>NPFG01000001.1:0-423920 GCA_002288965.1 Xylaria sp. MSU_SB201401
TAGAAAGTTTTAGTTATTATTTATAATAATAATTATTACATTTAGATGAGAAAAATAATATAAATCTAAATAAGTATTATATTAATTTTAAAACCTTATAAGATAATAATTTATTTAGAATATTATAATAGCTGTTATATATATATAGTATAAGCTAGTAATAAACTATATAAAAATTACTAACTAATTTGCTTTAAAGATTTAAAACCTATAAAAACAATAGTTATAGATTTTATTATAAATCTTCTAATTATACTATTTATTAATATGCCCTAGCAAATATAAGGTTTTAATATATATAATAACTAATAATTATAATATATATAACTTTAAAATGCATACTACTAATATCTAGATAAGCTAAATATATTATAGAAGATTAGAGCATAGCTTTAATAAAACAAATGCTATTTAGTAATTAGGGCGTATTATTTAAAATAATTTTAAATAAGGACTATAAGGTTTATTTTAGACTTTTAGTAAAAAATATAAAAAACTTTTAAAGCTAACTATTATTATTATTATATATTATTTATAAAATAATAATTTATTAAAATAAAAGAACTAAACTATAAAAATTAGTATCTATTTTTATACTTTTAAATACTTAAAACTTTTTTAAATTGATTATACTATCTACTTTATAATAATATTTAAATAGTACTTATTTTAATCTAATTAAGTTATCTTTATATAAACAGTTATTTAGTTTCTACTTTTTAGGCTTTAATAATATATTAATCGATATAAATATAACTATTTATAAAGATATTTGCTTTTTTTATAAATACTTATATAAAAACGCTAAATTAGTAATAGATTTTACTACTACTTATATAAAGTACTATTATAATTAAAAATATAAACTAATAAAATTTAATAAAGGTAATAAAATATATTTAAAACTTTATTAAAGCTATTATTTGTTTAAATATCCTTTTAAAAAATATTTTTAATAATACGTAAGACCCTTTAAAGTAAAGTAATATATTAAACAACTAGCTTATAAGTTAGATTTTTTTAAAACCTTTAATATTTACCCTATAATATTTATTATCTATTTCTTACTAAAACGACAAGGCAAAAATCTATTTTATTATACTATTTCTATATTAGGTCCTATTTTTAATAATTAACTAAACTTTAACAAAGATAGCAATTTATTTAAAATCGAAATTATTTTTAAATACCGTCTTAATTAAATACGCATAAGCTTTTAATACTTAGTTAAGTAGAAGGGATATAGACACGAAGACAACTAGTAGCGATCGGAATAGCAATTATACAACTTAAAGAAGTTAATTAAGGAATATTACTTACACTTGGAAGGCCGAAAAGCGCTGCCTTTGAAGAATAATACAATGTTTGCAAAGAGAGGCAAAAGGCGCCCGCAAAAGACTTAACCGGTTAAAAAGGATTAATTAACCAACTTATTTTATATAATTAGATCGCTTACAGCTAAGGACAGCTATTTGTTTTCTATACTCGGCATTTGACATAGGCAGCCAAGGGGACCGCCCATAATGGGTAGCACCTATACTAACTAAGCATAAATAGATAGATAGATTAGATAAAAAAGGTAGGATAAGTGGTCTATTGCCCGCAGGGTAATAGCTATAATCTTTCTTTTATTATTATTAATCAAATATACACTTTACCCTATAGTCTTCTCTACTAAACATAATAGTAACACATATATATTAAAAGTCTTTGTGTTATAAAAAGCTATAAATAAGTATTATACTAACCGATTACAAAAGTACTTAAATACCTTTTTATTTAAATAAAAATCTAAAAACCTTAAAAGCAAAATAATTAAACTATATAGCAAAAAAGAATTTATAGTTAAAAGAATTAAAACCTCGCAAATATATTATAAAAAGCTATAATCTTAAGTTAATTAAAAAGGCTAAGATGTTAATAATAAGTAGTATCTTGTATTAAACTTTAAAAATAACGCAAGATTGCTAAAAGAATTTTATAACATAAACCCCGACTTTATAAAACCATTATTACAACTAGACATATAATTAAAAGTAGCCGAGAATAACACTTTTAATAAAAACTATTTAAATGATAATAAAATTATAACAGTAGTAAGACTTATAAAAATATTAAAATAAAGAAATCGCAATTAATTAAATAGAAAAACTAAAATTTACACCTATATATATACATAAATAATAATTATAATTTTAATATTAAAATGTAGAAAAACCGATTAAATAATATAATAAAATAAGGGCCTAAAGCGCGTTTAAAGAGTAAAAACCCGAGGTTATCCCTTTTTTAACTAGAAAGCACTTAACTGAAGTTCCTTTGTTTAAGTTTACGTAAAAGCAGCCGTTTTTTTTTATAAGGGGGGGATAGTTATAAATTATAGCCTAGTATATAGGTATATACCACACATGTGGCTAGACTATACGGCTAAGCTAGACTAGTTACCCTGCCACCCTAACAGCTGTCGCCACCTAGCATATAATCTACACATACACATATTACCCTAGCCCACAACCCACACTTATAGATAGTTCCTTTTCCTTCCTCATGCTTAGATTTCAATATAATTCTAGCTATCCTCTAAAGCTTTGCCTTTTTATAAAGCCTTTATATAACAAAAGGTCTTTTAAGGGTCTTTTTTACATGTTTCCAGGCCCTTGGCTTTAGGGCTTTCTTTTAAACCTTTAGTTTATTAATTTACTGCTATACTTAGGCTAATTTTAAAGCTAGAATATCGATCTTTTTATCTGTCTTTTATACGAGAGCTATTATAATACTAGTAAATCTTATAAAAAAAGACTTTAGGCTAGCAAATTAATGCCGTAAGTTTTGCGAGTCTTTTAATGTATTTTATTTGCGCTTTTCTTTGTCTGATTATAAGGGCTCTTTTAGAGTAGTAAGTCTATAGCTTACGTTGACCATCTTTTCGTTTTTAAGCGGTCGTCTTTAGTTAAATGGCTAGATCCCAGACTTTTTAAATATAGCTTTAATTATCTTAGGTCGTATAGCTTTCTTATATACTTTTATATATGCTGCTAGAAATCTGCGTTTATAAATAGGCGCTAAAGCTGGTAGGTGTGTGTAGGGTGTTATTTTTTTATAAAAATGGCGTTTTAAAACCGAAAAAACGCCTAAGTTAGCCGGTTAAAAAACATACGATCCGTAAGCAAGTAGATAGATTAATTCTACCTTGTGAGACTAAGCTTTGTATATAAAGGTCTTGTTTATATAGGAAGTATAGGTATTTAAAAATAGGACCCTTTACTGCTTAGGATCTTCTAGTTTGGTTTTTAGCAAATAGATCTGTTTAAGCTACTAGAAGGCTATTTGGTTAGCAGTCTAGATATTTGTACTTCTAATAAGGAAAATCGGCTTTAAACTACTGCCTTTACAATGGTGTTGGAAGGTAGTCTTAGGGACTCCGAAAAGCTTGGCGGCTTTCGGACCGATTCGCCTTTTCGGATCTCTATAAGTGCTAGCGCAATAAGCGTCTCTTTTCCTGACTCTATAGCTATTTTAGTATGAAAAAATAGCTTTGAATAGCTTTAATTGCTTGAGTGAAGGTGGTAGTATTGGTGGTGTTAACCGCTAGTTTAGGGTGGCCCACTAGGGGGGGTGGCCCATTAGGTAATTAAGGACTCTAGTTGCCGATGATTTTCCTTCCTTCGTAATCTGTAAATAAAAATATTGAACACACCATTGGACAACTCCCGACAACAGATTTGGCGCTCTGCGTTTTGCTGACGTCGCCAGAGGCACTCTCTACACTGGAAAATCAAATCATTACCATCGTTTGCATTATTCGCTACTCGTTTTGTATCTCTCTGTGGACTGAGGCAGAGAAACCTCTCCCAGTTCATAGAATATGATTAGGTACTTTGCTTTTCAGATAGTCAACTACCGTATTCACTCGTTTTCCTGAAATTATTAAACTACGGGCTAGGAGGGGAGGTGTTAAGTCTGTACTTAAACACCCCTTTTCTTCTCCAATAGCCAACTACAACACTCATTTCTTGGACTGCATCAAAAACTCATCGATCTTTTCGAGCGCATACAGATCATTCTCCCGAACCGCATACTCTAAGTCCTCCTTTGTCTAGCCGTAAGTCTTACCCTTAACACCAAGCTCTGCGCCCTCGGGCTTACATGAGTCAAAGTCGATAACGACGGGATTGTCATTCTCGTCAATCACGATATTCGCTGGGTTGAGGTCATTGTGGATCAAGCCGTGCCGATGCATGTGTTCGACGGCTTCTCTGATCGCTTGCTGACAGCGACGTACGTCGAAAGGTCTGGGCATCCTCATCCGCCCAGGCAGAGTCCTGGGATATTTGGTGAAGCAGAGGCCCCTGACTCTCCCGTCTTTTACAATGCAGCCAAAGTAAGTCACAATGTTTGGGTGCGGATACTTCATCAGTACTTCACATGCCGCTATCTTGTTGAGAACCTGGGCATGTATATTACGGACCACTTCGGTGCCGTCATACGCCAACAGACTGGGTGTCTTTACATAGTGGTGATCAGATAGGGGCTTCGGCGCCTGCGTGAAGGAGGCTGCAAAAGGTGACTTTATATCGTTCATGGTGATCGGGTTGGTTTTGGGTTTGCTCAAATCCACCTCGTGGTCGGGGTTCAGACAGTCTGGGGTAGTAGCATAGAAATATTCGTCATTTTTGCTCTTGAAAACGAGTTTGGTGTGATCGAACTCCAGGTCATCGTCTTCCCAAGTAAAGGCCTGATTGTCCTAATAGATCTCGAGATCCTTGTCGAAAAAAAGTCAGACATTGATCTTTACATGCCATGCCGGATGAGGTACTCTTACTATACTGGTAGTAGGATGCTTGATCGAACCATGGCTTCTTCAACACGTATAGCAACGGGATCTCTTACGTCGCTTTCTTTCGTGTGCTAAAACAACATGCACGATACAAATCGTTGAGTGTAACTATGTAGGTAGGTACCTAGGCAGGTAGATAGAGGTAAGGAAGAAGAGCAATAATGCCTGAAAACCTGCTGAAGGCACGGACCATCTCTAATCGACTCCCCATCATGCCCAAACACCATCACAACCGCCCAGCTACGGTAGTTGGTTAACAGTCGGCAGCGAGATCATGCAAGAGATCGAAATGAGACAGACTATTTCTAGAAGGCGCCATTTTTTTTGGTGCTGTGCTTTTGCGTTACATTTTTCGCGAAGAGTTGGTTTTGAGAAATGAACGAGTCCTGATATTTCGGAATGCCACCTGCTTCCTGCCTTCTTGGTCCTAGTCTTGCGACTGCCAAAAATGCAAAAGCGAGACGTACATGGCTGGCGCACCTATCATGGTGCGTGGTACGCAGGCCCGTTGTTGTGTTGTTGGTCAGACTTGTATGCAATGTCTAACCAACAACTTCTAACAATGTATAACATACCTCAGATCAGCCAACACTAGGAGGCTCAAGATTGTATACGATACCTCTAGTATGGTAATCATGCGCCTCGCGCTCTGAACCCCTGATTAGGTCATGTCGGAGCTCCCCAAGACGCGCGTTATTAGTTAAGTCGTCTACCCGCGTAGATTGGGCTTACTAAGTTTCAATTTGTAGAAGGAGGCTGTATTATCGTAACGATTGAGTCAGATACCTACATGCTTCTTGGATAGGATTTTCAGTCATCTCCGTCAATAAAGCACTAGAGACTGTTCAATCAGATCTCGCCGGATAGATATCCGGAAGGCTGATGAGATGCAATCGGTAACGATCTCTTAAAGCGAACACCATTAGTATATTGGTACTATAGATCTCGCAGGTGTCCGTCCCAGACTTTTGTAAAGCCTCGACGAATCCGCCTCGTTCTCGCCAAGATCTACGGGAAGTCTATTCCTAGGATCTCAGGTAGGAGGCGTCGTTATCTAGGATCCCTAGTCTCTGTAAGGGCCGCAGTTGCGAAGCTAGTTTGTATTATCATCCCTCATGCTGGCAGGATGTTAGAGAAGGCAAGGTGAGGGAGGAAACCACATGCTCCAAATGAGCCAAGCAGCGAATAACCATATAGCGCTGAAAGGAATCGAACCAATCTCACTACAAGGCTTAGACAGTGCTCCCAGAGGGAGATCTATGTAGACGTTCGCTGTCGAAAATAATAAAATACCACATCAGAAAGTCAATTGCCTAGGTCAGGGACATCGGATTCCAGACCCCTCAGCAAGTCGGTCCATGGGGCAAGGCAATGGCACGAATCTTCCCGGTGGCTAGAGATTACTTGTATTAGGTAGATATCACGAGTATGAATAAAATCAGAGATTAAATTACAGTTATACATGTTTAACCAAAGATTTTGAATGATAATGATAGGTAAATCCATCATTCAGCGCCATGATTATGTTCCTTACCCAGGGACCTAGAGCTCTCATCCAACCTTTGACCTCCGCTCTGAGCTAAAACCCCATTTTCACCAAACTAGCCTTGAATATTGAAGTCGGGGGGTAGTGTTGTGTTGATACCCGCGTCTTTGGTGAGGAGACAATACTGTATTGTGATCGGGACATATGAGCATTAATCTCTCGCCCCTTACCCCCTGCCATTCAAGACGAACGAACTGCGCCATGTTCTCGGAAGGATCAGGCCTCCATATAAACCATAGATGCGATTAGCCCCGAAACCCATGCTGCTGCTGCTGCTCTTCCTTCCCGAGACTCGCGGGTCGAGAATCCCAGCCTCACATATCCTCGTGTTCTCAGATCCTCGATCTCCATGGTCTGGCCATGATCCTTGCGATGTTTGGAGCTCCTCGACGACTACCATTACCCGAATGACCCCTCCTCTCCGACAGTCATTATCCACGGAAGGGTTCGTCTCCTCGGTTCTCATTGGGCTCTGTTGGAGGCGGAACATTGGCTAGAAACATATAGCATACTTCGGCATTTTGATACCACTTGAGCATGGAGTTGATCGCTGTCTTGTAAGATTCT
Organism: Xylaria sp. MSU_SB201401; assembly: GCA_002288965.1. Lineage (NCBI taxonomy): Eukaryota > Fungi > Ascomycota > Sordariomycetes > Xylariales > Xylariaceae > Xylaria > Xylaria sp. MSU_SB201401. The sequence continues at coordinate 6,951 of NPFG01000001.1, forward strand.
GCAAATATGGCGAACAATTTAGGGCGTAAATACCTTCCGAAAGCTCAGCACTACTGGACTTATCAATGCAACAAGTGTCAATCCATACCCATTCAAGACGGTCTTGTGCTGCCAGCTTGCGGGTTCGATCTATCTTGACGTATCCAGCCTTCGTTCTGTGCTCTAGGCGCTGAAGATCTTGAAATGTTACTTCCTTTCACTTCTGCTTTTCCCAGGTGTGAGACAGGATAGCATAACGAGGAATCTCGTTACCGAAGAACTCTTCCAGCTCGCGAGTATCCACGTTGAGAAGACGCATGGTGATCGGAAACTGACATTTTACAATTGATGAAATTTAAGATCCAAGAAGTAGGGTGCAGAGAAAGGTGATAAGAATGTAATTATTTTGGAGTGTCTGAGCTGGAATCTACAGTGGTGGCAGTTCGTCTCGACAAATAGGACACTGCAGCCTAAACCTCATCCAGCCTTCCAGGCAGGCACTATGAAAAATATGTCGGCATGGCGTAACCATATACATGCGTCTGGCAAAAACGCCTGCTACCCCGCCCGTCGTTGGATCGTCTTCGCCAGCCTTGACAACTGGCACCTCGAGGACTTCTCGGCAGATGGCGCAATCTATAACATGAATGTTTGTCCTTTTCTTGTCCTTCCCATCATCTCCTAATTTTACGCGCTCAATAATCGGGCTGTTTGGCGCAGAGACAAGGCCAATTGGCAGACCGCCTGCTTCAATGTTGTCTTCCCTAAGGACAGGATGATACTCCCATGCCTCTGGCATCCAGCTCTTCGGCAAACCAAACCGGGGGCCGAGAACCGACTGCCCAATCAGAATCCAAATTTGAACCCAGACCCAACCTGCAAGAAAAGTGAAAGCAGTCCAGTCAGGCTCGGCAAATGCAAAATTGTCTGACCAGATATAGAAGTACGCAATGGGGAGTAGGCGTAGCATAGACTGCCCCACGACGAAAGGCCACGAAAGGGCTCGTCGGCAGTTTCGGTAAACGTTACGATATATCTGTGGTGTCCACATAGACAAGTAGGCAAACGCGACACTATTGAAATACACCACCCGAATTGAAGGCCTCCAGGTGACGGCGGCCAGACTGAGGAAAAGGATGCAGATGCCAATGAGGACGAATCGACCAAAAATGGTACTGATAGGTGTCTCGTTGTTTTGAGAGTCAGCTGCAAGCGGACCAGCCGTAGCAGGTGCCGGGAGAGTGGCGTTATTTGTTCTGGTGTTATTGACCTCGGCAATTTCAGTATCAATGTCCTGGTCTGATGGTATTATTATTATCGGAGATGCATGCCTCACCTCACTGGCGGGAGCGGAAGCTGGTGGTCTAGGTGAACGATCTGGCGAAGGTTGCTGTGGCCTCGGCGCATTAGCCGCGGGAGGATTCTGTCTCTGTCTTTCACGCTCCTGTCGTCGCCATTCGGATTCCTGAACTCTATGTATTTCCGAGAGAAAGAAAATACTTATGGTCATGGACAGAAACGAAACACAGGTTACAACAAGAGAGGGTAATAGAGTGTTTGAAGCGGATAAGCTCCAGATGGCGGAGCCAGCAAAAATGATACCGTCAGCAAGGAGCATCATACTGGCAGTATAAAAGCTGACACGACTTAGAGTTGAGGGAGTAGAACTCTCTTTCAACTGCACCTTGAGCAACTGGACCTGTCCGAATATCACAAAGGCAAGCCCCAGAAGCCAAGTGCTAACATTATACAAAAAGACCTCTTGCTTCACGCCTAACAAATGTTCGCCATCCGCGGGAGGGTATGCTGGAGGCCCTTTACTCTCAAGGAAAAAGGCACAATCGGGAGAATAAAGCACAGCAGACATCTTGAGTCGCGGCGTTGCCCTATGCGGTGCTCCCTGGGGAAAACGTAACTCATTTTCGATATTGTGAATCGCCTTGATGACATTCTCCGGTCCCGTAAGACTAGGCTGAACTTGAAGTATGTCCTGATCCAAGGGGTGTAACTGGATGTAAAGGAGATACTCGCAGTGAGGAGCTGGACTCCACGCTTCTGCAGGTGCATCTATTGTAGATGCCCATGGATCAGATTGGTCGGTGAACGCTCGCCTCTCTTTTCTATCCAACGTACTGCCCAAGGTTCTGTTGAGCAGCGCTTGACTCGATTCAAAGAATTCTGGTCTCGTAGTGAGATGAGGAAGCCCGAAGATGCCGGCATACTTATCACTTGTAGTAGTGAATAGCAGCGCACCAGCCTTGGGCCAATGTACACCGTGTAACCGCATTTCCCAACTACTACCAGTCCCTTCGATATCTTCAATAGTGACTGTAGAGGATACATGGCGAGCTTGGATTTCGTCCTCACGGAAGATCTTTGGATCGAGTTGTTCCGGTTCCGTCGCAGCATCTTCCGGGTCGTCAATGCGCACGAGTATCTTGCCCTCGCGGCCGGTGACGTTTCGGCTCCATTCGGAATTTAAGCCATTCCACGCCACGTCGGGGCTGATATTGGTGAGATTGTAGTTCGAATGGGTTCTCGAGACAGACGCATTGGAGCGTTCCCACAAGCCGCGCACAACTCCAGTAGCATTCTGCCAGACGGGCTCTTGAGTCTCGGGGATTCCCACCGCGTTATGACTCCACTCGTCACAGCGACTCTTGAACCGGTCAAGATCCTCCCATGCGAAGTGGTCTTCTTCCCGGAACCCCGTGAGGTTCAAATATTGAGGTTCGGTCTCGGGTGGGTCGTCGAGCCGCCGGGGCACAAAGTCACCCCATGCTGTGCTGTTCAGGACGGCATGGGCTGCGCGTTGATGAGCGATGCGATTGCGAACCTGCGACGGACCAGCAATGAGTCCCGGACCTGTGTCGGGACTGGAGGCGAGCCAGAAAAGAAGGAAAATCAGGAAGAAGACTCGGGCATTATCCTGAGCTTGCGGCATGACAATTTCGAGTTTCCATCACGTCACTACGTCGAGATGACTGTTGGCTGTATGCGAGGGCCGGGATTCGTAGGGCTCTCGAGTTGGATTATTGGACCAAGGAAGGTTTAAGGTTGTCTGTAGCTTGTGTTGTAGAATGTATGGATGGCACGGCAGTTGGTTGACTTGGTGGACAGGCCATTGCCAAGGGTCCTCCGGCGCACCTACTTGTACCGTACCTGCCTCTCAAAGAGATTACGTACCTGTGGGGTCGTTCCTGCTTATAGTAGGTAGGTAGGTAGTAGAGGTAGGTATAAGCCACACACCTGCTGTGATCCGAGAGAGCTAGCGCTATTTTAGTCGCTCCTGGTGCGTGCCATTCATAATCCTGGATCTGCCTATCTACAATCCGAAACATTCTGTAAAGGCTTCCAAGCTGGTCCAACCAAAAAAAAAAAAAATAACAAAACAAGACATTTAACTCCCCTCCACCTTACATAGCAAGCGCGGCACGGCCTGAAAGGACAACACTCAAAATATCTAGGGACAACCTACGCTATGTCGACAAAGAAAGAAGAAGACGAAAAAAACCCGGCCAACAATACCGGAAATGTAAAACATCACCCCCTTACCGTGTCATGTGCCGGGGCCGGGGTAGCTGACAAGTTGAAATTCTAGAGCTCCGACGAACTGACTACCGTTGTGGAGGAGCTACTAAACTCCTTGTCCAACAAGTTCAACACTGTGTCGAGCGAGATGTTTGCAAAGAGTACGTGCGACCCATGTTAGGCTGTTGTATAGCGGGAGCTAACGCGCAGCGCCCCTTGCAGTGGACGAGATGTCGCGCCGTTTAGACAGTCTCGAGGCTGCTCTTCGAGCCAACGAGGAGAAGGCTCCTGGTTCACCATCAAAGAATTAGAGCTTTACAGAGACGAACTGCCAATGCCACGGATATATATCATTTCAAGGCGTTATGTTGTTATTATGACTATTGTACTGCACTGCACTGCACTGCACGGCACAGCACGGCGTTTCTTGGAGTTGGGGGGTCTGGCTCGCAGGATTTAAAAAAGATGGTAGACAGGTGACAATTTTACACTATGACGCAAAGCGTTTGTTCTTTTCCTCATACACCGGACACAAAATGGTATCATCTTAAAGACAAATAACTCTTCTGGTCCAAAATCACGCTACTTTAAAGCTCATCCTTACCAACAACCGTCTCGACAACCTTGTCCAAGTATTGCTTCAGGATGTTGGACTTGCTCTTGAGCTCGTCCAGCTTGGAGGGAGCCAAACCGCCCTTCTGGATAATATTGTCGAGACGGGCCGACTCCTTGGCGACCCAGCCCTCGTTCTCTGCGAGCTTGTCGAACACCTTGATGTAGTATTCGGCATACTTGTACTCGGCATCCTTGCCCAGGCCCTCGACGACCTTCTTGGCCTCGGCTGTCAGCTCAGCCAGCTTGTCAGTGCCGGCCTTGTACTTAAGAGCGATGTGGTTTAGGACGTCGATAGTACCGGCCGTCGCATCGAGGCCGCCACCAGGGACACGGTGGGTACCAGCCTTGGAGTTGAGGAACTCGAGGAGCTCGACCTCGCTTCGGCCGCCGTTGTAGTCCTCGGCTTCGGTTGAGCCCTTGGGGAAGAATTTGATGGTGGGGTATGACGTGACTCCGTTCGCGTTGGCGGTGGCCTTGCTACCCTCTGCTTCAGCGTCGACCTTGGCAACGACGACGTTTGGCTCGTTCATGAAGTCCTCGGCGAGGGTCTCCCAGATCGGGGCCAAGTTCTTGCAGTCTATATTCGAGTTAGGAATCCTGATGGCCTAGTTATGAGTCACGATGGGGCAGTTGCCACTTACGACCGCACCAAGGTGCCGTGAAAGCAACAAAAACGTGCTTGTCACCACCAATAGTCTTCTTGAAGGTCGCATCCGTCAACATCTCCACCTGACTAGGCAATTGCTGCACCTTCTTGGCCTTTGCGCCAGTCTTCTCGGTAACGAACTTGGTCAAGCTCTCCAGATCTCTACCGCCCTTGTAATCCTCAGGCTTATCGCTCTTGCCATCAAACCATTTTAATGTAGGGTAACCCTGGACACCAAATCTCTTTCCGAGAGCTTTCTCGGCGTCAGCGTCGACCTTGGCGATCTGGACGTCATTTGAGGAGGCAAAGGCCTGGCCCAATTCCTCGTAGACGGGGGCGAGGTTCTTGCAGTGACCACACCAGGGGGCGAAGAATTCGACGAGAGTTGGCTTGCCGGACTTGAGGACGACCTTGTCAAAGTTGTCGGGGATCAAATCGAGAACAGCCGACTTGGCTGCGACCACGGCGGTCAGACCAGCGAGCACGAAGCTCTTGAGTAAAACCATGATAACTTGGGATTGCAACAAGAACGATTGGTTTTAGTATCGGTAAACAAATGTGAAATATGATGTGGTAAATGGAGACCACTCTTGGATTAAGAAGAAAGGCAGATGGATGTACTTTTATCAATAGCAGTTTGTTAGTTGATGGTAAGAGGGGCTTTGAAATCAAGACTAAAGATGCCACATTTGCTATTGTGCGTCACAGCACGAGGAGCTCTAACTCGGTGCAGCAGGGATCTACCATGACCAAGCTCCCACTACTGCTGCGTTAGGTAGCTCAGCCTCTTATCAATACAGGCCTTCAAGCGGTAGATAGGTATGTACATGCCTATGATTAGATAACACCCAGTCACATGTAGGTAGCTTACATACATACTTACCCATAACGGGGCCACTCACTGCATCTGCCTCAACTCTCCAATACTCACTGTCCTGTATATCGTCCTCATCAGTATAACAGGATAGAATATCTACCGGTTATTTTCCTAGGCTGTGTTTCTCTTAGCCTGGGCAAATAAGGGGGATTAACGAAGAAAGTAGCGGCTAAAGTCAAGACACCGGAGCCAAGAAGCTTCTTCTGGCGGTGTGTACTGTATGGCCAGCTTGACTGGAGCCTTCCCCAAAGGTCTTGCCTTGGAGATAGATACTGGCTTATATACACATGTAGCCAGTGCAATGAAAGATAAACAAGACGATGGTAATGCTTGGTTGTTGCTTATGGTATTTTTTTTCTCGTTTGATTCTATTCATTCGTGCTGTAATATACAGTGTTTCATAACGACGTAGAGTCGACATTAGAGAGGAGATGGAACGAGCCTTGGTGGATATAGACAATGTACATGGCCCAGGAATTTCATTGTATTATACAGATTGGCCTCCCCATCCCATATACACAACGTGACATGAACTCCTTGTCCCCCTCTACGCCCCAGGTGGCGAGCAAAAGCAGAAGTGACCCACCGGCTCGTTCGGAACCCTCATAAGATGTAATCATTTAATTCAAGGCACCCATCAAGCATCTTATTCAATGATGCGGGTGATGATACCGGTGGCGACAGTGCGGCCACCCTCACGAACGTTGACACGCTGACCAGCCTCAATGGCGATGGGAGAGTGCAGGTGGGCAACCATTTCGACATTGTCACCGGGCATGACCATGCGCGACTTGTCCTCAACATCCTCGGGGAAGAAAAGAGCACAAGCCTCATCGGCAGTGCGCAGGTACATCTGGGGTCTGTAGTTCTCGGTGAAGCCGGTGTGGCGGCCACCTTCCTCTTTGCTCAAAACGTACATGGAAATCATGAACTTGGTGTGAGCCGTGACGGAGCCGGGCTTGACGACGACCATACCACGTCTGACATCCTCACGGCGGATACCACGGAGAAGGAGACCTGAGTTGTCACCAGCGCGGGACTCATCGCAGGACTTCTTGAAGGTCTCGATGTCGGTAACCTTGGTCTTGATGATATCACCACCCTTACCAATCAGCTCGACTTCCGAGTCTTTCTTCAAGGTACCACGCTCAACACGGCCAGAGGCAACAGTTCCACGGCCAGCAATGGAGAAGACATCCTCAACGGACATCAAGAAAGGCTTGTCGAGGTCACGCTTAGGGGTAGGAATCCAGGTATCAACAGCCTCAAGCAACTCGTCAATCTTCTGGACACCAATATCGTCGCGCTTGCTCTCCAGAGCCATGAGTGCAGAGCCCATAACAACAGGAGTATCGTCACCCTCGAAACCGTACTGGTTGAGAAGCTCACGCATCTCCATCTCGACAAGCTCCAACATTTCCGGGTCATCAATGGCGTCGACCTTGTTGACGAAGACGACAATCCGTTGGACACCGACCTGACGGGCCAGCAGCAAGTGTTCTCGGGTCTGGGGCATCTGTCCATCCGAGGCAGCAACGACAATGATAGCACCGTCCATGTTGGCGGCACCAGTAATCATATTCTTGATGTAATCGGCGTGACCGGGACAGTCGACGTGGGAGTAGTGGCGGTTCTCAGTGGCATATTCGATGTGCGCAGTCGAGATGGTAATACCACGCTTACGCTCTTCGGGGGCCTTGTCAATTGAGCCATATTCTAAAAAGTTGGCCAATCCCTTGTCGGCCTGTCTCTTGGTGATGGCGGCAGACAGAGTGGTCTAATATTCCGAGAGGTTAGCTCTGTGTTCTTGGTGGGTATGAAATGATGCCGTTTTGAGCTGTCGGGGCATTTTGTACCTTGCCGTGATCGACGTGACCGATGGTACCGATATTGACGTGTGGCTTCGTTCTCTCGAAAACAGCGTACGACCGGGTCAGGTTGAGGCGGCCAGCAAAGTCTAACGGGTTGGCAGCGCTGCCGGGTCGGAGACAGTGGCGCGAAGCGCGCAGAAAAGGCGCAATTGTCCGGAAGGCAGCAGACATTTTGATTATAGGGCCGTCAAGGCGAAAGAAAGAACAACAAACAAAAAGAACAGACTACCTAAATCCCGGAGGGCGGAGAGATGAGAGTTGAGGAATTGCCGAAGTATCTCGCCCGGTCGTCAAGCCCGCTCCTTGACAGCTGCACCCAGAAAAATTTCAGGTAGAATGAATGCTAGCCTAGCCCGCGGCAGGTGGGTCCCGATGCTACCGATAAGATAACGTTTCCAGGCTCGTCTCCCTAACCGTAGCATTATCCTACCGAGCTCTAGAATCCCTACCTCTACACATATATCATACCTATGTGTGGGAGATGAAGATACAAATTTGACTAAATGTCAAAAGAAAGAAAAGACATCACGAGTATTTGGAACATAAAATGGCTATAATCTTTTTTTTTTCGGATTTAATTCATCAGATTCCCTCCCTCAAAGGCAGATGTCGATTCACGTATAGCTAGCTGGCTGGCTGGTTGGCTGCTGAGCCGCTTCGTCCGACGAGATATGCCTTCAACGGATTGTTATGGTCAAGCTGTTGAGTCAATGTCCATGAGGAAAACTGAGCCCTCAACTCTTCATAACCCTGTCTCTGGCTGCTAGTTATCGAATGACTCGTCATCGACTCTTCCTCTTCTTCCTCTTCATAGTTTGAAGGCACCCAAGGCTTGTCCGTGCATTGGCACTTGGGCCAATCACCTTCATTTCCCGATTCTGATTCGAACTTTGGTGATGGCGGGACAATGCCCTTATTGATGTAGTCTCTGATGAATGTTATAGTGCAGGCCGAAATGCATGCAAGGGTACAATGTCCAAGTCCGTCCTGCTCAACGAGGCTTGCGTTGGCGAACTTTCGGGTCATGTCCACTGCATGGCTAAGTGGTGTGACTGGATCCAGCGTATTGGATAGGAAAAGGACAGGAAAACTCGTCTCGACGAGTCCCGGCTTTTGGTCGGAATGCTTACCCCATCGCATAGGAGGGACTTTGCTCTCAATCGCCCATCCATTGCAACCAAGATTCGGTTCTACACCGAACCACTGCGAGTAATAATCAGCTTACGAAATGGACACAACAGGTGGGTACGGCAGAACTTACAACATCTGCAAACCACGAATGTCTCGCTATCTTTTCAAATCGGTCCTGGAGGCCGGTTACATTTTCGTTGAGTCTGTGCTGTTTGTCACTGCAGGCAATTCCTCTCATAGCGTCGTCTGGATATAGGGGGAGGGTGAAGTTGCCGCACAGTGGCACCATCCCCGCCCCTTTCGCTATCTCCTCCAACCTAGCATTAAAAGCATGATCCAACAGATCAGCAATGATCGGAAACCCGATCATTGGGGCGTACAAACCGCCAAAGAAGATCGACTTCTTCAGGTCACTTGCTATAACTATCGCTGGCAGATTCGTATCGGGAAGAATTACCGTGGCGGGTTGTTCTTCGAGTAGCGATAGCGTCTCCCTAAACCGTTCTCTAATATCTTCTAGGCCATCTCCGGTGCGATAAAAGCTGCACAAAGTCTTTGCCTTAGCACAATAGACAAAGAATCTATCCCAAATAGCGTCTGAATCACCGATGCTTCCCTCCCACGTAGGATTGACATAGCGATCTGCGTGTACGACGCCATCCAATACGAGTCTTCCTACCCTGTCAGGAAACATGGAAGCGAAAGTGGCTCCTAAAAACGTGCCATAGGAGAATCCCCAGTACACGAGTTTCCCTTGCAGACTAGTTCTGCTCTCGTTTCCATCGTTCATATTGTGCTGTTCGATGAGCGGATGTGCTTCTTCCGGCCGCGTTGCTGGGATTGTTTGGCTACTTGATCTCCATTCATCCCAAGCGTCGACTATTGAAAGCATGTCTCGTGCGATATTCGGAGTGCTCATGTGACGAAAGATGCTACCGTCACCTTCAGACTTGTCCGCTCTCTGGCACAGCTTATTGAGCGTTGCTGACCGCGCACTTAGCATATTCAGTGCCACATTGCTGGAGTTCGTCAGGCCAATTCCTTGCCCGCCAACTAGCCAGGTCAATCGGTTCATGTACGCGATATTGCGCCTCGAGATCCCGTTAGAACTATCTGGCGACGCGAAACAATCGGCTTTGGGAGTCGAAGCTCCTACTCCACGTGGATCAAAGCCAATAATGTCATGCTGGTCACCAACCACCAACTGAAGACTGTTGGCCCTGCTTTGAGCGAACACGACGCCGCTGCCTCCGGGACCACCTGGATTGATGAGAAGAGGAGCCTCGGCGTAAGTCGACGGATCCTGTGTGCGACCCGCCCCCTTCAGCATAATCAAGGCGAGATGCACTTTCGGATTGTCGGCGGACTCATTCAATGGTCGAGTGTAGTCCATAGGGACTGTAAGTCTTGTGCACAGGAAGTTTGGACCGTAGATTCCGAAACACGGCTGCCAATTGAGCTTCTCGCTCGGTGCGATCTATATGAAACCATAGGTCAGTTTATGTAGCTTACGTTCGGCAGCACAACGCGTTACACACATCGAGCCATTCGGTCCATAACTCAGTGCCGTTAGGAATTGGGCTCTCGTCCGAAATATTTTGTCCGTCGAAATGTCCTCTAACCCACGCTTGGAGATTGGCGCCACAGTAAAGAGTCATCCCGATTATAATATATATATACCTCCATTTCTGAACATGTTCCCAAATAATAGACCGGCGTGGTTGTGCATCCAGAGACCGCAACGGGCTGGCATATAAGCCCCGATCTGCATCCGCACAACGAGGAGCCTGGTCTGATTCAAGTCGCTTCATTGCCCATTGATTGTGTCACGAAGATGAGGTGAAGTTGTCAAGACAAGCTGCGGTCAATTGTTGGAGTAAATGCGGGGATATCTAGGTGACCAGGATATCAGCCGAGCTGCGATGGAGTTTTGCCGCGTATTCCTTCAGCCTGCACGTTGACGTTCCGCGAGGCTAGATTGGCCATTGTTGCCTGAGGTTAGCACTATGTAAAGTTACAGCTTACTAAACTGGAGTTAGTATGGTTGTAAATTCGGAATCACAGCATCTCGGACTCGCAGTCCCCTTCTCACCCTTGGAGGTACGGGCTTGCTGCTGGGCAAAATGTCCTTGTCAGTTGTGACATAGACAGGCAACTAGTTTTTTATTTACGCCAATATTTCTACTTTCATCAGGTCTGCGACCATAAAGGGATTTCACTTAAACGTGAGTCGGTGTATTAGGAAATGATGCCAATTCGAATACCCCAATCTTACAACAGACATGCCACCCGATGAAGGTAATATACCTGGTCAAGCTCTGAGCTAGCTTTGGGCTTGATGCTTGTTATACGACTTAACGCCTTCAAGGGATGGTGGTGCCAAAATCCATGTCTCATAACTCGTCTCACATGTTGAACCTTAGCTGAGCCTCGAGGGGTAGCCTCATCCGAAGTATGCATCCGAACGACTTATTCAAGATTCTGATATGCTACCATTTTTTCAGAATCAGCACAGCTCCTAGTATGCCAAATCCATTCATCCGACCTTGGCTGGCCGCCGACGCGAGCACGGCCCCTTAGGATCTTCATGTACTCGTTGCTTAGGGATCAACCAAGAGTGACGAATCCATCCCCAATACCAGTGTTCCACCACGTCGTCGAAACACCCCAATTCCGTTTCTGTCGCCAATGACAGCAGCTTCCCTGATTTGATAGACAGCACCAGTTGCCTAGGAAGCCTAGAACTTCTCCAGATCGAGGCCTAGGTAGGCAAGCCAAGATGGTAGTCAACGCCAAGCTTCTATATTAGCGCTTGTCTTGACGCTCTAGCTATCGTGTTGAAGTGTCTGACACTAGAGGCTCAAACAACAAAAGTAGGCCTGCAAAACACATCCGGCCTTGGCTGAACAACTACTCTAGGAGTCCCAGAGATGCGAAATATGCTCTCTTTCCCTCTCGGCGGCGAGCGTGCGCGAAGCTTAGCAAGCTTAACCATCCCCCAAGCCGCACGGCAGAACTTGGCGGTATCTTGGCGGGTCTCAAGACAGACTGACCCACACCGATGTGTGATACACATGTCTCACGCGTTCCAACAGCAGCTTACTGGGGATGTGATGTCTCCACGACCTATTTCACTGATTGCCACATCGCATTGACCGTTTTGCAGTACTTGGCGTCCTCAGCCAAGGGTTCGCGACGGCGTAGCTATTGTGACGATCGTCCACAGGAGCATTGTTTCCTCCCGCTCGAGCCAATCAACAAGCCGCAGGACTATCTCATCCAGCTCGAAACAGAATCTAGAGGTAGGGCCCGCCGATCTCTTTCCTTCCTGGCCTCGTCGAGGATATTTTTGGGAAAGAGATGGGACAGCCTTGGCAGGTCCCAAACGTCGTTTCTTCGCTGTCTTGGGAGTTGAAGTCCCGGCTTGGCGTATCTTGCCTCCATCTGGGGGGTTCGACTATGTAGGTTCAATAGATAGAAATCTGGGGCATATATGAAGCCTATCGTCGTTCTGCAAAATTTCGTTTCTTCTTCTTCAGCTGCGCTCGAATCTTCACTTTTTTTGGTCTCTTCTATGCTTCTGGTTTAAGTAACATTCCCTTCTTTCGCTGGTCGTCGCTGGTCGTTTATTCTTTCTACATACTATCTGATCATCCTCCATAATTCAACTATAACCTACCACATCAGAGTCGAGCTCATCAAAACTTCATCACAATGGTTAACTATCGACTAATTGCCGTTGCCGGCTTCTTAGCTAGCGTCAATGGACTACCCCTAAACATCAACCTAGGCGCCTATTCCCCTGCTCTGTAAGTCGACGGTCGAGAAGACGTGGGGCCTTCCACTCGAATAAGTCACTGACCTATATACAGGGTGGTCGGTGATGGTGAAATATCATTTGGAGGTGGCCAGGATGTAACAGCTCTAATGAACGCTCTGGAGGGAGCTGCGGTAAATAGTGCCGGGGCCAGCGCTGAAGCGGGTACAAATAATGCTGCCGCCGAAGATATCCAAGCTCTGGGTACACCTGCCACAACGACAACTTCCGCCGCTGCTGCTGCGGAAACTACAGTAGCTGTGCAAGCGACTGAGACGGCGGTGGCGACCCCGGATACTACACCAACAGAAGAAGCCAGCCAACAAGAGCAAGGTAACTTCAGACACTAGAACCAATCAAAAAGGCATCAAGCTAACATATATAGCAACAACCCAAGCCGTAGGCGTTCAAGGCATGGGCAAGGAAATTGCCCCCCGCTTAGAAGAAGAGCAACAAAAGGCCAAGCGAGATCTCGCAGGGTTCGACCGGGCCCTCACATTCGCTGAGGCTGCTCTGACCAAGGGACCCATTATTCAGCTCGGCACCGGTGAAGGCGGTGCTGGTGTCGGTATCATCGTCGATAACAATGCTGCCGCCGGTGGTGCTGCTGCTGGGGGCGAAGCGAAGCGTGACGAGACGTCTCTGCCCCGTCGACGAACCAAGGTGACTCGGATGTATGTGAAGCGCGGGATCCCCACTGGTAAGTCAACACAAGCCAACCCTTAAAAACTATCACATCAACACAGTGTGCGCTAAAGATACCTTTCTTGAAAGAAATACAGAATTCTCCTAATTTCGAGACACGCGCCGTCAAGACTTTGCCCGTCGTCAACCTGCCCGCCCTTGCGAAGCGCGACAGCTCCGACGCCATCGACGCCATTAACCTCAACATTGCGGGCGACGAAGGCGTGACGATGACCTTTGTCGAGACAACGGACGGTGATGATGACGACGACGATAGCGAGGCGCAAGAGGCCGTGGCTACAGAGTGAATGATGTAATACCAACCTACATAATACCTGACTCTTTTCATCACTCAAATTCCACGATGGCTCTTACAGGCTCTACCCATGCTCCATCATTTGGCGATATTCTCTTATGCCATGGTCAATCATCATTCGTCGCCTGTACGCAACAGGAGCCAAGCCAATGATTTTTCAGAAGGGGGCAGAGCACAGTTAGAGCGGCGGGATCAAGTCTTGGTTCACATATATCACTTCCGGCGTTCGGTGGCAAAGGCGAAAACGATGTTTGCTTTTTTACTGATGGTGTATTTATGCATGGTACTCGCTCCGGTGTTTAGAGAAGGAGAGGGCCTGACCATAAGGATAGGAAAGATAGCGTCAAACCTCGTGGTTAGATAGTTCTGTAGTAGAGTATAAACAACTAAGCACGACCGATGGCGTTAGCTTGGGGTTGAGACCAAAAATCGTATTGCCAATAGTTGTGATGTCTGTATTAGTCTTCTAGTTTGTTTTGACTGTGTGTCGCAGTTGCATATTAACACTCGGATATTCGAGTTGCTAGATCCGACTACTTAGACTATCAAGGTGGTGACTTTGAGATCTCTGCCTGAAGCAATTACGAATAGACAACGGAAAGTGATAGGATTGCGCAATGCTGAAAGATTGATCACCGCCGCCAAGTCGAACAGCCAATGCGAATTCGTCATCGCCGTAGCGTAGCGTGCGCAGGAGATCAAACCGAATCGGGGAATTTCTCTCTCACATCCGTACAGCTACAGTACTTACTACTACGCTATATACATTATCTCGCGGCGGTTCGTAGCATGCATGGATGGTAGGAAACAACAGTTAGCATATCAGATCACAGCAAAAATGTGACACTCACCCTAGTTCTTCGTGGGGATCTACGTGCGTACGCGTCCAGGAGGTGTAGTTACATCGATGCGCCGCACGGCATTCACTCCGCAGACTTTCTCACTTGCCGTGTCCTCACGTGCCTAGATACACAGAAGCGATATGCATGAACCATCATCATGTACGAACAGACTTGGCAGTAGCGAATCCAATCCGTCGTAGTAGTCATGGAGAAAGCACTCAAACCGCTCTCCGTTACTAACTCACCCAGGAGAAACAAAGCTCGCTATCTCTGAAGTGAAAACACTCTAATTCTCTAGTGAAACTCCACTAAATATGGCGCGGAAGATAGTGTAGAAAACAAAACAACATCAATACTTAGGCTGATTGATTAAATACCGAATATTTGAACTCTCAACAACCCAAAGGTCCGAGCCCCCCCCTGCCAAGGCCCAGTCCCCAGGTTCCAAGACTTACTTAGGTCGGAGAATATATATACCCTGTTTTGGGGAGGAATTGATCTGCAGCGCGTACCGTACTGTAAGGTATTGTACGTGTGGCACAACCGTAAACGTCCATTCAAGCACATACATACGGTAGATCGAGTAAGTAGGAAAATGTCCATACTAGGTTCGGACGGATCCAAGACTTACTTACGCCGCTCATACAACGCCATTCGCCCATCATGCTCTTGACAGAAAGAGAAGGACAGAGTCAGTCAATAGTAGATAGTTATAGGCTTCTCAGTTTGAAACCGCCGTTAGCTCCCATAGGACGGAAGGAAGAAAGCCTGCCAAGTAACTTGCTGCCCATTCAGACGAATCTTTGCATTAGCTCACTTCGAAAGCACATGCGAGCCGCGATATCTTCAGGTCTGGTTTCTATCACGTGAGACCGTGCCGACAACTTTACTGTAGTCTGTTCCTAGAGCGATAGAAATCGAGTTTCATATTTTGCTGGGCTTCCAGATAAGATAGGCAGCCAAGATGTACTTCCCTAACATACCTACTTGCTCCATTTCTTGAATCCCTCATTCTTCTGTTTCTGCCGCGTATTCCAGCCCAGCTTGCCGCTAATGCTGTTGACCCAGTCCTCGCTCCGCCTCCCCTGGGGCTGGACGCTGGCGAACGGGAAGCGGCTGGCGCTGATGGTGACATAGTCGCCGGGCTGCAGCTCGACGCGCTTCCGCCCGTCAAAGCTCGCCCAGCTGCTGGTCCGCGCGTCGTAGGGCACCCCGAGGCGCAGCACGATCGTATCCGGCAGGATGATGGGCCGGAATGACAAGGTGTGGGCGCATATCGCGGCGACGAGCATGACGGGGTTCTCTGGGTGGCACAGGGACCCGCCGGCCGCGAGGTTGTAGGCCGTGGACCCCGTCGGCGTCGACACGCAGACACCGTCTGCCAACACTGAGGTGAAGTGCTCGTCGTCGCCGAATATTTCTATGTTCGCCAATGCTGGAGAAATCATTAAAATTGGTCTGTGTTTTTCGGAGCTGGCGGAGCTGAAAACTTACTTGGATTCGGCCCTCGGTCGACTACTATCTCATTAAGGATCTCGTAGGTGCCATCTGGCTTGTGGGTATGGTCGTCCTCCTTCTCCTCCCCAATGAGCTCTTCTACTAAGTCGCGCCTCAGCGAAGTACCATCAGCGCTCGTGTCGTCGCCCGACTCTACAGAGTTCTTCCTCGCTTGACTCCTCATGACCGTACCTTCGAACCGTAGGCGCAAGCTCACAGTGACGCCGGCTGTGAAAGCCGTGTGCAGAGATTGCTCGTACTCGTTGAAGTCGAACTTGGTGAGGAATCCGAGGCTCCCGAGCGCAAAACTTAGCACAGGGGGTACTATCCTCTGGAAGAGCCAGCTCGCGTATAGAACTGTCCCGTCGCCGCCGAGGGTGATGATGAAGTCGAAGGTATGGGGTCTCTTCCGACACATGTCTTCGGTCCAGACGCGTATCCGCCGGCTGACGACCTCTTTGGACGTATCTTGGTCCATCTCTCCCGCTTCGATGTACTCTTTCCGGACCTCTTCTATCAGACCGGGCAAATCAAAGCGCTTGCTATCCCTCAAGACGTCCTCGATGTAGATGATATACCGTACGTTTCTGTCCTTGCTCAATAGCCACCTGGCCAGCTCTCTCGTCTTCGGTATCAGGTCCTCGTCGTAAGCCTTGGTAAGGAGGAAGATCTGCTCCACCTTGAACTTCAGACGCGCTGTTCCCAGCCGCCTGCTCAGTTCCCGTACGCCCCAGGCCATCTCGGTAAGTTGTTTCTTGGTCAGCAGGCGACTGTGGATGCCTTCGTGTTCTATGCCAGCGAGGTCCAGCTCCGATCTGCTTTTGGTGACGGTGTTCTTCCATGATTTCTCGTCGACCTGGCCAGACGCCGAGCTGTCGCTCTCGGGCTCTATTATAGACATCCTTTCGGATCGCTTGGCCTTCTTTGCGGTATTGGTGTTTCCTTTGGGCTCGACGTAACCGTCTAAGCCTATCTCGTCGGAGACATCCTCGTGCCGGGTGCTGAATCGATGGCCATTAGAAGGGCCATGGCTGGAGGCGGCATCGATCTTGTGGCATGCGAGTAGCTGATGGACTAGACAGTCGGAGGTAAAAGGCTTTTTCAAATATTGGTTCGCGACATGGGGTTTGTGATCGGTAGGGACTAGAGAACTCTTCCGTCGGTGTGGACTTGTAGGATCGAAGGTGACCTAAAGCGGACACTGCTATTAGATGCGTCTTTCTTTCGTCATCGCAGCGGAGTTGAACAGGGTCGACGTACCTCGACTTTGTGCAAATCATCGTCGCTCGCATGCGAAGGTGTGTCTTCGTAATGGACGTGTTTGCTGTGGCTTCCGACTCCCCCTTCTTGCGCTTGTTGATCTCCCATTGCTGGCCCAGATGATGCCTACTTAACCTATATGCAATCCGATATAATCAATACTTGGCTAACTGAATTGCCCCCTCCAAATGAGACGACTTGTCGCAATACCGGCGAAAGCTGTTCCTTATCCCAATTGGTGTTTGTATATACAATAGGAGAGAAAAGAAAGCACACAGTCGCCAATCTTTGTGTTCTTGTTGTTGGTTTCTCTTGGGAACATCTGTCCCGAGGTTATCATCGCAAGTAATCATCATCATTCAGGTAGTGGTGGCGTCAGCTTCGTTGGGTGGTTTAGTGGTGGGTGCTCAGTGAGGGACAAGCGCTGTGCCCCTCCTGTTAGTGGGGTAGCTGTTAGGCTGATCGAGGACATCGACGACGGGCGCTTGTCTCTTGGCCAGGTACTTACATTAGGTACCTACCTACTTACCTACCTACCTACCTAGGTACCTAGGAAAGATAAACCCTCCGATAGGGTAGGCAATTCACTCTAGTTTAATGGCAATTCTTCTCTAATAAGCCCGAGTGGAGGCTTTGGAGGCTTTGGACAGTCGCCGAGTGAAGCCCGTGTAAATCTCACCTCTCTCTTGCTTATTGTCCAAACTCGAAGAGATTGAGCCTATGATTCAGACTCGATATTCGCGAGGCAAATTCCGCGGTCTTTGGTTCCTCAAATACATATGTATGAATCGCCACCATCTTCTATGACGCCGAGTTGCCGGCATTTCCCCGCTAGCCAATTTCTCTCGCCGTTTGCGCCGCGCGGGGTTCGCTCTCGTTAGTTCTAGCTACCTACCTAGGTAGGTGGTTTAAATACTGTTTCTCCTGTAGGCCGGGTGGTTCATCTTGTGAGCCGCAAGAACGAACTATATATACTACTTCCTTCGTTTCGACTAAGTTGATCGTGATCGTATTCACATATCAGCCTACACACATTCAGCCAACCAAGAACCTCCTATTGGCCAGACCCCTATCTGACATATACAACCTCATCAAGATGTCTGACCGCGTTGCTACCCTCGACGTGAGTTAACAATAGTCGTCCACCATATGTTTCTCTACTGATCATACCGCAGTCCTCCCTTGCTGACCGGCTACCGGCCCATTCCAAGGCCCTTTTCGAGGCCAAAGCCGAAAAGAAACTAACCTTTGAGTCTATCGCCAAGGAACTCGGTCGTGGCGAGGTCGCCGTGGCCGCTCTCTTCTACGGCCAAGCCCAGGCCTCCCCCGAGGACATCGACAAGCTCTCAAACTTGCTAGGTGTCCCCAAGGCGACCCTAGAGGCTTCGATGGCCGGTTTCCCTGACCGTGGCCGCGCTGGACCCATGCCTCCTGTAGAGCCCCTGATTTACCGTTTGTACGAGGTTGTGCAGAACTACGGCTACGCATTCAAGGCTATCTTGAACGAGAAGTTCGGCGACGGTATCATGAGTGCCATTGCGTTCTCCTCCAAGGTTGACAAGGAGGTGGATAACGACGGTGTTACGTAAGTGGCCTGTTTGCTCGTGATCTTGACGGGGTGAAGCTGGGCTAACGAAGATGTAGATGGGTAAACATCACGCTCAGGGGCAAGTGGTAAGTAGACTCAAAAACTCCGCACGATGTAACTCTGATCCTTCACTGACACCTTTGTAGGCTCCCTTACAGCCGATTCTAAAGAATCTGAGTCTCTTAGCAACTTCATATATGCATTAAAAATATAAGGACTGAAGAGAGATGCCTTCTGAGATAGCTTCATTACAAGTATGTACTTTATCGGCTATATGTACATAAAACAAGGCAGAATCAGCGTGTTTAACCTCAAGTGCCTGTGCCGTTCCAAGTGCTCACTCAAAGTTGATAGTAGTCCAAGGTCATCTATCCTAGGACGCCTCAAGTCGGAACAAGGTTCTGAACAACAACTCTATACGGCCCCTCCATGAGGACAGTAACCAAGTATATAATATACTTTAGTTGTAGGCACCATTGGCTGCATTGGTATAGCCTAGCGAAGCATCTCTACCGAATATGGTTTATCTAGCGGTAAAGCGTCCGTATCCTTACTCTGCATCGTTAGGACTCCGGGGTTCGATTCCCTCGGTGGCCAAAATTGTTTTTCCCCTTCCACCATCCATCTCACATATATCTTCATATCTTTACCATCGCCGTATATATATATCTTTTCATCCGCATCGTCCTTTTATGTCATTGAGGCTCTTTTTCTAGCTAGAGCACTACTAATTCTGGTTACTTGGCCACCACCCCTTGATTTAGGAGTCCACGCAGGTGGCTATTCTCCCAACATTGAAATGGACAATAGCTGAAGTCTTTGACTGCTGGGAAATTAACCGTTTCGATCAAGCCTGCCGTCTACTCTTAGGGGAGGAACCGACCAGCACTGTAAGCTCACTCTGGGTAAAGTCTATTTTAGAGGACAAGATGCTGAAAGAAGGTATATATAGCCAAGTCACCTTACACCTAAAACAAACCAAATCGTGACTCATGGCCGAGTTGGAACGGCCTAGCGAAGCATAATAGTGTTCCATAGCGTTTAACATCCATTATCCGCAGCGTTAGGCACCGAGGGTTCGATTCCCTCGTTGGTCGATAATATTCTCTCTTTTACTCTCTCCTGCCCAGTCTTTCAGCCCAATACCTTCATCTCTCTAGTTTTTGCCCTCTATACTAGTCTTAGCTGCCTTGAATTTCGAGTTCCAATGATATGCAACACGGGAAATATGTGTCTCAAATAGGCTTTTTGGCAATTTCATGTGTTTGACTGATCCACGACTAGCCGATAACATCGTCAGGTGTATCAACCATTCTGGCGCTATGTGTATAATCATCACCAGACATGAACATCAGAGACAAATCCACTACGAGTCCTGATGCTCCTACTCAACAAACGGAAGGGGATGAACACAAATTAATTGCTCTGTCTGTGTACAGCACGTAGAGTGCACTGATCTGATTCCTGAGCTTCCGACGTACTTATTCATTCTTCATAACACGAACTGAATCCACAACAAAAAGCATCACACCCTTCCCATCCCACCGCAAACACCCACCACATTTACCTTAACCACCCATACCCTGCAAGCTCACGGGCCGCGCAACCAGAAGCTCACATCGACACCAGCCTGACATCCGCGAAACGTGCCAACCTCCTCCACGGGGCCAAGCCTCATTCCATCGCTCATATGCACCGCCTCGATCAAGTTCACGACATCTGCGTTCCCGACGGACGTGGGTGCGGCGTACTTGACGAAAAGCGCGCAGTTTCCGTATCCGTAGAGGGCGTGCCAACCGTTGTTGTTGCTGTTGCTGTTGTTGTTGTCATTTTCAATTACGTCGTCATCAGCGGCGGCGGCGGTGGTGGCGGCTTTCAACACCCACATCCCGTTGTTCGCAGTGGCCCAGGTGCCGATCTCGAGACAGTCTAGCATATCCGCCGGATGCGCGAGGCTGCCCTTGTGGTGCTCCTCCCCCGAACATCTGGCAAAGGCCCCTTGCTCTGCCGTGGCGGGTGCGAAGGGAGCTGGCTCGAGGCGCTTGAAGGGTGAGATGTTTGGGGTCGCGAAAGCTGCTAGGGATACTGCGAAGAGCGCGTAGAGTTTCATCTTGATTGGGTGAGCGTCTTGGAGTAGATATAGTTGCTGTAAAATAGGTAGAATGATATGTGTATTGGTAGGTAGGTAGAGTGTAAGGAGAATGCGTGGGTGTTCGGGATTATTCAAGGTCGGTGATTGTAGATTATGCAATCTGGGATATTCACAGAAACGGTAGTAGAGACCGGGACTCAAGGTGGTTGTGACTGCTTATCATGTGAACGTAGCTGAGCCAGGATAGAAACGGAGACCTAAGCGCCATCGCCGATTCCTTGCTGTTTGCTGTGTGGTTATCTCAAGTAGACGCTGAGAAGTGATGGGATTTGTGGAGTCGGATCGTGAGTACACTGAGATGATAGGTGAACTATAACCATCTCTGATTTATAGTGTGGCGAAAAGATATAGGTCTCTATTCCGCAAACACACGATTATGTCGTTGGTTCTCGCTAAGGTCTGATCGTGGAAGTCTAATTAGACAACGTCTGAAGACTTCGAACGAGATGTGTCGCGCTTCCTCACTGACGCCGTCCGCTCCTTGCCAGATTTATTCCTCCAGTACGGCTCCACCCCCATCTCCTTGAAGCGCCTCTCCTCGTACTTCTTCGTCACGAGCCAATTGCTCGCAAACATGATCAAGATGACGACGAAGATTCCAAAGCCAGCTATGACGGGAGCGAGGATGCTGAATACGGTGAACCCGTAACTGAAGTTGACGAAAGCCGTGCTCTCTAACAGCCGATCCACGCCCAATCCCACCTGCAGAGACGACAAGATGAGCACGACGTAACCTAACAATGTCGCTAATATGGCAAAGTTGTCGGCGATGAGGTCCTTGTAGTCTGAGTGTCCCGTCACCTTTGAATAGCCCCGGAACACGGAGCCTTTGAATCGATAGACGGTGTTCAGACGGTCGAGACGGAGTTCTCCGTACCAGTATCTCGCATTCACCATGGCCATGTCGTGGTTCTGCAGCACCTCGCTGACTAGGTCCTTCCACGAATCCCATGTGACAGGAGAAGGAACCAAGCCCTTGTCGTGAGCGAGGCGGAAGTCACTCTCGTATGCTATTAACGCCGTATATGAGAAGAGGAAGCCTCGCGCACACTGTGCCAGACTGGCATCATTTAGGATATAAACCCTCCAAAACTCGGGGTCCAGGAGCCACGAGGGCAAAGGTTTTATGAATATGCGCTTGCTCGACCAAAGGAGATGGAGTCCGGGGTTCTCCGTGATGATGATTTCTCTAGACAGCGAGACCTGATGATGGAGAGGACGCGGCGGCATCGGGCGACCACATATCCATAGCCAGTCTTGCACCGCGTTTATCCTGTTGACGAGAAGCTCACCGCTTAAGAACTCTGTGTCCGCTTGTGGCACGATGATGTGGTCTTTCTTCGTACGACGTGATGCTGGTAGGTAGGAGGTGCCATCTTGCACGGTTTCCTGGCCTGTAACATCCCCGAGTACATGCGTGTTAAAAGGCGGACTGAGTCGATCCATCATGAAAGTATCGAATGAATGTATCGAGACAAGCTCAGTGGACGGGCAACTCCAGTTCAGCCTCAACCCTCGGAAGGTATACGGTCGGTTACAAAGCAAATGTATTTGATATATTGGCAGACTTAAGGTCGCCTTTACTATGCACCAGGGTTTATATTAAGGTCTGCAGAATGAGCTTTGAGGTTCCCGTCTTTGCATAGTTACTCCTATAATATAGCTTGGGCATCACCTCCCTTGTTAGGGCTGAATGGCGCGGAACGAAAAACAGACTACTGTGCGGCCTAACCGCCACCCCGGGCGGCCCCCAGGCTGCGTTTGGTCAGCCTCTTCATGTACTAGGTAATCTCCTGGCTATTTTTGGCTCATCAAGTATTAGGTAATTAAGCCAAGGTGCCGGCGGCTGCTGACAGCGTCGTATCACTTTCTTTCCACTGGGTGTGCCAAGACATAAGATGGCGACAGCATGCCGCGTGTTTCCAGTGATATGAGGGCGCGGCGTACCGGCATGGTTGTTTGGATGGGATAAGATATTACATTTCCCTTGTTTCGGGATACTATGGCAACTCCCTAAGGTTGGGACAAAGTTCAGTGTCAGGTGGACGATCCTCAAGTTTCTGAAGCGGATTCCAGACTTCTTTTTCTTGACGAAGGATTCGGCCCTACGGGGCTGGCTAACGCAATACAGAATAGAATACTTAAGAGTATCCCCAAGAACATGGCCCACCCTTCTGCATCTGGCTCTCGTCGCACTGGGAGATTCTAGCGAGATTGGGAGTGGTAGTAGGGAACCATTTTCTTACTACCACCTAGTCTGGTTATGCACATGCTGGGATACATCCAATACGCTATTCTAGACTTGGTACTCAAGGTAGGCAGTATGACAGTTCTTTTTGCTGCGTATTTGATTACATAGCACACGATACCACAAGCTGCATAGTATACGAAAGCTGCAAGGTACTACTCGTAAGGGACCGTATGCCTGAGATTAATGCGCTGGTAAACTGTGAAAAAGAAATGGCAGCATGGGTTTGTTGCAGGGGAAAGAGGTTGGGGGCCGAGCCGTTTGCTGGACGATTATAGTGCACTGTGAGCATGGACAGCCAGGATGACCAAGACCGTCTAGGTAAGTAATGTATCTCACCATATGGTAGCTAGTGTAGTGTAGGCACGGGGAGGGTCATTTCACCATACATAACATATCATGTCCTCACGCGATCGAGGCTCACTTGTATCTCCGGGTTCGTTTGCAGGTGTCACATCGTCGCCATGTCTCTCCAGCGCTCTGCGACGCGGAAGGCCGGTTCAGGCCCCGCGAGGGACAAGAAAGACTACAGTATTGCTGAACAGGCTATGAAGAAACTGTATCCCCTTGATAATAATGTTGTACCCGAGATAGAGTAAGAGCGTTCAACAAATATCCAGTCGTGGTTTGGTCACTCTAACTAAGTTGCCTGCAGTATTGTTCTTGTGCCTGGCTTGGGCGCTCATCCGGAGGACAGTTGGAAGTCCGAAAGCACAAAGTTCAACTGGACTACCGAGGCGCTTGTCAGAGACTTCCCCAAAGCGAGAGTGCTTCTGTACAAGTATCAGTCAGCATGGCAGGGTTCACTAAAAGTGAAGCAATTCATGGCGAATATCGCCATGGGGATGCTCATCAGTCTTCAGAGTGAGCGGAAGGTAATATTTCCCCAGCCAGGACGCTGAGACGTAGTTTTACTAATGATCTGACTACAGAAATGCCAACGACGACCTATTGTTTTTATTGGTCACAGCAGTAAGTGACATTCAGTCGCTGCTCTCTTATTCTGATTTTTGAGATTCGAAAGAGTTGAGACTTGTGGAACAAAAAGGTTTAGGCCCGAAAGTGGGCAAGGGAAAAGCAAAGGGAGGAAAAAGAGACGCAAGATGGGGCTCCAGGCAATGGTTACTAACTTTGAGGGTTGTAGTGGGTGGTCTGGTAATAGCCAAAGCAATAACGCTTGCCGACCAACGACGAGATAAGTTCCCAGTCATGTTCGAGGCGATCGCCGGTGCAATCTTCTTCGGAACGCCTTTTGGAGGAGCCCCCGCGGCCTCAGCGGCGGCAATGTACGCGTACGTTGCCGAGAAGATTGGCCAAGCCACATCCTCGAAGTTGCTGGATTTATTGAAAGAGGGCGACGAAGGGCTGCGCGAGTTAAAACATGAATTTAGTAAGTATCCCGTGGTTTATCTCGCTCTAGCCACCACGTCAATTCAGAGGGGATTCTGTTGAGATTGGCTTAGAGCTCGCATGTGAAGAACACTTGCTGATGAATATCATAGTGCGTCTCGTAGGAAAGATAAGCCCGAAAATCGAGCTCTTCTGTTTCTATGAGGAACAGCCTACGGACTTCTCTAAAATGGCCGGCTTGCCATCGCTTTTTGGCCTCACGAAAGCCATGATTCCAAAACAATACGCTGATTTCGTTAGTAGGGATTCGGCAACACTACCGGGTGTTGACGAATTAGGTCTTGCGTGTAACCATCGTGATCTTGTTAAATTTGATGGCCATAAAGATACGAGATGGAGCCAGTTTGTTCGCGATCCTTTACGAAGGGTCATTCACGGCGCTCAGCTGACGGTAAAAAATCGCTTAAATTCAATCCGTGACGTTGACCAAGACATGATCAATAAGATCAGTGAGTAATTTTCCGATGTGGTTCTAGGACATAAGTTATCCGAGGAGGGCAGCTACTGACTTAAAAATATTACAGTGGGAACTCTCGAAGGTGCTCAAGTCCAGAGGAAACGCAACACGCTTCGCCAGACCTTCACACCGTCATCGTGGATTACCACAGAGACGGAATATGTACAATGGTTGGCCGAAGACCAAAAGGCACCGGAAACAGAACAGACGCGGAACAGAGATTGTATTTGGATTCGCGGTCCCGAAGGAAGGGGCAAGACGAGTGCCTCCATGGCGGCCGTGGAGGAGATTGAAAACCGCGTCATTAATAACGAGCAGAATGGCAGTGAAGACCCCGTATTACTTGCGTACTTCTTCTGCGATATTACTCCAGATTATAACACTGCCGAAGATGTTCTCAAGAGTCTCATCAAGCAGTTAATCAACCAGCAAGTGACGCTAGCGCCTTACGCCAAACAGTTCCTAAAGAAGACATCGAATGAAGGATCCAAGTCACAACAAGCCCGAGTAGCCGTTGAAAACCTGTGGCAGACACTCCAGGACATGCTGACAGATGAGTTCATTGGCCGCAAAGTCATATTTGTACTCAACAATATCCACTGCCTGCCGGAAGACTCAGACTCAACAATCAAATTCATGGACTACCTCAAAGCCGAAACGCAGAGTCTGAACAGCGACGATGCGAAACGTGTTCCTACGAGGTGGTTCATAACAAGCAGAGAGGCACATAACGTAGAACAAGCACTAAAGACCGACAGCGTCCGACTCGTCGATCTCGAAGATGAGAAGTACGGGGACCAAGTGCAGAACGCCCTTAGGAAGCATGCTAAGGAGAGAGTGACCACCCTGGAGAAGGACAAAAAGTACAATAAAGCATTAGCTTACTTCGCAAGTAGCCTGATCGGCAGGCGAGCACAGAATACTCAGTGGATTGACATCACCTGTGTCCAGCTCCAGGAGCTGCCAGAAACGCCCAGTGACTTGCCGGTTCGCCGTGCTCTGGAGACTGTGCCTCAAGATTTGAAGAGCCTTCTCAATAACTCTTGGCGGCGTGTTTTCGGATCGAACGAGAATGAGGCGGAGAAAATCGAGGAAATGCTCCGTGCCCTTGTCCTCACATACGAAGACCCGAGTACCGAGGAGCTCGGTGTGTTGGCCGGGTTCGGAACAAGCGAGGAAGAGAAAACCGAGCTCAACGGGTTGATAGAAAAATGCAAGCCGCTGTTGTCAATGAAGAAGGACGACAAGGTTGGCTTTATGAACAGTGTTGTCAAGGGCCATCTGCTTGAAAATGCTAAGGAGCTTCTAGGGCTTCCAGAAGAAGAGATAAAGTGGCAGCACGGAGTTCTGGCTCTGCGCTCATTCTCCCACGTAAAGCAACGCTACGACGTATCGGTACTCGAGCAACCTGTAGAATCTGCACAGCCCGAAGATGTAAATGATGCTGGGCAAGAAGAAAATGGGGTGGATGCCGATGCTCGGCATAGTAATGGGGAAGATAATGCTGAGGATGAAGACGATGGCGAGAATGACGACGGTGATAACGAAGACTCGGGAGAGGGTAGTGAAGATGGGGAAGATGATGGTGACGAAGAAGAAGAAGAGGAGGAGGAGGAGGAGGCCGAAGAGGAAGAAGCCCCTGCTGATTTCCTAGGTCTACCCTACATGATCAAGCATTGGTTGAGACACGCTTCCAAAGCAACGCAAGAAATCGCCGAGGACTTAAGCTTAGAAGTGGACTTCTGGAAGTCTGATTCTAACATCCGCCGCGGGTGGTTGAAGGACTACTGTAGACTGATGCCAACGTTTGACGATTTCGATCAGACGACACTTACGGGCTTACATGTCGCAGCGTCTCTGGGCTTCAGACAGCTCGTCGCGGCTTTGATCCGTAATGGCGACGCCGACAAGTCCGAAATCAAAATTCGCGACTCTCTAATCAACACCCCTCTACATTTCGCCGCTTATTTTGGGCGGCCCAAGATCGTTGAGGAACTCCTAAATCGAGGTGCCCCTATCGACGATGCAATCGAAATCAATGAGCAGACACCGTTGCATATGGCTGCCTTCGGCGGTCACGTCGAAGTAATGAGAAAACTCGTCTTAAGAGGAGCAAACCCCAATGCCTCTGCTGTTGAAGTTGGGCCTGTGGTCAACGCTGCAATCTGTTCCGGAAACCGAGCTGCCGTCGAGTTGCTAGTTGAGCAGGGTGTTTCATTGACTGTGGACCAAGACGACATTGATCCACCGCTAGCCCTCGCAGCATTGCTATCAGACGCATCTATGTTCGAATACCTGATTCAGCAGTATGCTGATAAGCTGCCTGCGATAGAGTATTCCAAGGCGCTGGTGAAGGCGGCCGAGGCAGGAAAGATGGAGGTTATGAATAAACTCTTCGAGTTTGAGCACGATGGAACATATTATCAACAAGCGCTTGACGCCGCCGTCGACGAATGGAACTGGGACGTTGTAACGACCCTCCTTCAAAAACGGAATGGACTAGACTGCAACGGATTGTTCTTAACAGCAGCCACATGTTCAGAACCACAAGATAAGATGCTCGATGTTGCTTGGGAGCATGCAAACGGATCCATAACCCCTGACACTCTCAATGAGTCGCTTTATGAGGCAACTGATAGAGAGAAGGATACGACAGTAGAACTGCTTCTGAACAAGTTTCACGTGAATCCGAATGCGACTGGTGAAGAGTAAGTGACCCTCCTGAACCCCCTCTTTGTCCAGACAAGCTAACCTTCCAAGATACGGCAACGCATTAACAGCAGCGGCTTACGATGGCACCATGCACATCGTAGAGATGCTTCTAGATGCCGGTGCTGATGTAAACGCCCCAGAGGGTTATGCTATCCAAGCCGCTGCAACACAAGGTCACTACGACGTTGTTCAGGAGCTTCTCAAACGTGGTGCCGATGTGAATGCCTTCACAACAAATGACAATTTTGCTGAAGGGACTGCGCTTCAAGGCGCTATCGAATCAGGCCAGACAGAGATTGTTAGACTGCTGCTCGAGTCTGGAGCGGATCCCGACCGCGGCTCAGGAGAGTGCGCGCCACCGATTATCGCTGCAGCGAGAGGCGCCGAGGTTGAAATTCTTGATCTGCTCATCAAGGCGAAGCCCAAGATAGACGTCTTTGGCGGGCCCGACTCCTCAACACCGCTGATCAACGCTGCTGGTTACATGCCCGTAGCTTCGATCGAACAGCTCCTTGCTGCGGGTGCTGATATCAACCTTGCCGACAATGATGGTGATACTGCACTTATCATTGCTTCAGCCAGAGGCGATGCGGACGCAGTTAAATGTCTGTTGGAGAACGGTGCTGATATAATGCAGTCTAGCCCACGGTATGGGAATGCGCTCCAAGCGGCGCTAGACGCAAACGACACGGACTGTTTAGAATTGTTAGTAAAGCACACGTCTCTACTATTCGATGCTCTCAAAAAGTCGATAGATGCAGGCAACCCGACTGTAACGAGCGTAATTCGTTCTGCAACAAGTGCAAACCAGGGTCTCAACTATGACGATGAACCTCAGGCGAGCGCACAGCATGCGAACCAGCCCAACGTTAACAGCAATATGCATACATCCATAGCGAGGTCGGTCGGTCAGGACGGGACTAAGATTGGTGTCAATGATGCCAATGATGGTGCTTCAAGAGACATAGAGAACAACAGTCCTGCAGGCGCTAGTAGTAGTCACGATGCCGAGCGTAATGGAGGGCCTCCAGAACCGAACCACGAAGATGTTGATCACACACTGGCGGGCACTGACAACGACGATGAAGATGATGATGGCCAAGATAGGGAGCCGCATTCTGACACAGATGATTTCCACAGCGAGGGTGCTACTGCGGTTCCTACTGACGATGATGCCACTGATGTGGCATCGTCAATAAACGAAGATAGAAATGAGGCGGATGAGGACTCTGAGGATCAAGGTGACTCGAACATTCCGGATGCTCTCTCTCAGCTATCAAACGAGCTTCAAACTGCCCTCGGCAACCAAATCGCGCTTTTCGACCAGTACCACGCTTCTAATGAGGATGCGGCCCCTCACGCCGATGACGAAGCCGCGATCTCGATGAGGAGTTTACAAGACCAAGACGCGACCAGGTTAGTTGATCGAGGCTCACCAGTAGTCGCAAGCGCGTCTGCATCAGTGCCAGCGGAACTCCCTGCTCAAAGCTTTATCAGAAGAAAGCCCACACCGGGGGATTCAAGACAGGGGCAGACACCTTCTCCAAAGACAGTAGACCCTGGGTATCAACCACCACCGACCACTGATTATGAGACTCCTACGCCCACAGCAGCTTATCCGCCCCCACTAGTTCAACATGGGGCACAGTATCATCACCAGGTCCCTACATCGTCCACGAATATGATGGCGCAGCAAGTGCCCGCCTCGTTGTCAATACCATATCAGGGAGCATATGGACAATCGTACCAATCCAGCCAGCCGTTGCAAACAGCCCCTGTGGCCACAGCAAGTTATCCCCAGCAACAACAGCAGCAGCCATCACAATACCAGGCCCCGTCCCTCTATGACGGCTCGCAATTTGGCGGAGCAGAGACGCGCTATGCTGGTCAGCAACAGGCATATGCAGCCTACCATCCAGGCCTCTATCAGCAACAACAACAGCAACAGCAACGGCAACAGCAGCAAGTTGCGTATACGCCGGAACAGGTCCAAGCATATCAGAACCAGGCTTATGAAGAGCGATACCGTGATTATTACGCCAGCCTGAAGACGGCACAACAACAACAACAACAGCAGCAGCAGCAGCAGCAGCAGCAAAGGCTGCAGCATCAATCAAGCGAGCAAGACATGTGGGATGGCGAGCGGCCAACGCTCAAGCCACAACGGTCGTCGTTCTTCACGGGTGGAGTGAAGAATACACTTGGCAAAGTCGGGAATGGATTTTTGAATCGGAAAAATACACCTTAGGGCGAAAAAGAGCATGGCAGGGAAAAGGAAAAAGGGAAACGGACAGGTTAATACGTGTATCATATAATATTTACATAATGTCTATCGGATTTTTCAATTGATGTGGGAAAATACTGCTGGTTATTTCCAGGTTGTGAGTTGTTGTCAATACCGTACTTACCTACCTTGATACTTAAGGTATCATCAAAATTGAGAGCTTTGAAATACTGAGTAACACCCTGCCGTACCCTCCTCGCAGATGCTCTAACGTACATATAGTAGTAGAAGTCGCAACCTTGAAGTTGCATGCTATGAAAAGGTACTTAGGTACCTACTACTCTACAGAAGAAGCTAGCCTCAATTAGGTAAGTACGTACCCTACCTACATAGCGGCAATAGAAATGGACCCCCGAGGCGGGTACGTCGAACTTATCTCTTATCGCGGACCCATAAAATAGTTCTGCTCTGGTCTGCTATCGCAAGCTCGAAGCAAAAAAGTTCGAGAGATCTCAGGCTAGTATTGTGCATCTCGGTTTCTCCCATTGTCCACAGAAACAGAACCAAGCATGGGTCGAAGCAAACTGAAGACTGCTTTGAAAGCAGAGAAAGGAATTGACATCAAGAAGTTAAAAGAGAAAAGAAGACTGAAAGAGCGTTCCAAACTCAAGGCGAAGCGGACAGGCTCCCGCGGCGGGGCAAAGAAGATCCCTGAGGACGAACAGGATTCGGATGATGAAGATGACGAAGACGTTGAGGGCGGTGCGCTCGTAGCTGAAGACGGCGCAGATGCTGAAGAAGACGATGACGAAGACGACGAGAGCGCCGACGAGGAGGAAGACGGACTTGCCATTGATCTGGCGGCGCTGGACGAAAGCAGCGACGACTCCTCGGTCGACTTCGAAGAAAAAATAGAGAGGCCGAAGAAACCAAAACAACAGCCTAAGCCCAAAGATTCGGCTCCCTCACCTAAGGCTAGCAAAAAGCCCGCTGAGGACGAAGACGAAGACGACGAGGAAGAAGATGAGGAAGACGAGGAGATTGACTGGGCGGATCTACCCGAGGAAGAGAGGGAAGATCTTGTTCCACGCACACGGATCAACATCAACAACACGATCGGCCTCCTGGCCTCATTAAAACGGTTCGCGATACCCACAGACGACAGCACGACCTTCGCCTCGCACCAGAGTCTAGCGAGCAAGGAGCCCACGGCGGACGTAATTGGCGAGGACCTGATGGACGACATCAAGCGGGAGCTCGCCTTCTATGCGCAGGCCCTCGACGCCGCGAAGCGCGGCCGCGCCCTGCTTAAGGCCGAAGGCGTGCCCTTCTCGCGCCCCACCGACTACTTCGCCGAGATGGTCAAGGACGATGGCCACATGGAGAAGGTCAAGGCCAAGCTCGTTGAGGAGGCCTCTGCCAAGAAGGCATCCGCCGAGGCCCGCAAGCTGCGCGACCTCAAAAAGTTCGGCAAGCAGGTCCAGGTCGCCAAGCTGCAGGAACGCCAGAAGGCGAAGCGCGAGACGCTCGAGAAGATTAAGACGCTCAAGCGGAGTATGTATTCGCCGTCCCTAGTTTTCTATTCCTTTTACCAATTTTGCAGCCTCAATCATCATATTAAACTACCCTCCCTACTACCCTTTTCATTTCCTGTGAAGAAAAAACCATTAACTAACATCATTTCTCCTCAACTAGAACGATCAGAAACAGGCGGCGGCGACCTCGGCACGCACGAGGCAGACCTCTTCGATGTAGGCGTCGACAACGAATTAAAATCATATAACAAGGGCGGTTCTTCACAGCGCGGCAGCGGACCGGGCGTCAAGCGACAGAAGAAGAACGAGAAGTTCGGCTTCGGCGGCAAGAAGAAACACTCCAAGTCGGGCGACGCCCAGAGCTCCGGCGACCTCAGCGGCTTCAGCGTGAAGCGCATGAAGGGCGGTGCGCCCAAGGGCAAGACGCCCAAGACGGCGCGTCTGGGCAAGAGCAGGCGGAAGGCTGGTGTTGCGAAACGGTGATAATGGTGTTAGTAATTCCCCCCTTCGAGAGGCGTGTGTCGACGGGAAATAGTAAATAGAGAGAATTGAAAGGCGTTCAAAAACCTGTCTTAGAACTTTAGAGTTCTACTGCGATATGAATTTGGGGAATGTTAGGGTCCGCTGAGGTCTTGGCAACTTACAGCAAAACTGAGCTCTCTACAGAGGGAATTGTACAACAAACAATCCGGTATTACAGTAAACAATCATCAAAATGCTAATAAAATCAATCCTGAACATGACTACAATTTCATCAAAAAGTATACGTCTTCACGAGCAATATGTTAATGAATTTTTAATATATTTTGTTTGTGATCTCTCTTTTGAGAAGATCAAAATATCCATAGATATACAACTACTTCTTCTTCGATATCCTCTTCAATGCTCTCATCTCCTTCTTCATTCTGTAAATGAAAGGTATTAGTAAACATACTATAACAGCTATTTCATACTCTAGCTGAAAGAGTCAAAACTTACCGAGCATCCACAATCTTGTAACGACCTTTCACGCCCTAGATATCGGGTATTAGCACGAACTCTGGAGGGGCAGCTTTCGAGAATCCCAGCAATTAACAGCGGTAGCGGAATAGGAACCACCTGATTGGGCAATTCGTGCTCTCGAGGTAGGAGGAAACAAGGACTTTGAGAATGCTTACCTTGGGTCGACCCTGAATACCGCGGTTCGCACCCCTGGCGACTACCACCTTCACCGACCGCCTAGGAGCCTTCTTCTTAGCCTTACTGATCAATTTCGCTATGCTCTCGGCCTTCTCCTTCTCGGTCATGCCCTCCTCGTTGGCCAAGAGATCCGACTTCTTCTTCAGCTTCTCGAGCCTTTGGGCAGTCTTAAACTTCTTCCTCGCTTGCGCTTCCCTCACCTAGCAGAACATGTCAGCTCCAGATCATAACAAATCTCGCCAAAGGTAATTGTATCTTACTTTCTTGATGGGCCGAGCGTTTAGGGCTCTTGTCTTCTCTTTTATTGCCTGCGCAGCAGCTTTTGTAATCGGTTTTTGTTTGTTTGAATGCTTCCCTTCGTCATCCAAGAACCACTCAGGTAGGCCGTCGCGATCCCGGAATGCATACTTGTCAAAAGCCTCGTCGGTTAAATCGTGTTTTGTTCGTTTGCCGCTCGCGAGATCCATCGCCAGCTGCATAGCTTCTGCGGTTATGATGTCTATCGAGGGCTTGTCCCCAGAAGACTTTCTTTCATTTTCCCACCCATCTTCACCTTCGTCTTCCTTCTCGTCAATACTAGGCGACGCTTGCTCCTTTGAGTTGCGTTTCGAATCCTTTTTAGGCGGCTTTTCCGATATTATAGGCTTTGCCCTGGATTCATCTGCTGCAGGGGCGTCTTCCATATCTTCGTCTTCTTCCTCTGCCAAGGACTCGGCGTCAGATTGTTCCAGACCTGGAATGTTCTTGAAGATATCCTGGTCAAAAAATCTGGTCGCCCTTTTCGAGAGGCCCGCACCCTGACCTGTACCATCGAGATCCGTAAGCAAGGACTTCGGCGCTTCATCATCGTCGTCGTCGTCATCGGACTCGTCGCTTTCTTCCACTACATCGTCATCGCTGGACTGTTGGTCCTCGTCCGATCCCGACAATCCTCCCCACTCTCCATCTTCTTCTTGCTTCCGGCGCTTGATTTTGGCCTCATAGTTTGCTCTCCTTTCCTGGTATGCATGCCAGTGCTGATCAAGTTCTTCCTCAAGGCGATCGTTCAGCTCGTCGTCAGAATCGGACTCGTCATCCTGGGGAGCTTCCTTCTTCGGCCGCTCAGTCAAGATCGCCATGCGACCTTTAGCAATTTGGTTAACAACCTTTTCTTTCTGGAGGGTTCGGAGCTGAAACATGTCTTTTTCAACTTGTGCACTTTCAATACCGATCTCCATGGGTGCAATCATGTGCATTTGGATTCGCTGGATTTCTTTTTGCTTTTTCAAATTTTCCTTCTTACGTTCCTTCTTCTTCTGCCGGGCATCTTTGTCTTTCAGAGCCTGCAAATCTTCTTGCAGCTTCAACTCCTCATCCATAGACTCGACCTCCGCGACTTCTTCCTCTTCTTGTGAAGTTGCAGGCTGCGATGTCTTTTTGGTGGGAAGGCCAAATGCCTCCCTTGCCACCATTCGCCATTTTAGTAGCTTCTTGAACTCTGACCGTCCCAGTACCTTTAGGTCTGCGCAGTACTGTCTAACCTCGGGCGTCGTGGCGGGCATTTTATCCAAAGCCGCCAGCGACAGAGAGGGTTGGAGAGAAGAGAATAGGAGGCGATTGGTATTTGCGAGGATAGAGATAGGATCGGTGCTCTCCACAAATTCAGAAGCCAAAACCTCCCGATAAAGCGTGTAGTCGCCTTCCTCGTAACCTCCTCGCTTGCGTTTTTTCAGCTCGGGCTTGTAGACACGAGCCTCATCTGTGTTTTTCGTGTCTTTTAGGTCGGCAAAAGCAGTCTTTGGGTCCAAGAATCTGGGGTCCAGATGCCGAGGCGCTTTGAAACCGCGGCACACGACAAAAATCTCCGCACTAACATTCCGAGAACTCGGTGGTTTCGTAGCCTCGACCTTCTCAAATAGCTGACCGAAAATCCAGAGGAGCTGATTATACTGAGCTGATCGGAAAACCTTCGTGACGAATGTGCCTCCCTCGACCAGAAATTCCACAGCCAACTTCAGGGATTGCAGTACCAACTCTGCCTGATTGAAAGAATCTTGAATCCATGCGGTTCCAACATTAGGCGCACCATCATGCAGAACCGTGTCTGCTTTCCACGTCTTCAAATGTCTCCGGAGTTCAGCTCGGCATTTGTCCTTTTTTCAAAATAGTTAGCTACACATAGTCGCCGAGAGATAGCAGTCTGCTTACAGTGGTGATGTCTGACTGGAAGCTGATGACACCAGGGATAGGTTTTCTGAAACGAAAGTCAGTTGTATTAGAGAAATGGGAAGAAAACTCCAGCTTACATGGGAGACAGATCTACACCAACAATAAGACTGCCTTTGGGCATAGCCTCGACGGCCACCTGCATCCATGACCCGGGAGCAGCGCAGAGATCAATCACGACCCTACTAGAGCCTAGGAAGTCATATTTTTTATTAAGTTGTAGAAGCTAAAGTAAGAAAATTAGAAAGTCATATGACCCAAGATGTTTCGCTGCGGAGGCTCTTACTTTAAAGGCTGCTCTGGCACGGTATCCCTTCTCCTTGGCGAGACGGTAGTATTTGTCGAGACGGCCTTTGCCGGTCTTCTTTTGGAACCCCATGGCTGGAATACGAAATCCCAAAGGAAATATACCGTCGGCAAAGCGTGATGCGACAGGCTTGAGAAGGCGGGTTGAGTGAAGTACGAAGTTGAAATTTCCCAGACTTTTGGTTATCGATAGCAAGATACCCTTAGCAGGCACCCCTGTCCAAGGTGATTGACCCCTGTCTTGGCGGGCCGGTTGCCATCTTTGTCACAGCTGGTGTACTAGACAATGGCGGCCGCGCCAAGCAAACGCATTCTGCCCCACGTTCGCGCCACAGAGAGGCTAAGCGGCCCCCTAGGGCACAGTGCTAGAGCTGCTGGGGCCGCGCTGCAGAACGTCATAGCTCCTCTAATTGCAGCAAGCCTATTGGACGGCGAGCGGGCATCGTGTAAAGTGGTTCGCGTCTTTTCGCGGCGTGTTCAGTGCCACGCTTTTTGCACTACACGCTCCATCAGAACAGACCAGACCCGCTCAAGGTCTTCCCTTCTCTCCCCGCCACTCTCCTTGTATATTAGCATTCTCCATTGACTGTTGAGCATTCATCGGATTTTTCTATTATGCTTCTATCCATGTTACTACTGGTCCATTTTTATTTTTGAAGTTGACGGCTGGGGTTCTCTTGATTTGAAGCACGTGCCGATAGAATAGGTACAGCCTGGGTTTGGTCGTGGTATGGGAAGGAGAGCGAGGAAGAGCGAGGACGGAGACAACGGGAATTACTACCGGCATCATGGACTCACCCATATCTAGCGAGAACTCACTGCTCCTTTCACCACCGAGACAGAGGAGCGGCAAAGAACGGAAAGACCCGTCAATTACACCTAGGAAGTTCAAGCGGTTCTTCACGCCTCGATCAAGAGTCCCTTCTCAACCCAGCCCAGCACGCAAGGCACTTCGGGATCTTGCAGCATCCACCATCAATCAGCGATATCAGACTCCGGCTCCGTCAAGCCCTTTGAAGCCTCTCTTTGAAGAGGAGGAGCTAGAGCTTCCGGCCAGCAGACTCTCGAAACGGCGGAAAATACAGCACACCCCTGAATCATCACCAATCCGACCTTCTCTCATTGGCACTTCGTACAACTTCGATGCCGGCCTATTAAGCCCTATCAGATCCCTTAGTTCCAGTCAGGAAATCTGCGAGTCAGACGACGAGTACAGTGACGATGACGTACCGACGCCATCATATCCACCGAGACGGCTGCTTCCTCTAGTTAACCGTGGCATAGCTGGTCAGCTAGCACAGCGTGAGCTTGGGGGTCTTCCCCGGGCTGGACATGCATATATGTCGTATCCCGCTGCCGACTGGAGAATCGATACTGCCAGTTTCTATAGTCAACCCCAGGATGTTCATAGTTGCACTAGCCACGAAGGGCCTGGACAATGCATTCCTTTCTGTACAGCTACATGCCATCGTAGTGGTATTATTGCAGTCGGAGACGAGGAAGGCCGCGTACGGCTCCTCGATTCTTCGAGCAATTCATCTGAAACTTTCAATGACATCCATTTGTCATTTACGGCACACACTAACGCCGTTATTGACCTCGATTTCTCCAATGACGACCTTTTGCTCGCCACTGCGTCTGGAGATCAGACTGGTCAGGTCATTGATATGATGACGCAATCGCCTGTTGCTTACCTTGGGCAGCACACAGCTTCCCTCAAGCAGATACGCTTCCAGCCCGGCCACTCGAACAGCAGCGTCTTGGCTACCTCCTCTCGTGATGGAAGCGTTCAGATATGGGACTTGCGGTGCAGTCGCCCCGTGCAGGACTTTCAAACCTCAGAATCTCGCAACACTAACCTATCTTTCCGCCCACCTCCACCGAAACGCGGCTGCACAATTAACAGCTTCTATCATGCACACGCACGCACATCACGTCAGCTTCGCCAATCAGCATCAATAGGTCCGGGTGATACCCCCTCTCGTCGCGAGATACCAAGTCGTTCGAATGATGTATCGGTAACTGCACTACAATTCCTACCCGCAGGACAAGAGCACCTTTTATTAACGGCTTGCGAGGCGGATGCATCTATTAAGTTGTGGGATATTCGATCTATTCACTCCTCCCGTAATAAAGTGCCCTCTCCCTTATCTGTAACAGCTCCCCCGGAATCACATAACCACTGGCGACCTTTTGGTATATCCTCGCTTGCGCTTGGTACCGATGCGTCTAGATTGTATGCGTTATGCAAGGATAATACTGTGTATGCATACTCGACGGCCCATCTCATTTTAGGTCATGCGCCGGAACTGTCGTGCCGGAACGGAGAGCCACCTAGACGAAGACATAATGCGGTCACACAGCAGGGTCTGGGCCCATTATATGGGTTCAGACATTCCTCATTCCTCGCATCCAGCTTCTATATCAAATGTGCGGTTCGACCTGCACGAGATGGCCGGAGCGAGCTTCTTGCTGTTGGAAGCAACGACAGCTGCGCAGTCCTATTCCCAACCCAGGAGCGGTATTTCCAAGAGGAGCTGTCAGACATGATGAGCAACCTCAGCCTTGACAACTCAACAATTGCTACAACGGCCGGTCCTGCGCCTGCCACCAGCACTAAGAGATCAGTAGACGGCGTTCGGCGACCTTTATTCCGCACGAATAGTTCGACGAACCTCTCTGTACGTCTAAAGGACAACATCCCTATCATCCGCATAGGTACCCCATTGGTTCGCGGACACGAGCGCGAAGTCGGCTCAGTCGCCTGGACGAACGAGGGAAAGCTCATTACCGTAGGCGATGACTACAATATAAGGTGCTGGAGTGAGGACCGCGAGCGAGCACGCGACCTGCGCACCGGTGGTGAAACGGGCGGCAGACGCTGGGCCTGCGGCTGGGCGGAGACTGGCGCTGACTGGGACATCGAAGACGACGAAGAAGACTGATTGGAATTGCTCCATGCAAATTTCATCAATGTCGAAACTCAACTCGGGACTGATAAATGAACAGGGCCAGCCTGCCCTTTCAAAGGATTGTTTGGTTTAAAGCAAGCATTGTATGCATGAGCGTAGCGAGCTGGGATTGGGTTGGTTTACATCAGTCGGTTGGTTGGTTGGATGGTTGGTTTATTGCCTAATGTCTATCGGGGCATGTTTGATACCTTGTTTTGCGTCTATCTTGTCTAATCCAGGACTTTGTCGAGATTCATCCTTGTTGATTGGTCTGAAAAGAGGACATGGGCATCTATAGAAACGAAACAAGATCGGGCAAGGCGTCAAGGGTAGAAGCGCCGCCGAGCGCGTTTGTATGATTGAGATAGTTCTAGCCTACTTAGTGGCACTATATACCCCCAAATGAACGTTCTGTGAATCAAGCTCATTGCGTCTTTGTCTTATGTCAATCATTCTTCTGCTGTGTTAGCGGAATACATGGCATGATAAGATGTGTTACTAGTTATATTCCTCTAGATTTCCTCACATGAATTTTCTTCTGGTAGTTGGGTGCATGTACGCCATTAAACACGTTATACGAGCAAAATCCTCAAAGAATGATATTGATATATTGATTGATTACATGGAGATTTCGAAAACCCAAGTTCAGTTTCCGCGGAAACTCGTCTTGCTCAGTGTTTCAGGCCACTTTGATCCCGAGTATAAAGCGAGTAGATATCTCTATTTAAATATAATTACTCCTGACTGAGAGTACTACCCGGCGCGTTCACGTCGGGCAGCGTAGCTAGAAGCGAGTTTCGTCCTGCCCGCTTCACTTGGTTACCTTGGTAGTGAACAAATGGAGCGATAAGGCGGACTGGCATCTAGCTATTTAAGTATCACACCCCCTCCCTGCCGTCTCATCCGTGCTCCAGGCGTTCCACCGCTTCGATAATTCCGCGACATGTAAACATGCCTTGTAACAGTACCGGCAGCACTAGTATTCTAAACCTGAAATCAAGATCGACGCTCAGGTAGGTATCATCGCGCAAGAGGAAACGCGAGTCACGGTCCTCGGCAGTAGCAGAAGATATCGTAGGTAGTGCTATTAGGTATATTCTGAGTTCCTAGTTGCTCACGTCAAAGAGGCCATGAGCAGACCCCCTATTTCACCCCCTGGAGAAATAGGCAGATGGTAAGTAATGTTGTTATTGTGTTAAGCCAGGCGCTATGCATGACCACGATTCCATGCGTGGCCGGGGAATTCCATTTATGCAAGATAAGTGATGATGTACCGTGCATGCTGATTTAGTGGGATAGAAAGCACACGCAATAACCCTCTGCACGAACTGCCATAGCTTCCGACAAGATATCGGTGTTCGATGCTAGTGCAGAATTTGAGCACAAGGCATACGTCTGAGTGCTTGCATTCACTGGGTGAGCAGCTGAATAATTATAGGTTGAGGAGTATTGGCGCATAGAGTCCGTTTGGTTATGTCATATAAAGTTGTCCATACCAGCACCGGGAATAGGGGCGGGAACTGGTACTGTCGAAGGTCCTGCCCTTGGGGTGGTTGGAGGGATTGCGTGCGGCCCACCGGTGGTTCGAGGTGGGTTATCCGGCTCCAGACCTCGCTTCGTCATCTTCCCCAGAACAGTGACGAGGTCACACGCATCGTGAAACATGTCATCGTCCATGCCTTCTGAGGCATCATAAACTTCTGCGATTGTGTCCTTTGCCAATTTTCGACTTCCCTCCTCGTCGTGTAAGCACTCGTAAAGAAATGCCGCATATTCGGTCTTCACGGACAGCCGTAAAGAGTGTGAGCCCCATAGAAGACTATCGGCTAGGGTTATAGCTTGCTTGAAGTATTCACGAGCTGTAGGCCTGTAATCGACTGACGGTAATAGAAACGCTCCCGCCGGTTCGGGAAGCCTTGGCCCAAACCCCGGTGGAGGTCCTACAGGACCACCTTCCAGTGGGTGAGTCGGCTGCACGGATGACCGTCCTGACTCAGAGATTGTGTCGTGTCTGTCGATCCCTTTGCCCTTATCAAGTCGTGGTATTGGTGGGATACCTGGGATTGAAGTGTTGATACCCATTGTTGATATTGAGGGATTGTTATGAAAAAGCACAAATATGTGGTAAAACGAAGCTCGAAGTTTGAACGCAAGCACCTTGAGTTCGTCATGGTCTCCAACCATCGGAAGCACGTATTGTTCGAGCATTATTAAGCCTTCCCGCGCAAGCCAGACTATGTGGAAATATAAATCAAGCGTTTGTGACGTCCGCGATGTATCTAGTTTGCGCTGTTTCCGTGCCTTTGCTGTCTGCTCTGTCAAGTTTACATGCAGACCTAGGATCTTGAAGAGCATAGAAGCAAGGAGCGCATTGTTCGGTTCGACCTTTTTCGCCAAATTGCCGAGAAATTTGCGGTCTACCTCGGAAGAAGCCATTGAGATTACTAGTATTATAACTCAGTTAGTCTCAGGCACGTAGAAACAGAATCCAAGCGTTACAGGCGGGCAGTGTGAAACCACGGCACTGCTATATGCGCGGACTTGCAATTGCCCGGAACAGTTCGGTCTGTTCAGTAACGCAACCAGGTGACATCAAAAGGATATGGCAAAATTGTAATCGACGCAATGATAGAAAGACCATGACATTCTCATAAGAGGAAGAAAGAATCATACCTGAGCAGGGTAGAAGCCTCTTCTGACGGTGTCAGCCCAACACTATCAATGTGCTAAGATACGCACCGCGAGGCGTACGTCTAGCGCGAATCCTCGAAGTTGCGAACACAGAGTCTCTCCCGTATTCTAAGTGAAATGATGCCACAAGTTATATGTTACGCGTCAAGAAGGTAATAGGCACGTCTCTGAATAAAAGCAATCCGAATATGTAGAGCTCCGAGCGACGTTGTGTGAATGAGTCCTTACGATGAGCGTGAGAATCCGTTCATGTACGCAGATGATCCCACTCATAAATAACTTTGTGGCGTTGCGTGGTGTTTGTGGTTGTACTAGCCTTCGCGAGGGCAACCCAGGAAAGAGTGAGTGCTAGACTAACGCCAAAAGGTGATCAGACGTGTCAGGACCGGGAAATATTATACATTCGAAATTACAAGCGCACTGGGATCGCACAGAGTCAGTGATACATAATACTAGAGAAATCCGCGTTAACGCGCCAATAGCATCCGCTGCTACGATATACTGACCAATATGATACAAGAAAGAAAAAAGGAACAAATACAGAATTTAATAATCCAATCGAAAGGCTTGAATGACGAGGTTAGGGTATATCAAGGGCGAGATTTTTCAGCGCAAACAGGGAACGCGGCGAGTGTGAGGTTGAGGCTGAGGCTGATGAGGGTGGATGAGAATCGGGGTGGAAACACTTTCGAGATCGCAAAGCATTTCGGCGTCCTTGGTTCGAAGAGGGGTTTGCGAGTGATACGATAATGGAGAGTATATGGAACAACTCCACGGAGAGCGCCAGGGAGCCGCCAGGATAAAGGGCCAGAAAGCACAGGTCAATCGCCGTCAAAACGGTGGTGACGCAGTAGGTCGAAGGCTCGGAAATTGTGTGGAGTCGCCAAACACGAACGGCGCGTGTGGTGAACCGAGGTGTTGTCAGACCCGCGACGTTTTGAAGATTTCTTACAACGGTGCCTCAGAAGAGGTGCCCGGACTGAGAAAGTCGTGTATTCAGTATGGGTGAGACGCCGAGCAAGCAATTGATGTGGGAATTCTTGTTCATATTCGGATGTTGACGATGGAACGACGCGTCTTGACAAAACGGAAAGAAAATAAAGCGAGGAGGGTACAATCGGAAGCAGGGTATGTCAGCAGATCCGGAGGTGCACGCCTGTTAGATCTGTTATGTACTTGTGTGTGTAGTAGAGTTGCATGCAGGTCTCATGGAAGGCCGCATATGAGGCTACCCATACTACAGTAAGTAAGTAGATATGATGAGACTTATAGAAGGAATGGGAATGGCAAAGAGTCTGTGGATCAAGTCGCGGGCACATG
This sequence comes from Xylaria sp. MSU_SB201401, assembly GCA_002288965.1. Classification (NCBI taxonomy): domain Eukaryota; kingdom Fungi; phylum Ascomycota; class Sordariomycetes; order Xylariales; family Xylariaceae; genus Xylaria; species Xylaria sp. MSU_SB201401. The sequence goes on from NPFG01000001.1 coordinate 48,995, forward strand.
TATGTATCTAGCCTAATCCGAGGCAGATCCGGAAACAAGCCGACGGGGGCAGGTCGAAGACGGGGTTACTTGACCATGGGCTTGTGGCGGGATGTGAGATATGGCATGGGATATGAGGCATAACTATGTAGGCAAAAGAACAATGAGATAAGCTAATGGATGTAAGTCATGAATAATGCACATCAGCTACAGAGATATGTAGAGATGGGCAGATCCACCACCAACGTCAACAGCCACGAGGGAAACAAACAGGGATACACAGGTAGTAGTGTGGTAGCGTAGCGTAGGTAGCAAGTATGCGGCTACTATGTAGATGGCCATGCAACGCTGCAACACTTGTCCGAAGGAGGTTATAGGCCGGTGGAATTGCACTTTCACACAGGACTCATGACGACGGGCGAATGGGAACGGATCGTGACGGTGCAGGACCTTGCCACGATGCAAGATGCGTTGTCCAGTTCCCAGGCAATGTGGTGGACGAGCCTGGAGACGCAGCCCTTTGGATCAGCCGCCTAGACTCGACCGGCGCCGAGGCTATGCTGGCGGGGAGCACTCTACTGGGAATCAAGTAGTAGAGATACTAAGTAGTACGGAGGTGCTCATCTTGGTAGCCTCATCGGGATAAACTTGAATCAATCATAGTGTAGTGTAGTGTAGTGTAGTGTAATCAGGTATAAGCAAATAGATAGGGTCAGACACTTACTCAGAGGTAGGTAGGTAGGTATCTTAGGTACGTATGAATTGAATTGATATCATGACGGGAGTCCTGTGGCGAGGGAGGGAAAACGAGTGACGTGATTCGATAGCCGGTATATAAAATAATGCACAGCGACCGACTAACCGAGTGACTGACTGTAAGCATTTAATTAATTAGTTGCAGAGATGTGTAAGGAGGCGAAGCCAATAAGAAAAGGGGAAATTAGTTCGTCCAAGTACCTGCGTTCAAGGAGGTACCTTTTCTAACGGGATGTCTCAGGTTCAGATTTGGTGTACCTTGCGCAGATTAGTCTAGTACTCCGTACCTAACTATCTTTATGATTCTGGCTTACTGGGTGCTTAGTCGGTGTTATACGGTGCATTCCAGAAAAGACGAAGCACCAGCCTGAAGAAACCTGACGATAACACGGAAACCCTGGCAAGTTCAGTAGTGTAGTAGTATGCGGATTGTGTAGATGAACCCCTGATCAAACCGATCTCAGAAAAACAATCCCTGACTTTCCATTTTAAGATGGCCGGGGGGGATGTTTGATCCTTCTACTGTACAGAGTTAGGGCGCGTTACAAATTGGGAACACCTACGTGTACAATCTTCTGCTGTCAAAACTTGAGGCCTGCAATTTTTTTATTATTATTTTTCTCAGTCGCTCCATCCTCGAGCTAGGGGCCTTGAGAGACATCTTCAGCTCATGCCAAAATTAAAGATATAAAGTAACGAGACAATAGTGTGTCTTAGATAGCTTTGACGAAACTACCTTCGATTTAGTGTTATTTTTTACAAGCCCAAGAGTCAAGAGGGTGGTGTGTTGTCTCGTGGGTAGATATAGTACTGTGCATACCATGGTAGTCTGGAAGCCTACGAGAAGTATGTCTTACACTACAGTATGAAAGTGCAACCAATTACTAAATTAAAATGTACGAGTATCTTTCCGAGATAGAAATGTCAGCTTAGCACTCATTTGCCTACCCGGAATGTACAGATTAATACTAGAAGACAGACATCAATACATATATTGTACACGTGAGGGAAAGGCACCCATGCTGAATGAAGTTCCCGAAGATATTCAGGCTAGGGGAGCGTTGGTCGAACCACGCGACTGGGACTCGTTCACAAAGAAGCTAATGAAAAAATGACCAATCAGCCGGAACATTAGGATAGACCGTTCTATTTTCTCCCCAGCCACCGGATTTATTTTTTTAGTTCGCAGTGCACGAGGCCAAAGTCCAGATCCAGTTACTTCCACCTAAGACCTGGGCAGTGACATAACGAGCACTTACTTAATCCTACGCCAGCTGTTGATGGCCGACAGTCACAGGTGGCCAACCCTTTCCTTTCTTTCCGGGCTAGGGCGCAGTAGGGCCGCCTCCTCCACCACGATGATGCAACCTATTATTGTATCATGCACCCATCGAAGCGGCTTCACCGCCAGATTCCCGCTTGCTTGCTTGCCTGCCTACCTGCCTGCCGCCCGTCCGCCTGCGTCTTGCCGTGTCGGACTTACATACATATATGTGGTATGATGATGGCATAAATCTACGCCTCGCCACTTGCGGTTCGGGGGATCGCAAGTTTTGGCTGGGGAAGTGGGAAAGGCGGGGTTGGTCGCATGTGAGAAGGCCAGCCCACCGGCCGGCCATCCCATCCCATGCCACGGGGGTAGACGATGTGTGTTGTATTGTTTTGCGTATATGTGTGGTGGTTCTCACTGCCTCGCTAGCCTCTCCCTGCCATAGGTAAGTATCCTATATCTGCTACAGCAGGGTAGGAGATCTGAGTCCACAACCTTCACCGAAATTTCCTCTGGCTACGCCATCTACCTACCTGTCTATCTCTCTACTTCCCCTTCCCACGTCAAACTATGAAACTTGCACATGTCAAAGCTCAACTGTTATCTCATTGACGTACTGTAGCGTCATTGGCTACAGCAAGTCACATATTGTAGATAAATAATACCTACGTCTGCCGGGGATTGGTTGGAGATTGCAGTTTAAACCTTTACATGGTATCAAGGATATGCGACGCTTTCCAGGTAGTGTGGGATCCGTAAACATCACGTGAAAGCCAACACCTGACAAGATCGGTCGACGACTTTTACAGCTCCAACTTATCTTGTATTCTCTGTTCCCCGAGGGGAGTATAGGGGAGTATTCTACAAGGAGGATGTTGCATCACCAACGCCCCACCCTCGGCGCCTACGAAATGATCTATAATGAGGACGAGTTCGAGGTACTCAGTCAAGGACTTATTACACTAAGAGGCGCCAAGAAGCGAGATAGTCTCATTCCTATATTCCGGCAAAGTGGCTATTCGCGCACAAAGGGTATGTAGCTAACATTGGAGCTGCGCTCGCTCCTTGAACTGTTGGCTGTTCAAGTTTCCACTATAACCGACGTCTCCTGAATATATCCTGGACCCGAAAAGTAGGATATCACGATCCGCGTGCGCCGGTTTTCCTTTCCATATAAATAACCCTACCTACCAACCCGCCGCCCATGTAGATGCTATATATAGATGTAGATGATGATATGCCTCCAACCCCAGTCCTTGCTCACCCGAATCGCTGGTATTAGATACTTTGAAGGGACTTATGTGAAAATGCTATCATGTCTCATGTACGCGCGTCGGTCTTCGGCGTGCGGGTTTCCGGATCCCGATCAACAGACATAAAAGGAAATATATACAAAGAATGCAACTTTTTTTCTGTTCAACGTATGGTGGCCGCTAGCAGCACTTGAAGGGGGCTGGTGGCCTAGCCCTGAGAGTTGAAGGCCCCTTACGCCTTCGACTGCTCACAGCCGGTACGCCGCTGCCGGGTCCAGTGACATCCTCGGTTTCGAAGCGTTCCTGACCAACGGTGATGACCTTGATGACGTTACTTAGCCCGACAACGATGCTAGAGCTACCGACATTGGACATAGGGCCGAGGTGCGTCACAAAAAGGTGACCGTCGTCTCCGTCCACGCAAAGTGGCGCCGTCTCCCACGTATCTTGCTTGCCGCCAAAGTGAGAAAACATCCACACTTCCCAATCGTCGTGGACCTGTTGAGTCGGCGCAACTTGTTGATGGCGGCTGTGATGATTATGATGGCGGTTCCTGAGTCCACTGGATTGTGATAATGGTGGCGGGAAGTTATGAGTGCTTGCGAAATGGTTGTGTGGCATCTTCTTTCTGACGCCCACCATAATACCAGATGGTAGGGCTAACCAAACACCAGGATTCTTGATGATACGTCTGGTTTCTTTGGCTCGTCTCCACGGACAACATGTTTTCCGTGAAGGAGAATCTGGGTCACAGAAGCATAAAGACTCCTCCTCGTTTTGTGGGCTATATGTTTGCACCACGAGATCACGGGTGTATGCATTGAGATAAGCGATTGTAAAGCTCCACAATGCCACGGAACCGCATCGCATGCGTCTAGGTCTCGAGTGGAAAGCTTTGAGACTTTTTGGCTGTATTGGATCTACTTTAAATGTGTAGATCGCCCGATGAGTCTGCGAGTCGACTAGATCTACTGTTTGAGATCGAATGATAAGGAAGAAACCTAACTCGGGTAGTGCCTGGATGGAGATGAATTCTCGCTCTTTGATAGACTGATATGGGCCAACATTAATGGCGCTCGATACCCAGTCATATCCTTCTTGGGTTATAAGGTGGACCTGACCTTCTCTAGTCGAAGTCATGATCTTTGGGGGGAATGCTTTGGGTCGCGTCAGCCAATTGCTAATCCCAAAAATCAAGGAATGAGATTAGAGCACATACCTTTCTCAGCAAGAGCATCTACAGAAGCAACGGCGCCTTCTTCTGGAATCATATAGCTGCTAGTTTCTCCTAATTCCGGTCGTAATTCCGTGATGACGCCATCACGGCGGACTAATATCAGAGGCGGAATCGCAGAGCAATCATCGTACCCAAAGAAGAACACTTCTGGTTTATGTCGGAAAGGCTCCACCTGTATTGATGGCCCCCATCGAAGGTCGATTAGATTCCATAATAACACGCGGTCGACGGTTAATAGAGCGAGCCAGCCGAACTCGTCCTCGATGCACATGGCTAGAATTGGGAAAGGTATCAGAGGCGAGTTCTTTTCCTGGCCTAGGGCATAACTGAATCCGCCATCCTTGACATTCCAAACCCGTACGACCCGGTCCAGGCCCACAGATACGAGATGACCAGTGGAAGATGCGGTTAACAGAGCAACATCGAGCCGATGTCCTCCGTGCAAAGTCTTTACACTGAGGAGGGAATCTTGGGATGTTTCAGACACTTCAGTGTCCGACAATTGGTCCCATAGCAGATAGTTCATTAGGAGCCGGACAAGCGCAGTGACAAGGAGAATCGTGACCACAAATGGGGTCATTTGATGTCTCGCAAAATCGTAAATAGCGGGCGAAAACAGGGGCTCATGGGCCGACAGCATTCGGTCAGAACCCCTAAGGACAAATATATAGGGGTCAAACACCCTCGCAGTATAACTGTAAGCAGCAGGTCGGATGATATTGATGACTTCGCGAGCAGTTTCGTGGTCTTGCATCCTAAGCCAAGAAGTTGGACTCCTCGCTTGATGGACCTCCACGAGAAGCGATGATTGAGCTGGATCTGCGTCATCTTGCTCGTTCGTAGTGCAGATAAGTCTGCGAAATATCTTGAGCAAACTTTCATTCTCAAAAAAGTGCCATTGCGCGATCAGAACGAAACCAACCATAACCGCAGTCCCTGCTATGCGTGTTGACATGGCTATTTTGCCTTGAAGCATAGTATCAAACCATGCTTGACGCGAGGGGGGTTCATGAGAAGGTCGATGAGACCGAATGGAGGCTTTAGCTAAAGCATCACTGAGCTCAGTTCGCCGCACGTCAACGCTTAGTACCGCTAAGAAGAACGTCGACAAGTAAAAAAAGTCGAATATGATGGCGATGGCGGCAAATGTGCAAAATGCCGACACTCCCGAGGAGACCACTCGTGAGAGGCCAAACAAGATAATCAAATTCTGAGCAACGCTGGCCAGTGCAATAGGGGCAGTTTCACCAAAGGCGTGTCCGATTCGGTTGCTTGAAACATCTTCTGACGGTGTGAGTATGACAGCGTTGATGAGCCGGAATATATTCTCTAAGCTCATGGAGAAAATGACTACTGGGTAGCCCAATCGCGGGATCTTGGATAGATCAATCTTGAATATGGCACAGATAGTGAAACTCGATATAATGGCGAGAGCAATCTGAGCTACCACAGTCACCATCAAACCCACTTTGGATTTGACGGCTCGTAATTTAGACAAGCTAAATAGGAAGTACAGAAGAACAAGTGAGTAAGCGGAGCCTAATAAAATGGCATCTACTTGAGACATGAGGCGGAATTGAAACTCATATAGCTGACTTGGTCTCCCATCATGAGGAGTAATAACTTTCCACTTGTGCGTCATGCTGTTCGCAATAGATTGTACCCTTTCTTGCCAGATAGAGCCGACAGGGGAATCTCGGCGGTGGATTAGAGTGATAACCAAGGCATCCGCGGCGACTAATTGACGGTCTTCGAAACGTTTTCCAGCAAAAACAATTGAATGCCTTAATGTGACGTTGACTGAAGTTGGCTGGTTTTTCCTCTGATTAACCGTACTTAGTATATCGTGGTCTCGCTCGATATTGTCGGAGGAACAAGACCAATACTGCAAAGGCGAGTGGAAGAACCATGATTCATTGGTCAGACCGTTAATAACGTGCAAGGAATCGCGTTGCTTAAACGTGAGATACTTGCTTGCTTCGGCAGGTCTTTCCAGGGTTCCAGGGGTCTGGAGCGGACTGAAGTCGATTGTTGGGCCCAGAAGCTCATCCTGTAACTCGAGAGCTCCTAACAGTACGTCTTTCTCAAGTGCCTGAAAGTAACTCCCATGAACCCATATAGATCGCATGATGACATCAGGCTCACAAGGCGTCTTCTCATCGACGAGATGGGCGTCTGTCCAGACGTGATGAGGAAGACTGGACGCTCCATTGGTGAAATCGGTGGTATAGAGAAACGGAAAAGGGTATATAAGTACGGCGGCGACAGCAACCGATATCAACAAAGTGCTCAAGACATGGCTCGCGGCATATCTACCGTATCGCGTGAAGCCACTGCGCAGTGGGTGGCTCGGATCTAACACGGGAGCTTCGGTTGTTCTTTGATTTACACAAGTCAACGATGCTACAATGAGATAGTAAGCAGGACGAGAGCGGGAACATACCCTCGGAACGGATAAAGGAGATACCAAATCATCCTTTTGATGGTTGCACTGAACGGCCAAGTTAGAGTCTCCAATCATGGACTGACTGACGGCCGTGCAGCGAAGGTGTAATAAAGTTAAGAGGCAGACAGCCTTCGCATAGACTCGTATCGCGCATAGTGTGGGTTCGCTACGTAGTTGGGATGTTCGAGGCGATGCGGCGCATGGAGACGACACAGATCGAAGTCGCAGAAGGGCCGGTTCCAACACAGGATGGTGAAGACAGCCGGTGAGCCTTTCAAGTGGGCATCGCACACAGGCAAATCTTTTGGGCACCTAGGTAAGGCAAGTAGGGCGGGTAGGAAGATTGGTCGGGGCGTGTGATAACCACAGACAGACAGATAGGTAGGCTTCTGCGGCAGCGAAAAGGATGCGGGACGAGAGGACCCAGGTTTAGCAGCACAGTCGATCAGTACAGTACCTACAGTACGGCAGAGGAGCGTAGTAACTATTGCGCAGAACTACGCCCCAGAGTACAAGTAGGAGCTTCTGGGTCATAAAGGCATTGATTGATTGCTTGGTTTAGGGATGCTTTAGGTAGGTCTGTGAGAACGGGTTACGTGGGTACAGGGAACCCCCAGTGTCAGAGACAGGACAAGTCGAGGCAAGCCAACAAGGTGCCTTGTGTACTCAGTAGCACAGTCGCCGTGTGGAACGCTAGACTACAGCACCATGACACAATCCAGCATCCAGCATCCAGCATCACAATTGTGGTTTGGCTGAATAGCTAGGTCCAGAGCGACGCCAATGTTACTCGATCGCAGCGTTGGCGCCGCGACGGGGCCAGTGGGAGAGGTTGTGTAGACAGGTAGGGTGCGGGACGCTACTTGGCGGCGGTGGCAGATTGGCTGGAGACCTAGGCTGCGGTGCTAAATGCAAGCATTCCCGGCGCTAGCTAGGTAACTTAGATACAGATACAGTGCTTTGTGATGCGCCGTATCGAGATGGAAGACTAGACCCGGGCAAAGAGTAAAGAGATATTAGCCCGATTAAGCGAAAAAGAAATGGGGGATGAGACGGGCGAGACGGGATTTTGTGGATGAGATTGGGCGGGGAGCTGGTTGTAGATTGGGGGCAAATTTGGGAGGTTAACAAATTTCTTCTTTTCAGCTCCTGGTCTCAAAGAGGGGCAGGGGTTGGTGGTAGGTACAGGTAGTGATGTTTTGGCGGGTATCGGGTATATGTGGTAGCGCAGATGCTGTAGTCAGTGTGCAAGTGCAAGTATTTTAGGTGGCGTCAATTGACTGATTTTGATGGGCGAAAGTCGCCGAGGTCAAGCAGTAGGGGGGAGCTAGTGGGTGTTTCTAAGTACATAGGTACCTAGGTAGGTAGCGCAGCGCAGTTACTTGGAAGTTAGGTCGGCAAAGAAGTCAGTAGATAGGTCGGTAGGTAAGTGGATAGGGTGCGTCGCGGCGGGTGGGGTGGCTCTTTTGTTCAAGCTCTGTTTTAGACCCTCTGGGCAGACCAAGGGCCTCCCCTAGTGATTGGAAATCGGATATCGGAGTGTCGAAGTGAATGCTGGTGCTTGACTGGTCGGTGTCGGTCGGCTCCTCTCTGCCGCATGCTCCGTGGGTTTTTTGGCGGGTCTGTCCTGGGCTAGCGTGATGTGTCTACCTCTTAGATACCTGGGTACCCAAGCATCGTATGGTCGCCTACTAACCTACAGCACACTTCGTACTGTAATGGGGAAATAGTGGTAGTTACCTAGTGAGCTTTCCGGTTCCAGTTCTAGGTATGGCAGGCTCCCTAGTACCTGGTAGCTGTCCTGTCCTGCTAAGTTGATGTTAGGTTAGGTAGTGCGATAAGTCACAAGGACTTACCAAATTAGTATGGGTACACTCTTACTTACCTACCCGACGGGCTCCTCCTGTGACCATGTATGTGTGCATGTAGTGTACAGCAAGTAGGCCGATTCTGCTCATCTCGCATCTCGGTACCCATCTCGTCGCCCATCTCTAGGCAGTCGCACGTATCCATCTCAAGCGCTCCGCCATCTGCATCTGAGCACCGACTGTAAACTGGGTCGATGATTGTAACCAAAAGATTCCAGTTGCTCGAGGCCGCACGCAAATGACAACCGGGTGATTGGTTGATGGTGCATTTCATGGTATCCTCGGAGGTGGATTGTGGGCTCACAGGGCCAAGGGAGGACTTGCCGAAAACAGCAGTCTGCCATCCACTGGCCAGGTCCAGATCTCTCGTCGTCCGCCCTCACTCTCACTGGTGACAGAACGCCAGAGGAGCGACGGGAACAAGCAGCCCAGCGTCGAGATCAGCAAACAAAAACCCTGTATTTCCCCTCTTAGACCTACCTACATCTTCCTGACTTACCACGTCTGGGCGGTATCATGATGTAGTATATTCTGTCGGAGCCCGCCATGACTATGCCACCTATGCATCGCCAACTAATCGCTAGCCGTTGCTGTGCTTCCGCAATGTTTTTTGACAAGCGCCCGTTCCCTCACACAATCTTTCTCTCACTCGCACCCGCACTCAAATACACACTCACACATTCATAAACCCCCCTGGCACACGCACACACGCACACACGCACACATAGTCGCAAGGGTTACGTGCCGGAGGGATACCGACTATTTGGTCTCTCCCGTCTTGTGTGGTGAGTGCCCTGCTTGCCCGGATTTCGGCCGGTTGCATCGATGCGGTGTCTCTCTGTGTGCATATTATACAACTCTCCTAGAAATGGTCTGTTACTGTAGGCATCTCTTAATTTGGCGTCCACTCAGAACGCTTATGCAGCTCCGGCTAGCTGGGATGTTGCGATCTGCTTGAATGGCGAGAGGAGGCGTATGCGCCGATTCTGACATGCGAGGCCCAAGAGGTTGACTGCAAGGTGTCTAGGCAATAGCGTAGCCGTGGTCAGCCGAGAGTTGTCGAGGTTTGACGTGAATTGAGGACGCAGTGCTAAGGACTAAAACGGCTGCTGGGAGACGGTGAGCAGGAATACTTATATGTGTTCCTGTCCGGCGCCCCCTGATGACGGTTCCATCAACAAGAGGCCATTCCGTGCCTAATCAGACCACTAGAAATTTCTAGCCGCACTGCTTTGCAAGGTCAAAGGTGTCGGCATCGTAGTTGGATCAGCTCACTTTAAAGCATCATGACCCAGCGCGTTGGTTTCCATTGGCTGTGTACCTCACTCAGGCGTGGTGCATGACAGGGTTAAAATTCCCCGACCGATTGACCTTTCTCCATTTGTAACTTTCAGGGGATGTTTGCCTGACCGACGATCATGTTCGTTCCGGTAGGCGGCAGAGGAATCGGAACAGCATCGTAATAACATATGGCCATGTGAGATTATGACCAGGTTGGCGGATCAGAAGAGTTCATGGTTTGTATAGGCCTGGATCATCGTGGACGGGCAGATCCGCTGTACATACAGTAGGCGAGGCTCCAAATCCCCAGATCGTCTACTCCCAGAGATAATTTAGGGCAAACTGACTCGCTGTACCTTGGTTGGCAGTTGGGTCCCGATCCCAATTGCTAGAACAGTGGGGGAAGGGCTGTTCGCCCGACCCCTCGACCAGTTACGGCAGGCACCATTGTATCTACGAGATGGAAGCTCACAGACTCAAAGACTCGATCGTGGAGCTCTTGACCACTTATAATGAGCTCAATTTTGCTCGCATTGAGGAACTTGACGAGGAGCCAAGTCCCCTGGAGTTTATGCGCTATGTAGCGCGCAACACACCTTTCGTAGTGCGGCGTGGTGCGCAGAGTTGGACTGCTGTGCGGACGTGGGACGCTGCGTACTTGTCCGCGACACTGGTTGACCACAAGGTGAATGTCGCAGTCACCCCTTACGGAAACGCAGATGCACCCACCTTGGATGGCCAAGGATACACCGTTTTTGCGAAGCCACATGAGGAAGACCAGGAGTTCAGCAAGTTCCTCGAGTTTTGTAAGTATCTTATGGAGTCATGTGCACAGGCCTTGGCAACAAAGGAGCATACGAGCATCCTTGGGGGCCAAAGTCATGTTCTCCAAGCTTTTTACAGTCCTGAAACGCCCACGGATCTTGTCTTTCAATGATGGTTACTGATCCGAAGTCTTGGTAGTGATACGCCAGGAAAAGGCAGATTCACATCATGATGAGCAAGGAGGCAAGGAATACGATGAAGTACGATATGCCCAAACTCGTGAGTATCGCATTCATCATCAACCAGAGCTTCTGAAACTTGTGTTGATAGGGAGATAGAAAATGACAATCTACGGCACGAGTACATAACACTCTTCTCGCAGGTAGAAAAGAGCATAGCCTTTGCCCGAATTGCGCTGGAGCGAGATCCCGACGCCATCAACATGTGGATCGGCAATTCGCGCTCTGTGACAGCGTTGCACCGTGACAACTACGAGAATATCTATGTCCAGATCGCTGGGTGTAAGCACTTCGTCCTCCTACCCCCGCTCTTCCAGCCTTGCGTGAACGAGCAAGATCTTGAGCCAGCGACGTATGTTCGCGCCAAAAGTGAAGATGAAAAGTGGGATCTCATCTTGCGAATGGACGAGACATTGGAGGAAAATGAGCATGGAGCGCCAAAAGTCCCCTTTGCTACCTGGGACCCCGATACGCCTGAAATACATGCAACGCCATATTCCCATCTCGCCGAACCCATGCGAGTAACGCTCGAGCCGGGAGACATGCTCTATCTTCCAGCTATGTGGTAAAATCCAAACTTGCTGTTTCCTTGCTAAGAATGGAGTTGGCTAACTAGGTGCAAGGTACCATAAAGTATCGCAATCATGCTCAAAGGATGGAATATGTGTCGCTGTTAATTATTGGTAAGCGCTACTTCAACCCTCTATTCAACGCTGTCTGGCCATCTCACAATGAGTGTGATATACAGGTATGACATGGAGTTTAGTGGGCCGCTATACCCGCTCTGCTCGTTTGTTCGGAATATGAACATTTCGAGCCGCAACCAGGTTAACTCATGACCAGACCAACCTTACAGAATATATATACGTTATAGGTAGACTGTAGGAAGTTGTACCAAAAACTTTCCAGGCGTAAGTACGTTCTTATTATAAGTCAGACTAGTGCTACCTCATACCATACAAACGAAGTCATGTCATATTTATTTACTCATTCATTTCCAATGCCAATTCATGCAAACAACTACTACTCCAGACACCGGGGCTCGCCAAACAACGAAACGTGCTCCATACATTCTCTTTTTTCTTTCCAGGCTGCTGTTGGAATTCAGCAAGAGCAGGCCATTAGACTTCAACCTTGACTCCAAAGGGGCTTCGCTGACTCTCGTCCAAGAATCGGTCCTTATCATCCCCAATCTTGCGCCTAAACAGGGACAAGTCTTTCAGCAACTCATGCATGTAGTCCTGCATGTCGTTCGCCTTCTCCTCGTATATCTCGGACTCGTACCCGTCGTCCTCGCCGTCGTCTTCATAGTACGCCTCGTCGACAGGACTCTGTCGCTTGCTCTTCCCTGTGCCGTCCGCTTCTTCCGTTGCGTTTTCCTTGTCGGCTTCCAGGTCGTCAAGACCCTCGAGTTCCGAAGAACGAGGTTGCACGGCGACTTCGGGGATAGGGTTCTTGAGACTGTCGAGCGCGAGCTTGAGGTGCAGGCGCAGCGCCTCGTTCTCTGTCTGCAGACTGCGTATCTTGCCCTCGGCTACGAGACTGCGCTCCTCCATCATGCGTTGCATAGCAATCACGCTGTTCTGGTATTCTTCGAGACGTTCCTCACTCTCGCGGGCGTTCTTCTCTCGCTGTCGAGAGTCCGATACGGAAAGCTGTAGCAAGCGAATCTCCTCGGCCATGGCGGTAATCTGTGCATCCCTCTCGGCCGTGCTGATGTGGTCCTGGTTGACCACGGCACGCGTGCGGATCCTCTTCGCCTGATCTGCGTAGCGTAGCGTAGATAGGGTCTCCTCGTAATCGGACGGCGCGATACACGCAATCATTGCTGTCTTGCTGTTTCCACCGAGTGAGTCTTTCAAAAGCCAGGTCAGAATGGAATCTCGGTATGGCACGACGTCTCTGCTCCTCTTCCCGGATCGATTCGCCTTGGGGTCTGCTAATGCAGCAATCACTCGTCCAAGCGTCGTCAGTGACTTGTTGATATTACTACCCTCGCGAAGTCGAGCGCCCGTCGCCTCTGTGGACTTGGCCCGCTCACTGCCGGCAAGGTCGACTAGTCGTATACGTGAGCTTCGTTCCGTCGTTTCGTCCGTTTCCATGTCATGATGAATCTGCTTCAGCATAATCGTAAAAACAGCGTGACTTCGACTACTGGTGTCGTTCATCTTGGTGCTCGCTGTCGTGCGGCTCGCGTCTCCTGCCTTCATGTACCTCAATATCTCCCTGAAATTCCTCACGGGCACCTCGGTCAGATCTTTGACATATGGGCCTTCAACTGGCGATTCGCGGATCTTGAGGTAGTATGGTGGTTGGTTCGGCACCACAGGCACTAGCAGATCGCGGACATGCTCATTGTAAACTTCGAAGTAGGACACCCGTACGTGGTAGGAGATGTTTGGCGTCTCGTTCTGGGCAGCTTCGATACGTTGGAAGAGGTCTTCACATGTTCGAGGGATGAGACCTGGCTGTTCCTGCGTGCCCATCATTGTGTAGGATTTCCCCGAGCCTGTCTGTCCATAGGCAAAGATGCATGTGTGGTACCCTTCGAAGTTGTGGTCAAGAAAGTCCTCTCCTAAGCTGTTGTAAACATCTTCCTGGTGTGCATAGTGTCTGTCTCTAGTGTTATGACTCCAGAATGAGCTGTCGAAAGTAAAGGATTTCTCTTCAATAACCTTGCGACTCTTCGCCCTGGTGTTTGCCGGGTCATCATCGTTTGGGACATGCAATGTTGTCATCTGGGTGATGGGATCCATACTGATCAGACATTCCGCACCACGTTCGATCTCTATGTTGGCAGTAGCCCACGTTAGCCATTGCAAGCCATATTCGTCTACGAGATCCCTCTCAAAAATTTCCCATGCCTTCCGGATAATTTCGAAGGAAGCAGCAAGACGTACCTCTGGGCAAGAAGGCCCTCACTCGTACGACAACCCTCACGTTGCCGCCTCCGTCGACCCTCATCATGTGCGGTGGAAGTGCGCCATCTCGAGAACGCAACGAAGGGGTCGAGGCGGAGGAACGGATGGTGTTCGCGCCTCGTCTCATGCTCACGTCTTTATCGTAGACTGTGCCCTGTTCAATTCCAGCGAGGGTCCGTGTGGAATGCTGTCGTGCTCTAGTAGGTGTCGGTGATAATGGTGGTAGTAGTGACTGCGGCAACGGCACTATTCCAGACAATGTGTCGCAGAAGTCGGAAATAGCGTCGCGATATCGCTGCCGGTTGAGATTGTCTGGAATGCCGTACATCTAGTACCCGGCTCGGACAGGTAACCGCACCCTGTCGGGATTGTTGTGGGGCCTGGCTATTTACTTTGGTTGCCCAGCAGCCGTGATGCGCTGGCGCCCCAGACAACTGGCCTTGTGCTGTGTGCAAGGGGGTGCAAAGAACCCCACCACGATTGTACAAGTGACGTGATGTGATAGCTTGCGAACAGACGCAGTAGGTATGAGTTGTGGGGAAGAACTTACAGGTTTATAGCTTCGAGGTGTTAAGCGTGGTAGCAAGTGAAGAAGCTTCTGAATATTATAAGGTGGGCAAACTACTAGTAGCAATGCGCTCAAGGCTGTTGCTTGAGGACATGATCAGATTTCGTGTTTATCGTCTACTTTGTTATGTAATGGTCAACAACAGGAAGCACTACGGTAACGGATTATGCGGCTGCGAGTCAAGGTCACCCTGACAGCAGGACGCGTTCAATGAGTGCCCAGCAACCAATCCTGCATAGACAATGAAAACCGTAGAAGTATTATAGTAGTATTATAACACTACTACATAGGCATGTGCCTTACAGTAGGTACTTATTAAATGTGCACAATAGTACAGATACCCAATGCCTACTGTAGGTATCATAGCTTTCCTCTACATGTCGAAACAGGACAAAGGAAAGATGCGATGCTGTGATGAGTGCGAATACTTATTACGGTGTAAAGTCATGACTTTGAAGGAAGACGAGTCTAAACTCGAATAGGCAATTTAATCATCAGCCACATAGTACCATCTAGAAGTTATGTAAGAAGTCAATCCCAGCATTACGTTAAGAGTGCTGTTACCTAGTCCGTTACAATTGCGGTTTCAACGTTCTGTATCAAACGTTCTCTAATCAATTTTCAAGACCCCCTTTCTTTTTTGAAGAGCAAGTGGCAAGAAATCTGCGGTCATTTGGTATTGATTCTTCAAGATGGATGTACATCTTCTGGTCTACGACCTATCAGGTGGGCTTGCCCGACAAATGTCGATGAGTATGCTCGGCTTTCAACTCGACGCAATATATCATACCTCTATCGAGCTCGAAGGGATGGAATATGTTTACGATGGCGGCATCAATGTGATACGGCCCGGCAGCTCCCATCTGGCCGGCCGATGGAACGCATATTTCTTGGCAAGACTGAGTTGCCCCTAGAAGTTATCGTCGAGTATCTCGACTCGCTGAGGGAGATCTACACCCCTCAGGCGTACGACTTGTTTCGGCATAATTGTAACAACTTCAGCAATGACTTCTCGACATTCATGCTAGGCAAGGGGATTCCAGATCATATCGCGAATATGCCACAGGCTGTGCTTGATTCCCCGTTTGGCAGAATGCTACAACCACAGTTGACTCAGATAGTTGAGCAGCGGAAGGCCCAACAAGGCGGGCTTCTTGGTATACAGAATAAGCAACAGCAAGTCAACGGGGCAGCATCGTTATCTTCTTCAACAGCTGTTGTGGAAGTGTCTAATCTCGGAGCTCTAAACGCCGCCTTAGAGAGTGCCACGAACAAATCTGCCATCATATTCTTTACTTCAGCTACGTGCCCACCTTGCAAAGTCCTTTATCCCCTGTACAATGAGCTCGCCGCTGAGCACGGGAAAACCGTGGCCTTGATCAAAGTTGATATTTCGCGAGCACCCGACGTTGCGCAGCAGTACACCGTAACCGCAACACCCACATTCCTGTCTTTTGTTCATGGCAAGCAACAAGAAAGCTGGGCCGGGGCTGATGCGGCTCGATTGAGGGGAACGGTGAAATTGCTGGCTGACATGGCAGCTGGGCCTTCTCATCCACATCGATTGCTGCATTTGCCACATCTCTCGAATCTGGACTCGAAACCAGTTTTGTTCACCAAAGTCCCGCCGCTTCCGAAGCTGCTATCGAAATTAGGGCCAACTGCAAACGACGCTACGATTCAAGGTCTGAAGCATTTCATCGAGACAAGATCTAGTGATGGCCCAGCAATGGCGACACTGCCTGACCTACCTGCTTTCTCCAGCTTTATAGCCACGGCTTTAGCAGACTTGCCCCGAGAGCTCCTATTCACTGTGGTGGATTTATTTCGATGTGGGCTCATCGACCCGCGTCTAAGTGGTTATTATGCTGAGGAACAGGGCCATAAGACCGTCGTCACGCTTCTAGAGGCTGTGAATGGCGACTCTCAATGCCCTTATGCGCTGCGCTTGGTCACACTGCAGATGGCTTGCAACCTATTCTCAAGCCCCTTGTTCCCTGAACAGATTCTTGGACAGACCGCATTACGCGCTGCCATGACCCAGCTTATCTCGAGTAGCTTTCTCGACGACAGTCACAATAATGTCAGAGTGGCAGCTGCGTCGTTACTATACAACGTCGCTCACGAAAACAGCCGGCAAAGACAGCTGTCGAAAGAAGGGCTTCCCGAAGAGGACCAGATAGAGCTAGCGGCTTCGGTTCTAGAGGCTATTACGCAAGAAGAGTCCTCAACTGAGGCACTACATGGAATGCTGTTGGCATTAGGACTTTTGGCGCACTGCATGCCGGTAGATGGGGATTTAATAGATCTTTTGAGGACCATGGACGCCCAGGGAACCGTCCTTGCGAAGAAGAAAACATTCCCTAATGAGCCCTTGATAGCCGAAGTTGGGTCTGAGTTATTGGGTAAGGGCCTTGTAAGGAGGTGATCGAATCCATTCTACAAATGAGTAATGGTAGTCTTCGGTCTCGGTATCCCTAGAAATAAGCGTAGACTGATTACGTAGAGATACATAGAATAGATTAGACGGCCAATCAGAGCACCCAATTCGATCTCTAGAATTGCAACTGAGCTCGCTATCATCAAGTGCACATATATCTCAAGACGCTCTGGTTGGAGGCGATCAAGTACCAGGCAAAGCACTCAGAATGGTCATCTATAACGATATTCTACTAAGCTACACGGGGGCCGACATGTAAAAAGAAGCTACATTGTTGATAGGATTATACCTACTTTCCTCAACAGGCATATGACTGTTGTTCACGCCTTGACCGAAGCCTTCCTTCTTCACCTTGTGGTCGGCAATATCCGGGAAGGATCTCGAGATAACAGATAAGCACCTAAGCCATGCTTCGCAAAATATCCGAAGGCTCGGCTGGCTATGCGCGTGATGTAACGTTCGGTCTCGTCTGGGGGGGGCCCCGAACTATATAGCCCCTCTAGAATGTGACATAATCGCAGCTACTTGGCAATCTTCCAATCAAGTAGAGCTCTTTCAAAGGTGAGCCTTCTGTCCCTCGGTTCTCCCTATATATTTACCACATCGTTAGGTATGGAAAACGGCCAGCTTCCACCGCAGTTTTGATAATGCTTAACCGTGCTTTTATGTAGAGAGTACTCAAATAGACACCAACAGGCATTAGAAATCTCGAGTTGCAGTGCCAGTGAATTTTGGGGGAGTGGGGTTGACTCAGATGTGTATTCCGAAATGCGACTTTACAGCCACAGCAAATCGTCCATAGCATATCGGGATGCCGGGCGACACATGGCATCCGCCCATTTTAACTAAACCATTGGAAGCGGCATAGTTTTGCGATCGTCCAAAATCTGTCGGATGTATGTGGTCACATGAGCGGGTAAACATCGAAGTGTTACCACAGAATTGGAGCTCCATTTGTCATTCTCAACTTCCGTCCTTAGCAGCAACACAGAGGGATCGACTATAATGTCACTTGTGGCAGTACACACCTTGGTACATATGCAGTAAGATACAGTATTACATGTCACAGAGCAGGAATACATTCGGCGAGATTTTTCGAAAGAGGGTACGTTGTCTTTTCGAATTCTCTGGTGAAGAAATCTCGAGGTTGTAAGGCTAGTACTTGATTAGCCGTTTAACAGCCATCTACGTAGCTTTCTATCGACCTTTTTGACGAAGGTCTCACTAGTTCCGATCATAACGTATGATGGTGACACAGAATTGGAGAATGAAAAATCTTGAAACACTAACAATGCTACTTTGCTAACATTGGGGTGTAGTGTATAAAAGCTATATGGTCCTTCTATACATCATCGCGATGGGGTTAATCTTCTAGGTGCTGCGATACTACATAGGCCAAGCCGTGTACGAAGTTGTATTACCGCAGCTGGTCCAACACTACCTTGACGATTCATCCCAATACTACTGAATCTAACCCAACTTGCACATGTATGGCTACAATACACAACTTTAGAACTTTTCATAGTCACATTGAATATGCACGGAATTTCTAGCCTAACTTCGACGAGCTTGACTAGTCTGTTGGGATGTCACCTATAAGAAGGACTCGGTCCTGCACCCAAAGCTTTTGATATCAACCAAACTCCATGAGCAACACATATCGAGAACCAACAACGATACCTTCATGGTCTCAACCTCTCGTTCTAAAACAGGTGAGAGACCACCATCTATGAAAATAAGAACTTTTCTGACTCATGTCGTAGTTATACTGGCTATTCTGGATCATATCTCATCATGATGTCCCGTCTCGCGACCGTGGAGTCCGTCAGCAGCATTGTCTTCGGACTGTTTTCGATGCTCTGCAATGTCGTGGTTGTCTGGCAAAACCGACGGATCATGAACGAGTTCAGGTATGACAAGCTTGAATCACGGATAGCTTTGAGAAAGACTCCTAACAGAACACAGAGCTAGACCACCTCGCACTTCGAGTTGGACCACGGCAAATTGGACTCCTTAACGTTCTCAAAGGCCGAGATTCAATGTCTAGCGCAAATAGGGATCGAGGAAGCCGCAGGAATCCGACTATATCCTCTCTCATAGAGTGATCGGTTTTGTACACTTATTGTATTCATCCCAGCATTTTTTTTCTTCAAATTTTTTATATTGTGTCTAAGGCCATATACAGGCGAATCCGAAGCGAAGCGCCTATGTTGATCTAGATGTTTCTTTTACTACTTGGGCGATATCAGCTGGTGTATTTATAAATATGTATAGGAGTTGGGAGTATTAGAAGTTGATTGTATTATTCTCAACGTGTATCGATAGATTGGATTCGATTTCTTCTTTCATCCTCCTTACAAGGTCATAGGTAGCGAACAAATATGTAACACCAATATAACAACTTTGTTTTTGAGAGCCTGGAGGCATCTGCTGTATGTGATTGGATCAAGCTGCACTTCGGTTTGATTCAAAATGAGAAACTATGCCTTTCTTGAAGATATCACATACCTGTAGCTTCTTGTCTGTCTCGTATAAGGAGACTATGGTTGTTTCTGAGAGTATCTACCTGGACATTTCTTCATCATGAGCAGAAATACATACCTACCTACTGAGTAGTATGTGCTGTGTGTAGGTATAGATGTGTGCAACAATACGAAGAACAATGACGGGCAGTCATCCAGTAAATAGCAGCCCCCTAAACGCCACTAGGCCTCCCCACAATTCGTCCCCACTAATGGTTGTCGAGAGCCCACTGTAGGTGCTGTACTAGGATACCTGCAGTTGAGTAGCGTCGCCGTCCTTGGTTCTTTCTTGGCAGACTGCCACCTCGATTCGTTGAGCACTGCGCTGCACTGAGCCTCTCTCCAACTGCCCCCCCCTGACCTAACGTTACCGGTAGTTATCTGACCATCTCAGCCCTGATAGGACGGGAGGCTTAACCTTGAAAATTAGGGGTGAAGATTTTCGACGTCGAATTAACCTGCGGCGCTCCTATTGATTGACTGATCTTTCTAATTTCCCCTTTTCTTGCCACAGTGTCCCCCGAATCTATTCGATACCACGACGCTCGTTCATCACCAACTACAGTACCGGAGTAGGCACCTTTTCCAACAGATAAGGCCGGTATCTTGCCTGTCACCGCCTCGACTCCTACCATAACTCGTTTGTTCCTGGCCTTAAGACCTCGGCTTCCCCACCGTGTGCACTCTCTTTAATCTCCCTCTCTTGTCTCACCGTCTTCCCCATTCCTTGTGGGGATGCTCTGTCATTGAAGGGTATGAGGAGAACATCCGTATCGTTGCCTACGAAGCAAACCCGGCGCGACCCTCACGAGAAAGCCGGCCGGTACGACACCGGTCACAAAGAACCAGGCATCCTGGAGAAGCTACAACACGCCGGAATGAATCCGGCCCAGAAGTCGCGGTGGCTAAAGACCACCGCTATCGTCGTTTTCATCCTCTTTCTCTTCTACTATTTGTCGCCTAAGGGTGCAGGCTACTACCAGGGAGGTACGTTTGTGGTCTCTTATTAGCCGGTACTCGACGCTTGCAACAGGAGCATTGATACTGACAGCCCCCCTAGTGTCGCACGCCGGAGGCCAAAGCCCTGCGGATTCTTCGTATGGGACCGACAAATGCACGAAATCATTCTCGAGGGACAAGCCCATCGTTCAATATGTTATCATGATCGACGCTGGTAGCACTGGATCTCGTATCCATGTCTACAAATTCAACAACTGTGGACCTACGCCCGAACTTGAGGGCGAGGAGTTCAAGATGACTGAGGTGCCCGTTGGCGGCTTGAGTAAATATAAGGATGACCCGGTCGCCGCGGCCAAGACCTTGGATCCTCTTCTTGCTGTGGCTATGGAGCACGTTCCCGATAAGCTGAAGGGATGCACTCCGATCGCTGTTAAGGCTACAGCTGGTCTGCGTATGATTGGTACCGAAGCGGCCGACGCGATTTTGAAAACCGTGCGGGAACATCTCGAAAAGAACTATCCCTTTGCGGTCGTTTCCGAGAAGGAAAACGGTGTCGCCATTATGGACGGTTCAGACGAGGGTGTCTACGCCTGGATCACCACGAACTACCTCCTAGGAAAAATTGGCGGCCCAGATGAAAGCCCTACTGCTGCTATCTTTGATCTAGGTGGCGGTTCAACTCAGATCGTTTTTGAGCCAACGTTTAAGGGACTCGCTTCCGGGGGGATGCCCGAGAAGCTGGCCGAAGGTGATCACAAATATGACTTGGCCTTTGGAGGACGAAAATTCGAGCTGTATCAGCACTCGCATCTTGGATATGGTCTCATGGCTGCTCGTAACGCTATCCATCTGAACCTACTTAATGACATATATGCCAAGGAAGGAAGTCTTGGCTTCCTTAAGAAGCCGATTCGGAACCACCCTTGTATCAATGCTGGCCAAACCGACACTATTAAGGTCAAGCTACCCGAAGGCAGTCCGTTGGGCACAGGCGAAATCAAACTAGAGGTGTCAGGCCCTGCTATTCCGGCTCCAGCTCAGTGTCGTAGCCTGACTGAGAAGATCTTGGCTAAAGATGCCGAGTGCGCGCTCGCTCCTTGCTCGTTTAATGGCGTCCATCAACCCTCACTAGCGAAGACGTTTGCGCGGGAAGACGTCTATATTTTCTCATTCTTCTACGATCGTACGAAACCTCTGGGCATGCCAGATTCCTTTACCCTCAGGGAGCTTCATGATTTGACAAATACTGTCTGCGGTGGCGAAGATTCCTGGGCGGTATTTAGCAACCTTCCCGAAGCCCTCGATGAACTTCGTGATCGCGGCGAGTACTGCCTCGACCTCAACTTCATGATCGGTCTCTTACACACAGGTTACGATATGCCAATCGACCGTGAGGTCAGGATAGCCAAAAAGATTAAGGGTAATGAGCTGGGTTGGTGCTTAGGAGCAAGGTAAGCTTTCCCCGTACCAGACTAATGTATTTGGCTTGAATTTGAAACTGACTCCCTCTTAGTTTGCCTTTGTTGGCTAAGGACTCTGGCTGGTCGTGCAAGATCAACCAGGTCTACTAATAACACCGTTGCAAATGAACATGGACTGAACTGGCCGTCAACGAATTCGGCGGGACTCACTAGACTACTTACCATATTATTAACGCGACCTAATGAGGGGGGTTTGAAGGTAAAAAGGCAAGGATACATATGCTCTTGGAGGAATGGGAAGACTTTTGGCATTAGGGGCCCCTCGAGGCCCGGCGTTTGCGGAAAGACTGGAATCTTTATTCAGGCGGTGTAGAATTACGAAACCTGGCGCATGACAGAAAACGATTATTATCATTACCATCATTGTCTCCATCTACTTGGGAAAGGGGAAAGGGAGATCCAAAGAATATTCTGGAGAGGAGAATTATTTGGAACCAGTCGTGCCATACAGCCTTGGCCGACTCTATTCTGCTGTTGTTTTTATTCTTGTAACTATTTTAGAACTCCCACAAGTCTCGTCATAACTAATGAAGGCTTGGGAAATGACCATTGATACATACATATATTGCTTGCTTTTTTTACTGAATTTTCTAATCAATTTCAAATTACTATCTTTTGATTCATAGGGTATCTTAAGTCATACCTTATTCTATACTGGCACGGCAGGTGCATGGTAGCATAATCAGCTAGTAATGGTTTTAACCTCCAGCCTCGACTCCTTCAACCGGGTCGTCTAGTAGATCAAGAGTCTTCAAAGGGGCGCATCCACCATGCCCAACACCTCCTCAACTACGTCCTCGGGTTGCACGCCTTCGAGCAACGCCTTGACTGCGGGCAGATCGCTTCCCCACTGCATGCTGCGCTCGCGCTCGGGCGGAACGATCGCAATACGATGTGCGTAGATCTTGCGGGCCGCGAGCTGCACCAGCTCGGGCGTCACGAAGTCGAGGCCGTGCAGCGTCGCCAGCGAGCGGATCAGTGTGCGGAAGTGAGTCGTCGCGGACGGCGGGACGCTGCCGGGGGACACGGCGCGGTGCATGCGCAGGAAGGCGATGATGTTCATCTGGTACCGCTGGACTTCAATGTCGACGTGCGCTTGCAGGCTGAGGGTCGAGAGCGTGGATATCTCCGTTTCGGTAAAGGCTGGGCTACGTCTCGGGGCGCCGTCACCGTTGTGGTAGTTGGTGCTGTGGGATTTGTTATCTGCTGAATGGGGAATATTTTGGTTTGGTATTGCCCAGTCTCGCGTCACTGTGCGCTGTTGTCCTGAATCTAGACCTGTGGGCATGGTTGGTACCTGTATTGGCGTTGATGGGGTCCTCGAGCCTCGCGTTGTCCGACGGATGACGCTTTCTGAACTCGCCTGGCTGGCTGTGTCGTCGTCCCTATCCCGGTCAACATTCTCGGCGGCGGCGGCTGCTCTTTCATCGTCGTTGACAGGAGGGTACCCTTCTTCCTCATTGCTATTTTCATTCTCCTCCGCCTCCATGTGCGCGAATCCGTCCTCTGGATCTTGCCAATGTGATATGTAGAAGTGGTCGTTCAGATGCTTTGTCAGGCGCGCCTCGCCAGCGCTCTCAGACCCCAAGACGGCGACGAGCAGGAACTGCTTAGGACATGCTTGCACGGTTGTCCGCGTGAATATCCGTCGTGTGCGCATCAGCTCCAGGCATTGTATTTGCACGGCCTTTGGCGCTGTGTCTAGATTGCGCGCGAGTATCACGTTGGCGATCTGGGGTTGTTGGGTCCCAATTGAGGGTAAAGAAGTCTTTGATGGCGAGACTGCAGCCATGCTCGGGGATTGGGAAGTGGGCCGTAGTGATCCATGTTGATGCCTGCCACTGCCATGATGCGCGTTGAAATATGACTCCGAATTGCGAGCATGGAGAGGTGAGGGCGTGTGGGGACCGGGGGTTGGTTTTGCTTGCGACTGGGGCTGCGATAGCTGGATTGCGGCGACAAGATCGTCGAGCGTTGTATCGGGCGTGCAATCTACGACCACAGTGTTTAGACCGAACGTTCGTGATGCGACGAGCTGGAGCTCGACGGTTAGGTCGTCGAGGTACTCTGGGTCGGTGCTGATGATGCAATGCTCGCGGCTGATGAGGCAGAGCAGTGCTGCTAAGTCGACATCTCCGAGCTCCCGGACCTTGCTCACCAGGTCCTCATCCGCCATCTCGTCTAATTGTAGGCTTGGGTGAGCCCATCGAATCGCATCGTCGTCGCTGTGTCGCCAGCCTCATTCGTTCAATGATGGAGTTGTAGGTAGGGAGATGCATCACAGGGGATCCCTAGTAAAACTTAGGTAGGTATCAGGGAAGTATCCATATCGCTGGGCAAGTACCGTAGTGTACCCAGGTAGCGCTTACTGAGGACCTTACCTGTAGGTACCTAAGGTACCTAGGTAGTGTGGCCTCATAAAGTCCGATAGCTTACAACCTCCTGTCCCGGCAAGTCACACCATCAAACCAGTGTGATTTTCCGAGGCATATTGAACGTTTCATTGCTAGAATACACAGTAGGATCTATTTTACAAGACTTTATGACTGATGGTCTTAGGAACCACCGTTAGCTATTTCAATTATGCGTTCCAATCATTCTCACCACCTTGTCGGCTGCCGCTATTCTCCCATGATTAGCTGGGTTAAAACGAAAGGGTATATGGCGAGCGACCACTTACACTCCTGACCAGAACTTCTTATCGACCTTATCCTGGGGGGCCGACTCGGCCTTGTCGTGCCTTTTTTCGAACTCTTCATTATGCCTTTCGACTTCCCGCTTCTGTTCATCTGTTAAACCAGCTTTCACCGAATTGACCGACTGGTTCAAGATCTTGGGTTGCGGCGCGTTTTTGCCTTGTAGTCCTTTCAGAGCCTCACCTCCGTTTGCCGTCCCCGTCTCGCTGTCAAGAATCTCACCTCCAGTTAAGCTACTGCCTATCTCAGCAGCTTCTTTCGACCGAGATCCACCAGACTGTGCGCTGGCTTGCTCCTCGCCCGAGGCCGCCTTCTTCATGCTATCGGAGAACGAACTCTTGGTGGCGGCACCTGAGGAACCCTGCCCGACGTCTGGGGGCGCCGGCCCAGGGTGCTCTGCAAAGGGATCCCCCTTGCCGTCGCCGTAGCCTTGATGTGCGCGGAGAGGAGAAGCTGTAACAAAGGCACGGCGTTGGTTGTTTACAGCTGCTGTGCGAGTAGTAGCCCGTAGGGCTCTCATAGAGTGCGTGAGGCGAATTCCAACCATGGTCGTAGTGTATATGTATATGTATATGTATATGATGCTGATATTGTGTTTTTGCTTTGATAGGATGAAACTTAAGTGCCAATTGAGATTGATGATTTATTTACTCATGAAGTTTAATCATATGTAACTCCTAAGAGATATATACCAATGGGCACAGCTGGCATTGAGCTGAAATGCTATTTAAACACCTGCATTGTCATGATATCAATCGCGATCTAAAGTTGTGATGTCATCATCATGACGTTACTGGCGTTCGAAAGGATGGAGCTTTATAGTACATGGGACTGTAGTACTTACCTACCATCTATGGTATTAATGCTAAGACTGTACTACTTGTTCGCTCATCGAAACCATAAACAGTGCTACATGTGACCCTGAAGATTGATGCTGCATTGCTGTTTGATTGTAAGAATACAGGTCAATCTTGCTGCTTATTTTAGTACGTAGCATAGCTCCCTGGAGCGGCTCTGCAGACAGGTAGGTACCTAGCCTAAGCCTGGGCGGCCTTATCGCACCGTTACCTACCTAACCTAGTCCAAGGTTGCGGGGCGCCTGTGGCTTTATCGTGGGGTTACTGGGTCACCTGGCATACCCAGCCACTAAATTACTGGTCCTGTGCTACGGGTGCTGAACTGGGAGCTCTTTAAGAGTGAACTTAGTAACAGTAAGGGTGACCTTGTGTCTCAGCTATCTATCTAAGGTCCGACTGCCGCTGCTTCTCGACTAAGCCTGGACCTGAACAACAACAACAACCTTCTTCAAAACCATCCACACACCATACATATCACATACGCAACCCTATCCGCGCGTCCTCCGATCGAAGCTAAGCGGTTGCAGTCGCCCTCACACCGACAAGGACTAGTTGTCAGCACCCACGAGACTGACCGAACAACCACCACAGCATAACCAAGCTTGTGGGCTGGACGACTTCAACATGGCTTCGAGAAAGAAGGTTCTTTTGAAGGTATAGCCTCTCGGGCTCGTGGATCGTGCCCTTTCGAATGCATCTCTAATAGATACTATTTTATCAGGTTATTATCCTTGGCGACAGCGGTGTCGGAAAGACGAGCTTGATGAACCAATATGTGCGTAACCAATACAACCACGAGCCACCGCTCTGCCACCTTGAAGACAATTTTCTCGAGTTCAAATGCAGCTAGGGACTAATTCTTCAATACTAGGTCAACAAGAAGTTCAGCGCTAGCTACAAGGCCACTATTGGTGCGGATTTCCTGACCCGAGAGGTTCTGGTGGACGATAGGCAAGTCACGATGCAGGTATGGCATGGCATTGTCGCGCGGTGAATCCAGGACAGAATGGCTGATGAATAGCAGCTCTGGGACACGGCCGGCCAAGAACGCTTCCAGTCTTTGGGTGTTGCTTTCTACCGAGGCGCCGACTGCTGCGTCTTGGTTTTCGACGTCAATAACTCCAAGAGTTTCGATGCTCTAGACAGCTGGCGAGATGAATTCTTGATCCAGGCCTCACCACGGGATCCCGAGAATTTCCCTTTTGTAAGTGGAGAAGGATTAAGTATGCATGACCTTCGAACGTCTGTGCTGACTTTGTCGTCAGGTGGTTCTCGGCAACAAAATTGATGTCGAGGAGAGCAAGAGAGTGGTGAGTGTCTCATAATGCCCTCTGTTTTTGGACTCTCGGCCCTCTATATTAATGCTTTTAATCTGTAGATCTCGAGCAAGAGAGCGGCGACCTTCTGCCATTCCAAGGGCGACATCCCATACTTTGAGACGAGTGCCAAAGAGGCCATCAACGTGGAGCAAGCGTTCGAAGGTGAGACTGACACTCTCAACTCTGTCACCAATCCAATAGGTCTAACGTGAACTAAATAGTTATTGCGCGAAACGCCCTTGCTCAGGAAGAATCCGAAGAGTTTAGTGGTGACTTCCAGGACCCCATCAATATCCACATTGAGAACGATCGTGATGGTTGCGCCTGTTAAGCGGCAGAGACATGCCTGTGTCTTATTACACAATTTCCTCACGAACTTGTCATGAACTAATACCCGGCCCACTCGAAAGGAACGATGTGTTCTCTTACGTGGCGTCCACCTACCTCGTTATCCATAGTACACCTGTACACCCTCCTAGGATCAAGCCAAACTAGAAGTTCTAGTCATTTATGACAAGACGACGAGACGGAACAGCATTGAGCGGTTTGTCATCACGTTCAAGGGAACGTATAGGGAAGGCGGAATTCATGGTTGGCATTCCTCGTTGGCCGAAGCTTATATCTTCTATCGATCTTGGTACCAAGCCTGAAGAATACCCTTAAGCTCCTATTATGGTTAGATGCTGTTTTGATATATTACGGGACAGAAGTTTGTTTCTTTTGGCATTTACTGTACTATTATTGACTTGATGCGACTGTGAAGAATAATTAAATATATATACCATCCTATGTAGGTAAATTCAAGTCTGCGCAAATTGATACCTATATTTCTAGCCACCTGCCTGATGAGGTCGTAGCGATTGTGAGATCCCTAGGTAGGTAGATACTCGGTTATAGGTGATGATGCGGCTTGTCTTAGGCCTTGTTTTAGGCTACGAAGCAGTGGACTAGGCGCTGAGGTCATTGTATGAATG
The DNA here is from genome assembly GCA_002288965.1 of Xylaria sp. MSU_SB201401. Taxonomy (NCBI): domain Eukaryota; kingdom Fungi; phylum Ascomycota; class Sordariomycetes; order Xylariales; family Xylariaceae; genus Xylaria; species Xylaria sp. MSU_SB201401. Next base: position 76,827 of record NPFG01000001.1, read on the forward strand.
GCACCCGGCTCTTACTACTTGCCTAAGTAGAGCCACTTGTTTACAGGGGTTCGGTACATGATTCTCCAGCTTCCAAAGCTGTAGGTAAGTTACATTCTCGGTACAAAGCGACGACCTGTCGCCAATGTAGTAGTGTTTCATGTGATGCGGCTGTAGTGTTGGGGTTTAAAAGACGTTCTTCCACGCCCGTATGCCACATACTCACTCTCCAAAGGACCTAGTAGCTTGTATTCTTAACCCTTTCCATGGTGTTTGAGTCAATGATTCCGTCTAGTGCCGTCGATATTGCCTATCAATCCTGTACTCACCTCACCTGAGATAGGCTAGTTCGTCGCGCGCCGAATGGCGTCTTCGAGATCTTTAGCGATACTCGGCGACACAAGAAATGAAGAAGATAGGACGAGACATCGGCCATCCGTAGCCTCCTTGATTAGCGAACACATACCATCGTCTCTCAGGCCACGCGGAGGTTCATTCGGTATGGGACGGCGGCTCGGCGTCTGGCGCCTTGCGCGCCGGACGCTCGGAATCAGTCTACTTCTACTCACGGTTTTCCTGTGGACCACGTCGAATTTTCTCGCCAGCGTGAGTATTTCAGTTGCCAGAGGCCATTTCTCCGCGGCGAAAAGATGATGGAACTGACGAGGGCACCAGTACATCTTCTCCGACCGTACTTATAATAAGCCTTTCTTTGTCGTGTACATAAACACGTCCTTCTTTGCGCTTTCTCTGATACCGCAAGCCATCAAATATGTGATACAGAATGGCGGGTTTCAGCATGTGAAAACCCAAGCATTACAGGCCTGGAGAGGGGACGCTCACCAAACGGGCAACCTCAACGCTCAAGCAGAAAATGGAGATTCCGCGCTGGAAGAGCGGCTCCTAGTCAACGAGGAAGAACGCCTCGAAGCTCAGGGTATCTCGACTGCCGTCGAGAAGTTGTCGTTCCTCGAGACGGCGAGATTCAGTCTCGAGTTTGCCATGATATGGTTCAGTGGCAACTATTTCGCGTTTGCTTGCCTGGAGTACACGAGTGTCGGGAGCGTCACGATTCTGACGTCGACCAGCAGCGTCTGGACGTTGGTGTTCTGCGCCATAATGAAAATCGAGCCCTTCTCGCTTCGGAAGCTCGTCGGTGTGGTCGCTTCGTTGTCGGGCGTGATCCTTATATCGTTGGTGGACCTCTCTAGAGACGACAATGACGATGGCCGAGGCAACTTTCCGCACAAGACGCAAGGGCAAATCGCCATCGGAGACGCCATGGCTTTTTTCAGCGCCATCATTTACGGCATATACGTAGTTGTCATGAAGATTCGGATAGGAAGCGAGGATCGTGTCAACATGCCACTGTTCTTCGGGCTCGTTGGGACATTCAATCTTTTATTCCTCTGGCCATTGTTCCCCATTTTACATTATACCGGGATTGAACCTGTGAGTCATCTTAAGACGATTGGGGAAGCGGAACATGAAATTAACTGAATCGCAGTTCGAGCCACCTCCTTCCGGCAAGATATGGACGATTGTTTTGGTAAGTTCTCTTTTGAGATTGTATGTTCTCCTCAGACTGACACCGCTGTCCAAGTTCAACTCGCTGTTTTCCTTTATCAGCGACATATCTTGGGCATACGCCATGCTCTTGACCACGCCGCTGGTTGTTACCGTGGGCTTGTCATTGAATATACCTCTGTCGCTGGTTGGGGAGATGATTCAGTACGAACAATATTCGAGCTTCGTGTACTGGGTAGGGGCCGTGGTAGTGGTCATGTCGTTCTTGTTCATCAACCACGAAAGTCATGGAAGCGACGGCAATGCTAAAGCCGTGGGCGCTGAAAGCGATTTATAGTTCTTATGGAAAGCGTACTCTTTACCTACCAAAGGCGCCGTGCTGAACGCATGAATGAAGCATATGGCATTGTAAATCTCGCTGATGATGGTATGGCTTCTCTATTTACTACGTTATAGAAAGCATATGATAAATAGATGTGAGGTTACGAGATCAAAATATAACTTTATCACTGCGAAATACTGGGCTGTAAAGGTGTTGTTTGAGCTCAAATGTGAGTTGAGGTTAGTGCCGGCCCTTTTCTTATTACCGAGTTCAACCGGCCGTACGTCTTGCACAGCTCAATGTTATTCCCCTGCATTAACTACCTAACCATGGAATTGGCTTTGATACTACCAGAACCGACTGTGGACGTTCCATGTCTTGGTTTCATTCAAGCTGCCACTTTCGTTGCATTTAGCTGGAAGTCTGAGCAGTCTGTTATCAGGACCACTGCGGATAGAGACAGATGACCAATCTTCCCGAATACGTGATGTCTGTAATTGCGCGGAGAAATATGTTTTTATCACCGCCATTCCCGTATTCGTCATATATGTATGAGATATCATTTAGATATAATCTAATCATTGTCCTACTACACTTACCAAGCTTACAAATCACCCCCAAAAGTCATTTATAGAACCATCCAACCAGCAGGGTAATTGGGACGGACTTTAAGATTCGGTTGGCTTAGTATTCGCAATGGGCAAGATGCAGTTACGTGACTGTTGAAGGCAGCAGACCTACAACGGAGCTGAAGGTGGGATATATCACGGGAATTAGGTGAGTTAGCCAAGCTTATAAGGCTTACCTATTTCAGTACAATAACAGGCGCACGCTCACACCTCGCGACCGACAATCAGCCCCAAAGGCATCAGTCACATGAGAAACTCATCATCAACCTTAGCTATCTGGGATCTCATTGATTAGAAGAAAAAGGAACTTACGATGTCAGTGAACAAGGCGGCAAAGCTCAACTCCGCTGGTGGTCCGCTCTTCCGCCGCCCGGACCTCTCGCACGAGGACTTCACCGTGGCGTGGCACCGGCACGGACGCCTCGCGCTGCCGTGGGCCCTGAAGTTCGGGGTCTGGGAGTACATCCAGATCCACATGCCTAGTCCTCAACCAACATCACCACCAAGCTCGACGGGCGACGACACTACCGAGGTCAGAGCGAGACGCATCCTCCTACAGGCCGACGGCGTGGCTATTATGCGTCGATATGACGTGCCGATGGAGGCGGGGCATCGATATTTCAGCAGTGTCGTTCTTAAGGACGAGAGGACGTTTCTGCACGATGAGTCTGGTGCTGGCGCTGTTAAGGGAGAGCCACTTGTTTATGATGTCCCTGAGTTACACGTCGATGTCTGGAGGGAGATGGCGCTGGATATGGGGGGTGTAGAGCATGGTGAGTTCTTTTCTTTCTTCAGTGCTGAGCCTTACTTAGTTTAAACTTGCTAATTTTCTAAATAATGTAGTCAAGATCAGAGACGGGAAGGATGTTGCTGGGAATGCGATGTGGGAGGAGTGGGAAAAGGTTGAGAGCGAACGGAAGAAGGAGGCGGCATCTTGACGACGTGACGACGTGACGACGAGATCAGGACTCTCGTAATGCTACTGGTTTCAGATTTGCGGATGATGCTTCATGAGTAGGTATAGCACTTACTTAACTAACTGAAATACATCATGGTAGTAATATATTGCGAGATCTCACGACTTGTTTACGGTACCTATGTGTAGGTGCATGTATCTACACAGTAATGTCTTCGCACGTGCGCCCAGGCACATCCAGACTCATAGCCAAGACACCGGACCTTTTTTCTCCACTTTGCATGGCCGATCAGCCCTAACCCATGATCGACAATCCCAAAAAACCCATCTTCCCATCATCGAAAAGTGGGATGGGGAAGATTGGCGCAACAAGCTTTTATTCTCTCGCCCGACCAGACCCGACCGCCGGGTCTTGGTAGGCAGCTAAGGAAGGCTAGATAATATGCCAACCCCGGTGCCGAAAAGCTGCAGGATTCGGTGGGCGACGGACACTACACATACATGTTTTGCCCTCCAAACCCTGGGACTCTTCTTGACAACGATGGCGGTGTTGTGTAGTGTCTATGGATAATGTGCCCCGGGTGGCTCCAAGCGGAGAACGATGCCAGTCAGTCAGTCACATTCCTCGTCCGATACTAGCCAAGTACGGGAGCTACTGACTAGTTACCTATATCATGCTACCTACTCTACAGTGCTTAGAGGGCGTTCCTTTACTCGAGAATCTTCTATGGCGTATCGCTGTGCAGCAGAGCGAGTCATAAGAAGGGTCCTGCAGTGACCATTTCGAGATCCAATCCGTCTGACATAACTCAGCCTCACTCGGAACGTCGTGTGATCTCATATCTCAGCGCAAGAGGTTATCTGCCTAGTATTGTCAGCAAGTTCGTCAGTCACTGCTACCTAGGCACGTGGATCACCCGCCCGACCCGCGCGGTTGTTATTCGACTTGGATGGACCCTGCCTGACTTGTTGACTACCTACTAATCACGCTAGAATCCCAGGGGCGTGCTCCCGGATCCTCTTGATGCCGTAATGGGGATATATGATCAGCCGCATCTCGCCTTCTCTATTCCTCGTTCCCTGTCTGTCAAACCTTACGCTTAACCTTATCGCGAACCTTGCCTCGCCTTCCGTCACTTTGGCGATTCGTCGTTGTCTGCTTCTCCGAGTCCTCGGTACTCTCTATCTAGACAACCGCGCTAGTGTTCCGCCGGAAGCCGTCTCTTTACGATCAAGAAAGCTTCGCGCTTTCTCTCCACGAGGTTACACCTCGAATTAATCAAGCTCGGGAGCATTGAACCAATCACTAGCTCTGGACCTGGCTACTAGGCCGCGTCAGTTCGAGGTCGTAGTTTCGTAATTGTACCACAGAGCCCCGCTCTGTCTGGAACTACTACCAATTCCTACACTATCATCGAAGACCGACGTCGTGATATTGAGCATCTTGTTCATAACCCTCCCAACTCCTAACAAGCCGTCATATCCTCAGCTAATCTGTTCGTTATCTACCTTATTACAAACCTATAATCATGTCTTCCGAGAATGGTGATCCTAGCCGTACCCTATCCGATTCTATCAATGCCGCCACTCGCTCCGTCCACACGAAACTAAACAAATTGGTTGTTTCCCGACTGCCGCTGGCGCAGCCTCCACACGCGGATGATGCCTCTCAATATGTATCTGGCCTGTTGCACATCGCGCCCATATACATCGCCTTTGAGACACAGTGGAGGAAGATTTTGAAACTGCCAGAACCTCTAGAGACACCTCATCCTGAGAAAGATGGTCCTACCGATAGCTCAGGCGAACCGGAAGAAGCCAAGCCGGAAGACCCTTCAAACGATCATGACCAGTCAACCGTCGATACTCGAATAGAAAAGCTGCTCACTAGCCTATATTTTGAGGGGCTTCAACGTTCGCAGCCGCTTCAGCAGGATCTCATATCATTGACGGGTTGGTCGGACCGCACACTCTCAGAACAGCTTAACAATGCTTCGAAGTCGCCAGTTCTGGGCGAGTTCCTAGCGCACGTCGAAAAGTCTGTGCAGCAGCATCCCGGCGTACTCCTCGCATATGCCTGGGTTCTATACATGGCACTCTTCTCAGGCGGGCGCTTTATCCGAGCCTCGCTCGAGAACATATACCCGGCATTCTGGGTCCCCGCGTCAGCGCATAAGCCCACCCCAGTTACACTGGCAAGCTTTGCACAAGAATCCGAATTACCCCTCAGCTTTTTCCGTTTCAAGACATCCGAAGACGGCGAGGATATAAAACGGGAATTCAAGAAGCGCATGCTTGAGTCGGAAACTTATCTCATGGCTGCCGAGCGAGAGGAGATCATCGAGGAGGCGCGCCGCATCTTCAAGTTCATGATCCGCATTGTCGACGAGCTGGATGATATCTGCGGAACCGATAGGGAGGCCGCTGAGGCTCGGTTGCTGAGCCTGCGCAGCAGAGACAGCCTCGTCGTGCAGCGGGAGCGGAAGCAGCAGATGGTGCGGAAGACGACTGCGGAGACAGCCGTTGAACGCACACGTAATTGGGTCGAGAAAGCTTTGTCAAGGCTGACTTAATGCGGGACCACCTATGGGAGATTTGAGAGATTGGTTGGAAACTTCTGCCTGGGGCTTGGTGGTATGGACGAGAGCGTGGCGTTTCGTAAGAATCGTATAGCGAATTGGTAGACGACATGTAGTATGAGACACGTTGAATATGATACCTGATTAGACTAGTAACTGACTTTCCCTCCTTTTTGTTGCAATACTTGTATACATTTTCTCTTGCTTCCCTTCTCAACTTTCATATTGCAAAGCACATTGTAGTTTTGAGCACCTAGTATGAAGCCGTGCACCAATCATCGTGGTCGTTGACAGTGCTTCTAGTTTCATCACCATTGGTACTTTGACAGACACGAATTAAGGCAATAAAGTCAAGCAAAAGAAATATTGGACGAGGATTGACCCATTTTCTGGCGGAATACCATATCTCCGCCGGCTATTCAGCCTCCTGGGTGTATTAGCACGATGTCTTGCACACTAGGGCTTGAATGGCTGAGCTAGTGGTTCTCACAATCGCTGTCGAGTGATAATTTCACATGAATTCCTGGGGAAATTAATAATCGATCCAGTATGATTGGTTGTGCCTGCAAATAGACTAATAGTTAAAAGAGAGGCGAGACAAGACAAAGTAATAAAGGCAAGCTACCTAGGTACCCGGTCGAGCTAGCTTCATCTCTACGACTGTTCTTTGTTTCTTCATCGCGAACATCTATGATGATATCTTGCTCGTTGCACCCAGAATAGTGACTTTTCACATTAACTATCTCTTCCAGGGTATATGACTTGCTAGATATTGGGTTTTCTCTAGTCTTAGGTTGTTTGAACTTGGCTCCCTCACTATATCTTCCTAAGAGATAGATATGGGACGAGAAGCCTTCATTTTCTGTTCCATGATGTCTTCTTTTGAAGTATACTATCGATCTTAGTGACAAGTGATACTTTCCCCAGGCGCTAGCCATCGGGTTTCATGCTTCCCGAGACCTCAAGCCAGCCCCAAGACGGCACTTGCCCGTACCTTAGTCCCGATCTACCACTCTTGACATACTCCGTATTTCCTTTGTTTACATGACATTATGGTAGGAAAGGGTGGTCGCAGCTTTGGAATGTCTTGTACGATTTATTGTGATCACCAGGGGCGTTACGTTACTAAGTACTTAAAGATTCCACTCTTCGCCTATTGCTTAGTTCTTGGGATATCTCACATCTTCTGACTTGGGCCCGTATCTACTATAACACGACAGCGTAAACATGCGATTTTCCAAGACAACTACTCTTGCCGTCCTGGCCAACACCATACTGGCCCAGCGTCCCGAGGACACCTCAATCTGTGACTATTACACGACGGCTTTGCTCAAGGACAATACGGCAGATAATCAGGCTACCTTGCTGACACTCGTAGTCAACACCGTCGTGATCGGAAACTGTAAGCAGCCCGCCCTTCGCAGGCGACTTAGTCATTGATAGTTAACCTCTCCTCCCTAGATACGGAACCCAATGTCGGTGTTGCAGTACCAGGAATTCTAGCACCGGGGAAGTACGACGGTGTCGATGTCAACCTCTTGCCGTACTTCACGGGCGAACTCGCTTCTAGCAACCGAGGCGGCGATTATGGGGTATCCGTCAATTTCCTAGATGACGGCGGTGCAGAGCCCCTGAAGAACAACAAGCCCGCAAATAGCGAGAGCTCGGCCCAATAGTAAGCAAAGAGAGTCACAATTTACAGTGATGTATTGTATAGATCTCCCTAACAATGTACAGCTTCCTCCTCACCCACCTATACCAGTTCTTTGGTTCGCTGTTGGGCTGTTCCCAGCAAGGTCTACCCGGATTTGACGCGTACGATGGTCAGGCTTCGATGTACGAAGTACATAAGTTCATGGACCTAGATCCACACGAATTCGGATACTTCATTAGCCAGGTTGGCCTGGCTGCCTCCGTGAGTGATCAGCCCCTGTCTCCCTCTTCCCATAGGACTTATCTCTTCTATTGATATAACAAGGATGATATCTAGCGACTATTATACTCGCACAGCACTTGTAGAAACTCACTGCTAATTCCGAGTTGTACAGTCTTTCGGCGTCGCGGACTCTGACATCCAAGTCGTCGCCACGGCGCTTAACTCACTCTTCGGCTACCGGTGTGCACCGCCTGCTACCGTTATCGAGTCGCAAGGCGAGCAACTACAGTCGATCTGCATTGATGAGGGGTGCCCTTTGGCGGAGGACGCTACTTGCGATGACTATGAGCCCATCGTTGAGCCTTCCTCCGCCGTTTCGGGTAACTCAACGAGCACTGTTTATAATATGCCAACACCAACTGGCTCTGGCGGCACTACCTCGACGGCTCCGCACGGGACGAGCTCATACACGTCGACTCCCTCTCCCAGTGACATTCCTACTGCGGGCGCTGCTACCAACGGTTTTGGATTGGCTGCAGTTGCTGGGGGTATTGCAGCGTTCTTGTTGTAGAGGTGGTTTGTCAGTAAGGGATGTTAATGAATCACAGTCTGCAGTGTTGGATTTTGATCGCCAATGTACAATCGTATGTGGAATAACAGGTGATGGGAATATGCCAGATGATGGGGAAACATACACGAATATACGTTTCGATTTTACCATCACTCTGATATGTAGATTATAGGCCGATTTCCGTATATCTGTCACGACGCTTCGATGTATCGTGGCATTACGGGAAAAATACTTCGCCAAGGTTAAGTAGTATGTAAGGTATATTGATTAGGGGCAGATTCAAGTAACTCGGCGCATCGTGTTAAGACGTATGATTATATAAATATCACACTTCAAAAAAAAAAAAAAAAAAGGCACTAATTAAAGTGTTTTGCATAACATGGGATTCGAACGGTGGGATATAGATACCTAGGTACCTAGGTACATATCAAAAAAACAAAAACAAAACACTATCTACAGCGAAGGCGGTGACTTACCATCACACCACAGTGTGTATGTCAGACCACATTTGAGCTACTTCGCTGATTGTGGACACTACTATTTGGATTTATATAGATTAATCTGGGAGACCGAGATGAATGCCCCTATCATATCTTACGTAGAACATAACGTCCCCTTAGAGAAGGCAGGTCATTCACCAAGTTAACTAGACGCAACATGACTGTCCTTTCTTTAACCCAACTTTGCAGTAGTACACATCTTAGAGTCTCGGGCATTGCCATATGGTGATGCCGCTGATATATTTTCCGACGCACTTGATCAGGCTTATGCTCCTCATAGATGAGAGGCGTGATACCGATCATCATAAGTGATGTTGACGATATCGATATAATATTTATAGAATGCCTCGCACGTTTCACGCGGTAACACTTAGTCTACGCAAGCCGGTGATAAACAATAGTATTCGTAACCACACCTCTAGGTCGCAAGCCAAGGAACCTCAAGAATACGCAGTAGGAAATAATGGCAAACATGAAATGATGTGCATAGTCGAGCCAAGCCATCACAGATATATCCTTCCTCCTGTCCCTTCAATGGTCTCTCTCGACACTACTCTTCATCGAATTTGGCCTTAAGGATCTCTGCCGCCACCATGCGTCCCGTGGCATTACAGAAGTCAGCCTGGATGTGCAGCCACTTGTTGGCGCGGTATCGTGCCTCGAGGCTAGACAGTACGCGGCAATCGCTTTCGCTATAGAAGCGGTCTGGGCGGAGGACCTTCTGGTCCGGATACATCTGGCCGTACACCACTTCGCATTGGTAGCGGCGCGAGGCCCAGTACTCAGCAGCGAGGTCTTCCTCCGTCTGTATCCCATTGTCGCCTGCTTCGGAACCCGAGTCTGAATATGAAGATGATGAGACAGCTTTCTTCTTCTTGGTCGATTTGTTCTTAGACTCTGATTTAGACTTGGCGGACTTCGATGTGCTTTCCTTGGATTTTCCCTTGCTCTTCTTACTCTCTGACGTAGACGCCTCGGCTTCGTCTCCGCTGCTGTCCTTTGGCTTGCTTTCATCTTTGCGGCTTTTCTTAGATTTGGTCTGTGGGGTCGCGTCGTCGTCGCTGTCGTCGTCTTCTTCGATGTACAGTGTCACCAATTTTTCTGTTGTAAGACCGAGCTCTTTTGCATGAGCTATGAGCGCGCGATGGCGAAGTTGACATTCTCTCCTGCTGCGTTTGAGGAACTTGCCTATCTCGGCCCATCTGGGAATTATGCGTGTCAGCGATGAGCTGGTGAAATCGTAGTTGAGTGTTGGGAGGGAGGTGGAGGAGGCATGAGATAATCAAGACTGAGTGGCAATAGAACTCACGAGTTTCCATCGAGTTTCATTGCACAGATCAGACGATCCTGCTCCCGCGTCCACTCTGGAGCCGTGTCAGAGGAATCGTCAGTGGTGGTGTGGCCGGCCATCTTTCCCTTGCGCTTGCTGTTATTGTTGCTTCTGGCCCTTGTTACAGTAGAGTAGTTTTCGTCTAATTCGTTGTCAAATCCAGCCTCAGCGCACGTGGACTCGATGTCAGAGATGCTCGTAGAAGATCGTGGGTATCTAGAGTCCGTGGAGATCCCTATGATAAGGTCTGTGACGGTAGGAGTTTGAAAAGTGACCTCTGTCGTTTTTGTAGCTCGACGTTAGTAATTGTTTGTGTCTGGCTGGAGTTGTTATAGGTATTTGATGGGACTAAAGGACTGATGCGTGCGCGGAATCTTCCAACATGAAATAGAGAATTCGAATAATCGTACTCTTCCTTGGTTTCGACTGCGCAAACATTGTGTGTGAATAACTTCTTGTCAACCCACTTAAGATCTTTACGGTCGAGACGGCAACAGGCCAGAAACAAAAGTGAGGAGATAATTGGTTGGCGACTGCTGTCTCAATGATAAATGTGGCCATGTACGCGCCATTGATGCCCTAGGAGAGTCCTGCACAAGTTGGGCGTGGCATCACTCCGACAACCGTGCGAGGTTTGGATGTGAAATGTACAATGCCCATTGAGAAGCTGATTGTTTCGGTCTGCCCCTTCCACTATTTAAATGGGGAATATAGGTGAATGATGAAGTGTCAACAAACAATCATAGTAGGGGGAGCCATTGACTCATAGGGACACTGGCTTCTTAGGCGACGGAGAAAAGGACTACATGATATAACATACAGCTCATATTATTACAAGCCATGCTACGCTCCGAGTAGGGCGAGTGGGGGATAAGAAAATTCATATAGACCCCCCAAAAGCTGTTGAATATGAAATTGGGTATATTATATTTGGGTTGGCGTGCATATATAACAATCTATAACTTGCTTCTTGGTCTCCATTTAGCGTAAGGATGCTCCTCTTCGCTCGGGACTAGATGATCAATAGCGCCTGTATGTAGTAGGCCAGGGTGAACTTGATCCAAACTCGTGATTCCGCATTGCTGCATTGTTGTCTGGAGCTCATCTGTTAAGACTATGGCAAGTTAGCACGATGCCAAGAAACGCCTCAGATCAAGGGCACAATAGGAGGGAGACCTACTGTTTACGAAATGCTCGATGCCCTCTTTTCCGTAATTTAGAGCAAATAAGAAACCTCGGCCAATCCCTACGGCTCTTGCCCCCAGACACAAAGCCTTGAAGATATCCGTCCCACGCGTTATACCACCGTCGATATACACCTCCATCTTGTCGAAAATATGAGGACAGCATTTCTGCAGCTCCAGCAGAACCAATATAGTAGCCGGGGCCGTGTCAAGACTCCTGCCTCCATGGTTCGTGATATAGATGGCTTCAACACCAATCTCCATTGCCTTGACGGCGTCCATAGCCGTCTGGATCCCTTTCAGTACGATCGGCAGGCCCGGGACCGTCTTCCTCAGCCACGCAACATCATCCCAAGTGAGCGAGGCATCGATGAACTGGCCCATAATGCGACCCAGCGCTCCGCCTTTACTATCATTCTTTGCCTTTTGGCCTGACATAGGGAGTGTCATCATATTCTCATCAGCTTTGAGGCGTTCATCCGCCTCTCGCTTGCCAATAACGGGGGCGTCAATCGTGACAAAAATCGCCTGCACGCCTCTCTCTTTCACAAGCCGTAGTAGGTTCTCTGACTTCCGCCTGTCCTTGTCAACGTACAGCTGGAAGAAAACAGGCACATTCGTTCCGTCTGCGCTCTTGCCCTCTTCCACGGCGTCCATCACCTCTGGTAGAGGGAACGAACAGCTCGTCGACACGCATTGAGGGATACCGAGGCTTTGAGCACCGCGGCCTAGCTCGCGCTCGCCTTCTGGGTGGAATAGCCGTCCCATGGACGTCGGCGCGATGAAAATGGGCGTCGAGATGCGATGCCCGAGCATCGTCGTGCTGACGTCTACGGAGCTGACGTTCCTCAGCACACGCGGTCGGAGAATAATGTCGTTGTACGTGGAGCTATTCCGCTCGTTCGTCAGGCAGTCTGTGGCCGCTGAGCTCAGGAAAGCCCACGCCTTTGGCGTGTAGCTCTGCTGCGCGGCGAGCCGGAAGTCGTGAGCGTTGATGATGCTTGAAAGCGGGGGCTTGGCGCCCTTTGCTTTCGTCGGCGGTTTCTCCATTGTCGGTGGTGGCCGCGCCCATTCCTCTGTCACTGTTGCCTCGTCTAAGACGCCGACTCTGCGAGATGGTGGCAGGGATGTGCGGACGAGAGACGGCGAATGAGCCTCTAGGTATGCAGCTGTCGCGTCACGGCCGGCGTGACAAAGCAATATGTCTATGCCTCCAGGATGCTGGGGCGCGAACTCGCTAAAGTCGTATACAACGCCTTCTACGACGAGCCAGAGATCATCGAGGGACTTGTGTGCTGAGATTTCCTCGATACTGACCGGGCGGCTATTCAACATATCCGTAGCACTCATTTTGAAGACCTCGTAGCTCAATTGTGATTAGATCCGAGGCAGAGTCTAGGACTATACTACATTCGAGAACACATCCACGTTTTGCAAATGGAAAATGAAATAGAGAAGAGGGGACGTCTTCGAGTCTCACACGACCGAGTAAACCGATCAGTAATTCATTTCGTCTTATTCGACCGATATCGTCGTGTAAGTCGGCGGAAAAGACACCGACTAGTTCGCGCCCGCATTTCTCCACTGTTTGACCCCTATCACCCACGGCTCTCCCTAGAGCGTTCCTCTTCCCCACGATCATCGGATTTCCCCATCAACCGTTCGGAAAACAATTGCCTACCTCAGGTAATATTTTCACACCCGTTATTTCCACTTCAGCCAGCTTGCTTCTCAGAAGTTCTAGAGATATTTTTATGATCTCTCCAATGAAAACAGTGCTGAACTTAATTCCAAGCGAACTTCGTAGTCTCAATCCTAATCTTAAGTCCTACTCCATCACTACGGCAATAAACCATACATTGCTCTATCCCTATTTCACTCAGCAAGCGCCTTCCCGACAAGTGTCTGCCCACGCTCGCTGAGCTTCATACCAAGCGCGATCTCGCGTCCCTTTGGGGACATCTTGGCCCAGGTCTTGCGCAAGATGTTAATCATCTTGTCCTCGTCGACATCCTCCCTCTTCTCGAAGTCGTCGAGCTGGTCATCGAGGAAGACGAGACACGCCGTGTCTTCGAGAACTTGAGTTTCGCGGTCCGCGGAGAGATTCTCCTTCCTTACGAGCGCCGCGATGCGCTCAATGTCCTGAGTCAGGATATCCAGCGATGACTCCGATGATGCAAGGCTGGAAAGCAGCGTCTTGATCTTCTCCGCTGCCTGCGTCTTTTGCTTTGCACGCCATGTCAAGTAGCCCGGTCGTGTCATTGGAAAGCTGTCGCGGGGAATCTCCCATCTTTCATCACCAAGCATATCATTAGCCGTCAGATTCCCTCAGTAATTCCTCTTTATCACGTCTTTTTTATGATTGGAGTCTTATAGTACGTGAAGTTGAGGTATCTCCATATATGAACCAAAAGAATTTTTTGACTTTGAAGGCTCTCTCATCCAGCCAAAGTCGACTACTCTGTAAGCGTACTCACCTCCTGAAATGTTGTGCCCGACACGCGAGCTGCAACACTGGTGATGCATCAGGACAACGCACTGCAAGCCAACGAGTCATCTTGCGTGCATAATGCAGCTCGTTGGGCACTATTTCTTCACTGCCATCTGCGCTTTGGACCGCCTTGGGATCTTCCGCGTGCACATCGTCGATGAGTTTTAGTGCCGCCGCGAAGTTCGCAGGAAGATCTGGTAAGGTCGTCATGGTATTGGCGAGCGCGACGGACTTCACCAGAACTGTCTAAGAATCGCAAGTACGGAACGTATCAAGAATTTGACCGAGGCTTAGAAAAGAAAGAAAAAGTCGACGAATCAAGTAGAGCAAAAGCCTCGCTGACATGAAGCACCGTGCTGCTATCGTGGAGATAAATCTAAAGCTAGCATCTAATGGGTTATCTTAGGAGGTGGGGGTTTCCGCGCCTTATCAAGTTATCACTCGAGGCTAGGATATAGATCAGTTTAACGACTCTATAGTTCTCCCAATTACCTACTCAGTCGCCTGTCTATACCATGATTGAGATTCTTTGTGTCAAGGGAATATCTACTGCGATATTTTATTATTACTATCTCGATTGTGTTACTCGCTTCTCGGGTTGTGAGTGGTAGGCAGAGGCACCCTCCGTCTCTAAGCAGGACATCTTGTGAAGCTATTGATTGCTGGTATTTCACCACAGCTTTCGACTTTAGAAAGTGAGGAAAAAAAAAAAAAAAAGCTGGTATTTTTCTTGACATCTTCATAAGAGATGTCTTCTTGGTAGGTTGTGTGCAAGTGGCCGTTCCAATCTGTAGTTCCCCTCCTGAAAGCAACTAAATCCGAGGTATCATGCGCTAAAACCCCGACGCCTGATTCCATAGAGCCAAGAACGCACGATATATACAAATCCATAAAATGTTCAACTAGATATACCTCCGATAATCACCTCATTAAGTGTACGCCCGACTTGTTACTATGTTCCCGGATATGGGCGGTACGATTGGTATTGCGCCGGAGGTGGGGGGCTAAATTGAGCATATTGAGACTGTTGCTGTTGGTGGTGGTAGTGTAGTACAGCTGGCGATAGCGGTTGTAGAGGTGGCGAATGATTAGAAAGTGCTGACACCATGGTATTGTAGTTATCAGCAGGGCTGACTGGACTAACGGGGCTTTCTTCCAGGGGTGATACATCTTCATCTTGGGGCTTGGAGGAGGCGCCTTGGGGAGCGAAGTACGCCGGCACTTCGGCGCTGTTATTAGTTCCCACGTCGTAGACCGCGTCCTGTACTCCGTACGCATTCGGTGGGTATGTTGTTATGGGCTGATCCGACGTCTGAGCCATACCGGGAGGCGCTTCTCCATAGAATGTCGAAGGATATTGCGATCCCGGTATTGGGTCGCTGTGATGGTACATGTCTTTATCGCCGGATGGCATTGTCCGGCCGAGCCCGAGAGGATTTGAGATCTCCGGCCGCCTTTTCCGTCGATACAAGAAAAAGAATATAGCAGCAGCGATTAAGGCGAGACCAGCAACGCCGCCAACCACTCCGCCAGCAATGGCACCGACATTCGGTGATCCTGTGGTTCCGGAAGGTGTTGCTGTTGGCGATCCATTCTCACCAGGGATGTTGACGGTGACAGTAGTGGTTATAATCCCATTAGTAGACGTGAAAGGAGATTGCGATAACGTCGTGGGATCGCTGCCTGGCGCGAGACTGGCTATAATATCACCTGTCGCAGACTTCGCAGCGCATCCAATGAAGTATGCGCCGTATAACAACGGGTCGTAGAAATTCGTATCATAAGAGTGAGTTACACAATACGGGCGATCCGACTCGCTGCTTTTTCTTCGCTCAGTATTTGAATTTGGAGGGCTGAGCCGTCTTACGACAACTTACCAATATGTTGTGAGCGGACCTCCGGACCATTGCGCCGAATCTGATGATTCCAGACATGTCGTGGGCACAATGCAATCGCGAGGGTTTTTCTCCGTACAACACCCTACGATGCCAAGAGTGCGGTCCAGCCTGCAGAACTCCCCACTATCACAAGTGACGGCTGGGCCTGTGGGACGCAAAGGAAATATTCCGTTAGTCAATCGATTTCGTAAAGCGACGAAGAACCAGCCATCCCGCATCGACATACCGTCGAGGTTATCTACGGAATAACCGCATATTGTGGACATGGCCTCGTCCCTCCTTCGTAACTCCCGATCCAACGGCCTCCTTTCAGGCGCAGAAGTTGTCTTTGAGATCAATTCGTCATGGCGCAACGTGGAAGAAACTCCAACAGTAGGTGTCACCGGAGCCCAGTCCCCCGCATTTGAACCCATCTGAAACCACCGGGCGTTAGCGTACGCGACCACATAGCTCAGGGTAGTCAATCGGAGCACGAGTGCCATTATTCACACATTCGTCCATCAGGGGAGGAAGGGGAAAGAGCCGACGAGAAGCGGAGGTAAGAACAGCAACGGCACCCAGCCATTACTTATGAGTGGCGCGAGTCGTATGTATAGCGGAGTAGGTTGGTAAGAGAAAAATGCGGATGATGTTGCTGCTTATTGCCGGACTCGGCTATCGCGAGCCCTTCCCGTTGAGGCTGTCAGCTGAAGCAGCACCCCGCTCGAGAGTTGTTCATTGATGGGACCCTGTCCTGTCTCCGTCAGGTATGTAAGATTCTGAGAGTGTGCCGGCTAAGCAAGTCATGGAGAAGATCCTCAGCGGCATGCCAATGAGGAGAGAGTCCCCCATGCAGTGTCAGCACCACGCCGGGAAGAAAGCTGCGGGCGAGCACCAGAAGCTGCGTGTGGTCTGCCAACAATTGCCAGTTATTGCCTGCATTGCACCACCAACCACCATCTATACCATGTTTACCACGTAGTATACGTTCGCACACCCATGGGTGGAGAGAACGACTATCTCACGGCTTGGTGTCTCGAACGAAGCTGCTGCTTTGGGTGAGCGTGAGACAAAGAACCGAAGCGGTGTTACTATTCTTAGATCACCGCTGGTGCTGCTCTCCGTTCTAGACTAAACAGCTGATCTGGTCTGACCACTGACGAGGATAGGCTAGGCATGCTAGTGAGCCCGATGGGAAGCGAGGATCACGTAGATGCATTTGCCGTACGTCTATTTGAATGATCATTCATATATCTAGACCTACAATGGATGCATCCTATGCAGTTGGAAATCAAATAGTTCCATACTCGTAGCCTGCCTCGACCTTGTCGCACTAAAGGATATGCAGATGGAGAGGGCATCGTTCTCCAATTAGATAGACACACGATTACGCTAGAGTAAGATACGCTACTACCTGCTGTAGAGTAGAGTATCATCGACAAATAGACATTAATCTGCTACTTGGTCTCGGCACCGCTGAATACTACATACTGTGAAGAAGAATGCCATATCTAGACGCGACTTTACTGTGTTAAGGCGTAAAGCTGTCGACTTCTTCATTCGACCGGCGATCCTCCGATTCTTATGACTCATAGGATGAATCTATAAGAAGTCATCATAACCATCGTTCAAAACAGTGAATCTCTTAAACGAGAATTATATACCAATTCGAACGGCTGTCTAAAGTCGTATATGTCTTAACTTCAATTGGGTACACGAAAGCCTGCGACTAACTTGCGATCAATAACTACTAGATACCAAAACCGCGACAAATGATTGTTAGTCGTAGAAACGGAGCAAGCTTATTCAAATGATACGAGTATTGTAGCATGCCACGCTACCTAGGCATATTGCATTCCGTTGTGCTATTGTCTACTAGATCCATTCTTATAAGCCAACGGTTAGACAGGCAGATACCCAGTAGACGGGAACACTTGCGACACATACAATTCCCTGAAGCGGCATAGATGTCGGTCAGATCGTCCGAGAATCATGCCTGAAAGGTAAGCTTTAGGATTTCCGCCTATGATGATGTGTTTCACTAGAACAGACTACTAGAGGACCCACCCATACATAGTGTTCCTTCCTTCGCTGCACTTGGAGGGCACCAATATTCAGCGACGGCCCAAAATTAAGTGACAGGCTTTCCCAGCTAAACACATGTAAAAATAAAAAAACCTACCAACTTTAGCTTTCTATAACTTATTTACTAATAGCTTTATAAAGACATAAATAAATATTTATACTCTTTTTATATATAAGAACTTATGTTTTATATTATAAGTCTGTAGCCTTATTATTAGCTAATATATAAAAGATTGAAATATAGTTATTTTAAGTGCAATATGGCTTATGTGCATGTGCCAAGCTATGTCAAGTGCCACTTAAACTCTGCAAAAACTACAACTTTAACCCTTTATTTCTCTATAGATAATAGAGCTTATTATATATAATTAAAATGAAAAGTTCTTATATGTAAGGGGATTAATACAAACCTGGTTGCACTTTTATAGGGCCTTTAGTAAATGAGATATTTAAGGTTAAAGTTGGCTAATTTGAGGTAGTTTCTATGGCTGGAGACTATCGCTCAATTAAAAACTATCGCCGAATATTGGTGCCTCCAAGCGCAGCGAAGGAGGGAACACTATGGGTGGACCCTCTAGGCTCTGGGTGCCGTAAGGATTTAGAGGGTAAAGGCGGTGACTAAATAAACCTTGCAACCATGGACAAATCGGTGTGAAGAGGCTTGGAGTGAGCTACCAGAATCAGAAGCATGCTAACTATGGTCGGTATTTCCATGGTACAACTACTGTAGCCGTGGTAGCAATCCGAAATACGACTACGACGCGGGACGGGAATGAGTTGCTCGTTACATAAACGCAAGCAACCTATCTAGCTACTTCCCCCCCCAACTCTCGGTACTTGTGCTTGCGAGAAGCTCCTCGCCATGCGGCTCATCAACACCGCAACCCTCGACCTAAAGGAATTCTTGGGGGAACCTAATAAACCCCAGTTCCCTAGGTATGCTGTCCTTTCACATACCTGGGGCGAGGGCGAGGTGACGTTTCAGGACATGCAAAATAAAGAAGTTGCCCAGGGGAAAGCAGGCTATGGCAAGATCGTCAAATGCTGCGAGATCGCGCGGGATGAAGGACTAGGCTGGGCTTGGGTTGACACTTGCTGCATTGACAAGACGAGCAGCGCCGAACTTTCTGAAGGTGTTTTCCCCCACTTGTAAGCCGCACCTCGGACATGGCGCTCATCGCTGATAACTTATTAATAGCTATCAACTCTATGTTTAAATGGTATGAACACTCAACAATATGCTATGCATATCTGAGCGACGTGGAGGTTTCCGGTTCGGACATCCAGCATCTCCCTAGGGCCACTTGGACGACCTCCAGATGGTTCACTCGAGGATGGACCCTGCAGGAACTCATTGCGCCTTTTGAAGTTGTCATATATGACCGAAAATGGAAGCAGCTAGGCACGAAGAGACGCCTCGCTTCTGGCTTGGAGAGGAGGACCTCCATCCCTGAGAAGGTCCTCCTCAACCCATCATGCAGACGGAACTATTCCGTCGCAGCACGGATGTCATGGGCGACAGGAAGAGCGACCACCAGGTCGGAAGATGGAGCATACGCTCTGCTCGGCCTCTGTGAGTGATCTACCTGTTGGTCCGGTATTTTCTTAATTATGATTGAGGGATGAAAGGGGGCACTTCAACACTCTTTACCTCGTAAAGCTCGCTCAGGGTAGGCCTTACTAACGTTCAAAGTTGATGTCAATATGCCTTTGTTATACGGAGAAGGTCATAAGGCATTCCTAAGGCTCCATCGAGAAATTCTGAGTACCATCGAGGACGATACTATATTTCTGGGCGGCTTAGCCCCTAGAAGTGCTTTGAACGTGTGGTACTTCACCTGTAATACAGAAAATCACTTTTTAGCCACCCCTGGGAACCTTTGCGATGAATCCGTAGCAAGTATACGTCCATTACCCAGCAATGCCGACCGGATGACGACCCAATGGCACTCATCTGCTGGAAAGCTGCAACGGAATGATCCGAAGAAAGATCCGAGGCTGAGGGGAGATGTGGTCTCGAGTATGTTGTCCCTGGTGTCAGTTTCTTCCACGATGGTCGTCTTTGGGGGGGCGAAGCATTCTTATTACGATGGCGATTCCGTCCCAAAAGCATACGCACCTCTCGTACACATGCTCATCTCACCTAAATGAGTAATGACTGACTCTATTGGGCTACAGTGCCTCTGCGTATTATACAAGTTGTATTCCCCAATCGTCCCTCGCCAAACATGTTCGTCACCATGAAGAAACTACTCCAACTCGAGCCAGACTCAATCGACCAGAAGACGCTCGAGCAGACCATCTTTGACCCTCTACGGTCCGGTGGCAGATCTCTCTGCCTGGGAATGCTTCGTTGCGGAACAGACAGACAACTCGTCGCGAGATATTTCATGTGTCTTTTAGTCAATGACGAACTAGTAGCTAACCCCCTACCAGTATATCGTCTTGTCTCCGCAGACACAGTCGATGGCTGGCCATATATGCAATGTCATATATCTCTTAACATAGATCGGGATCATTTGCCACGACTGAAGTCTCTCCGAGATCCTGTAAATTGGGGTTCTGGTGACAATATGTCAACCATCATTTTCGGCAACGGCTGGACTTCGAACCAAATACCAACTCCGCCTGAGATCGCTAAGGATGACGATATAGAAGCCGTGTTTGCTTATACGCTTCACTTGGAACGCAACCACGATGTATGGGATTTGATCCTGACCCATAGAGAGCCCTATACTATAGAGATCACACTACGACTACAACGACGTGATCCTATGTCAGAATCCATTGAAGTTAATGTTGTCGACAACTATAACGAGCGAGAAGGCCACGTTACCGAGTTGTACCATAGGTTGCCAGTGAGAAACGGTTCTGCAGAACTGGTAGTCTCAGTATATTATGAAATCGACGGATATCGGCATTTTCACAGTCCAATGATTAGATTTCGCGCATTCGAGCCGACCACCGTCGAGGATACTGGTTCAGAGTGCGAAGCCAACGGTTGGTCTCTTGTATAAGTTGGGGTTACAAAGTTATTTTCCCCGTCTGTTTCAATGCGATGCGATCCCCTCGCGGGTGCAACAATAACGCCAACCAAGACAGAACTGCAACACAATATCCACACTGAACAATACCATACATACTATCGCCCATACCGAAATAGAGGAAGAATAATTGGTGTGATTATAATGTCTTAAAGTTTCTCCGAGAAGTGAGTCTCGTCTTCCCGAGGTCTCATGGGCTCGCAGTTTGAGGTTTGAGAGTTCTGCTTCGGGTGGAATTGACTAATCAATCGCTAGCCTCTACGATAGAAAATATGAGCTGTTCTCTTGCCGAGCGATCCTGATATCTGATTTAGACACACCCATCTTCCTTGTTTCCATTCAAGCTAGGATTATCTTCAGCATTGTGCCTTCTCATTCGGCCTACACCCGTTGAGAATCAGCGATTCATGGCTAGTATAGCTTAGATTTTGGAATTTTATGGCCCCTGAAAAACGTCTCGAGTCGTGTTCTCGATGTTCATCTCCTGTATAAGTAGATACATAATATTCATGGCGTCCTGTATATCACTATCAGGGTTACCTAAGAACTATGCGTGCAACATGACCCTCACGGTTGCGAGAGAGAATGCTTGTTTGGTACAGGTCGAAGGATGGAAGCGACAACTCTCAATAGCTAATCGGGCTACGTATCATTTCTCATTCAACTTTCACATTGACGTGCTAGTACTATGTATCTAGAACGTAGGCTGTGATGAGTCCTCGAGTTCTCTTCACACTAGACTAAGACATACCTAGCTGTAGGGCTACGTAAACGTACGATATTCACACTGGTACGATAGCCTATATAAAGTACCTTTGCAGTGCTAACACTCCTGTTCAAGCGACTATTCATTATTGATGCATGTGGATGTAATACAATGCTACTAGGCCTACTGTTGAGACTCTCCTAGCTAATATGAGTCGCTCTAATTACGTTCGTCTGACGAACAAGAATCAAGGCTCATGTCCAAGACTCGATCACCAGTCCGAATCCATAGCTGATCGGTTACTGGTATTCGATCTCTATACCGGTAGCCTAGGTACAGCGGCTACTTGGGAAAAGGAGGCGCACTCCGGATGAGTGGCATGTAAAGATTACGCGCTTCGTCCGCATTTCATTCCAAATTCCGGCAGCCCTAGACAAGAGGCCGAGGAGCTACTAATGGATCAGCATCTTCCTCGTATGCATGAAGCCATATGGGGCAATATCATTACAACCGCTCATCCATTATGCAGATGCTACTCGTCGTCAGTTTCTCTGCAATTAATAGGTTTCTTTGTCCGGGTGCCCTCAAACAATCACCAGGTGTAGTAGAACGTGGCAAGTACCGTCCACCCTCGGTTCATAATCACCCGAACTCGCCATCAGTGAGACGAGGAGTGTTGCCATTACATCACTATGATCCCCCATATATCCCTTTCCCTATCTGCGCATTAGCAATGTCGTGGCACAGCGTCTTAAGACCACGCTATACGAAGTCGTATCCTGCATAAAGATTCCGACAAACTGAGAGACTAGTCACGCATGGACAGGCATTACTTGTAGCGTGTGAAAGTGAAGCGACCATATCGGCAAGCGACTGAATGGGACATTAATAGCACGGCTTTATAACCTCGAACAATACGCAGGGCTTAGGCGCTGATAATGGCATCTAGGCGATTCAAGTTCATGCTCTTTCCCGTCGTTTCATGGCCAATTTGGATTGATTCGGAAATACTGTACTTTCTTCAGCCTTGTTTCTGAGTCTTGTAGTTATATTGGCGACATCTTTTCATTTATCTCCGAGACTATGTTGAAGGCGGATCATAACCATACTTGCAGGAACAAGGATATCTCTCATAAGTAAGCTCAATATGGCTGTTACAACCTTCAGTGGACTCGTGACGATGGTGAAATCATGGACTGATAGATGCAACGCCCGCAGCCCCGAACGCCGATGAGATGTCGTAGCGCTTGGTTATCACGTCACAGGCCGTGCGGCCGTCTCATACGGCTCACGTAGATGCTCGATCTTATCAAGTCAGTCGAAGGATAGGTAACATGACCAGAAGATATGCAGATCGCCGAAGCCTTACGAAGAGATCCGGCACCCCATGTTGCATGAATACGGCATCAATCGGGGACATATCACACACATTCTCGCACAGCCTTTAATGCTAGGTCTGCGCCTTCTACCTAGGTATGCATATGTCTCTCTAGGGCAGACAAATAGAAAAGAAGCCTTGAAGGGTTTGAGGAAGGGAAACGATCGGATACGGGCATGTTACATGTCACGCATGCATCCTCTTAGATAGGCGAAGATAGTCGAGTCCCCGTGAATGAAGAGGCGGTTAGGTGTTTGAGCAAGGAGGGGGAATAAACTGAAGTGAGGCGAAGACAATATTCCAACTGTTCATTGGCAACCAGACTCTTCCCTCATATACACCACGAGGCAGTTAGCAGAAAAACTGTCATACCTGTGGGTAAGTTAATAGGTGGGTGAGTGCGACAGTTTTTTTGCTCATCGCCTCGACACCATCACTCCTATGCTGTTACGATCAACATCACTATGCGGCCACGGTAACCTATTTGCAGCTGCACGTTCCCGCACATGCAGCAGCGAATCTTGCGGTCTTTGCAAGGGACTTTGCTTTTGCAGACATGTATACATGTACACTATACTGTTCGTAGGCATTGTGCAACAGCAGGCAGATAGGTATGTACGTAACGTACGTAGACTACCTAGGTGCCTAGCCATCTACGACAGGTGAGAAAAAAACAAAATTCCTATATTGGGAGGTTTATGCTGCGAAAGCTGGTCTGGGAAAGAAATGCGGCTGGATGCATGGGTATCGACAGGGGTGATTTGTGGTTTACCAGTGTGTCTCAGCTCAGATCCTCATCAGCCAAAGCCAAAGCAAGCAAGTAAGTAAGTACGTACCTAGCGTCAGCAAGGTTTAATAGAACGAGGCTGGTCTCTGGGCTGGTGATGCTACGCTACCTATCGTATGACGAGTACCGATCTCCAGGGAAATGAAACCAGTCCCAGATCGCTGGGACCCGGGTGAGATGAGATGTTGGGATTATTTACATTACACTGCCTTATTATAGGTTACATACCTTCCCAGAGGTAGTGTACCGGTACTGCATACTTTAAGTAGCAATCATTCTGTGTGGTGTACAACTGATTCACTTAGTTGTACACACTGTAGATGTGCCTATCCGTTATTGTTCCCAACGACGCTGCATTCAGCACTGTCCGTGTCGAGTAATCATTTATTATCGCTCATCTCGGAATCTTACCGCGTCATGCGGCCCGTCGGCAAGGGTTCAGTTCTTCGACTAAGATACCAGAGGGGGCATGTTTCAGAAAGAAACCGAGGAGATTCGTTGTTTGTTGAAATGAAACCTGGTTAATAGCAGGTTAGGTGAACTGGGGTATCCGTCAGACGTAATGGAATGCATGGGTCTGCTGGTGTTTGGTCTTACGGCAACATGCGCACCCGGAAGCAGACAGATCGTGGAATAAGATAAGCTATTTGTTTCGCGTCGTACATTATCGCCAAGTGTACCAGAGAGAGCAGCTCTAAGGGTCAGGGCTCAGTGAGATCACAATATCCAGCCTCAATGAGGTGAAGGGTGGGTTGACCAGATCAGGCTAGACTGGTGCTTTTTCTGAAGTCAGGTTTTGACTTTCCCATGCTCAGTATCGCATACCGCACCATGGTAAACGCGCAGCAGCGAGTGTGGAAATTTATGATAACTGCGGTTTCCCAGCGGGCGATTCGTACACTAAGACATCGAGTTGCTTCATTTCGACACTGTCAGTGATCAGTACAGATTTATTCCATACTCTTCTGCAACGATGCTCCAGCCTTTCTCTTCCAGTATTGAGAGAGAATTGTTACAATCCTTATTCTCACGCAGAGCAGTCTCGGGAATCGGGCAACGGAGAAGACCGACCGAGACCCTTTTTTCACCGGCGCGTGTGTGTGTGTGTGTGTGTGAATCATGCCAATCTTGTCCCGGTATAAACAGAATAATGTTCATGTGACTCGTCGCGCTGATAGATTCCTCTCGACTTTTGAGTGTGCCGTCGATCCTTTTCATGCATGGGAAATTGCATAAGCAGAGCATAGATGTTTATAGACGTAGATCCTTAACCCCCTGTCCCACGGCTTTCCCACTCAACTGTATGTCATCTTTAGTGCGATACTTGTCGTGTCTATGAACCCCTTGGGTTCGATAAACGGTAGCTATTATTGTTGACCTTCCATATACTATACGTTTTTAACATAGAGGTTCGAGGGCTAAACCAGATCAGCTCTCGGTGTATGCACAGTAAGGGCTGTGTATGCTAAGCCTATTAGAAATGGTAACGTCGCGGGAGTGAGTTCTTGTGACTTGTCTAGGGTCTCCCAGCCGACTGGGTTAAGATTACACAAACTGACTAAATCCATCTGCTGGGCAACAAAGTTTCGGTTGTTGAGCCTATTACGTTAGGAATTCTAGGGCATGCAGGTGTTTTTGACAAATAGCATTGGTCTGAAACTACAATACTCTGTGTTGCTTTGGGGGCTGTTAACTTATTAGCGCTATCCAAAGAAATGAAGGGTGACCATATGAGGGAGTCGTGATTCGTTGGAATTTGTTGAGCGAGTGAGCTCTATATATCTTGGTCTACAGGTCATTGGAGAGGCAGGATTACGATAGGTAGATATGCTTCACATAGCCAGAAGAGGAATTTACCGTCTGGCTGTAAGCAATTGCGTCGCTCCTGAGCTCTGGGCATATATCGCTTCCGCTGGGTTATGCATCGCATACTTGTGGCAATTGCTAGGTGGCAAGTCGAAGTGAAATAAGACCGAGGAAGGTCCCTCAAAACCTGTTATCTCAGCTGAAAAGAAAAAAGGTGGTGGATCCGACCCGTTGCTGACCAAGAGGGAGAACAGGGGGACTATGAGGTTGGCCAAACATTTTCAGCTTCATTATATCACGGGCATTCTCAAGTGCGCATTGGCCGGAGGCGAAGCCGCCAGCTGAAGGGATTGGCTGAGGGGCTATAGCTTACATATCCTAGCATCGCTCACGCATTGCGTGTAGTGATGCGATCCTTCACATATCTAAATCTTCACTCTCGCGCATTGATAAGCGTGAGGCTGGACCCGATACGGATCCTGGGAATATCGCCGGGTATATTGGGTGTCCTTGATAGGTTGCAACGATTCTTGGGCCAAAGTCTCCGCGTCGGGCTGTGTGACTTTGGCACCGGTGGTTTTGATTTGATAAGATCTTCTGACTGAGCTTAGGCGCCATGAGTTGGCGCTTTCCACGAGCCAAGATTCATTGAGACGCATTGATAGAGGAACGGGAATTTCGTCGGTATGTCACCCCTCCTTTGATCCCTTTTCGCTCCCGTGCAATGCTGACTATTGAGCGGTGCCAAGAGCCGAGGTGCCAAGGTCCAAGGCGATATAATCCCTTGCTTTGTGTGGACAGACAGAAAGGATTATTTGTTATGAGGTGGGTTATACAGATGCCTCGCATTCCCCTTAGACCTAGACGTATGCAGACCCACGGAGCTGCAATGACTTGCAAATACGGGCATGCCGGTGATGAAATGATTCGGTGCGGCGGCACACCGACCTAGCCCCTGTGCTCGTGGACCACATGTTTGACCGTTAACGGGTGCGCCAATTTGTTGTGCATTTTTCCCATGGGGCGACGTTTTCGACGGAATCGGGAATGTAGCGGGTTGCGATTAGCACACATGCGGAGGGGCAAAATGAGAGGCCTGTACGGGGTAAAAGATGAACAGGATGACGCAACTGCACAGATGCTCCGAGCATAGATCCACGAGTTTTCTCGTATCAAACCTTGCCCAAGCCCAGAAATCACGATGCGTTGTTGTTGTTGTTGTTGTTACCGCCGTTGGTGTCGATGATTACCAGATGAGCACCGTTGGAGTCAGCCAGGCGGCAAGTTAAGGCTCTACGCGTATTGTCTCGTCTCAGATCTGCAGGGGCTCAACATATCAAGGGAATCTAGAACCGCAGCGGGACCAGAATTAACCACTAGCGGAGCGAAAGAGCCAGCCTAGGAACCAAGCAAGACCGGGCGCGCGGGTCCGAACTGGATGCGAGGGCTCGCATGCCTAGGAGTGCGATTCCCAAAACTCGAGACTACCGGCGTATCGGCCAATACCATAGGTGGTAGTAGTATACCCACCGTGGCATTATCACCAGCGTCATGGGTAGAATAGCGTGGGAGTCAATAGATCAGTCTAGGCTTAGCCGACCAGGACCGAGAGGGGAGAGCGGAAATGCGAGACTACCTACGGTAGGTAGAGAGGGAGACGGGGAGGGAATCGGAGAAGTGGGAACAGAACAGCATACTTCGGGTAGTGTAATTCCTACAGGTCACATACCCGTATTGTGGTGGGTAAGCGAGGTCGAGATGGATGTCTTGGAAGATGGTTCTTGAGATCGGAGATTGTGGAGATTGGAGTAGGTAGCAGAATAATAGATAGGTCCGGAGGCCTGCGAAGTTTGAGACGGTTGAGATGGTGATTACACTACTGTAGTAGTTACACTTACCTAGTGGCACTAAATCTAGCACTTTACCTGGCAACACACAGTACAGCTCGGTACCGCCAGTTCGCATCAGTAGGACGTAGATGTAACTATCCCTTGTCCTAACACGCTACTGTACATCTACCGACGAACACAGGTGCATTTGTGTGTCGATACAACTTGGCGATATCGCTAATAATTACCTACCTCATATAAAACCTTAGCACGACTCAATAAATATACTAGGACTAGGTTCCTATCTAAGCGCTGTAGCCGCTATCTCTACGAGGTTATACATGCGATAGCGTATACACACCGTAAAAACAATAAGATTCTCTCGATTGCACTTCTCAAAAGTAAGAACCAGCCATCGGAATACGGCACCGAGGTTAGGCAAGGTACCTACTTAATGTCATTGGCATTTACGGAAACCAATTGACCTCATCACACAAGGCCCATTTCACCTGTCTTGCCAGAGTTGTACAATACGTCCAATGCCTATACAACTTAGGTACTTTATTTAGTATTATACTACCTAGGTATCTACTACTAGGTAGCTAAGTACCTACCTAAGGTACTTAAGTACGTAGTAGCGTCCCAGCAGAGAGGCAGCCCCTGCTAGTAGACCCCTGGCCAGTTACCCTTAGAACCCTGACGGCAGCACAACAGGCGGGCTAAGGGTTCCTTTCCGTATCTGCGCGCACCCTGCACCACCACCTCTCTACTGTACCGTCCCATGTCCCATGGTACTGCAGGCCCCATGTCCCGCGTCCCATGTCGATGAAAAACTAATGTCCGTTGATCTTCCTTGATAATTTTTTTTTTCTACTATTTCGGTCGCTTGTGGCCCTTGGCTGCAGATATTGAGGCTGTTGGATCGACAAGTTGGTCCATCTGCAACCGCCTCATCGCTAACATACACAACATGCCCATCCCACAATACTGTACTTACTTGACCACTTACACATGCACTTCTCCATGCCATATCTGTGAACCATTACATCTACACACATATCATAATGACCAGCATTTATCATCCTGGCGGTCTGGTAATACAAATATGTAGACACTGTTTCGCCACGATGATATGCCTCGCACATATACCTAGACATCCGTGATACTACTACTAAGTACCTACTTACATGCGGAACAATGTACCGCACATGACGTTCACCTCCGAGGCCGTTGCGCTACCTGTGCGCTAGGATATCGGCGTACCTCCCTAAGGCTTGGTACTTTAGCCTCAAGCCTACGTGCATGCAACGCCATGTAGACGTAGCCAAGTACGACATATCTGTAGGCATGATGATGTCGCTGCCGTGCCCGGGTACCCTTGTATCTTGTCAACATCCTACCATCTCTGTCTAAGTGCCCGCTGGCCAGGGCCTCGATTCTTCCATTCTGCGATCCTCGTGTCGCATCCCTTCCCGCCTCTCACCCATTTCGTCCATATCCTTCTTAGTATAACTCCGACATAGCTTAGAGCCACCAATGGGTTGACTATCGTGATGTATGTCCCTCTGGCTCTCTCCCGGGCTCGCCGCAGACCCCGTTGCACATTGCCTTCCCTCGTTGGATCCCGAGGTAACAAGCCTGCTCTGTCATGATGTCAGTTTCAACGGCCGAGCACCGTGTTCGTCTAACGCGGTTCTTGCCTCACTGCAGACCCCCCTTGGACGTTTGATTGACACCCGAACCGCGCGAACTATTATTGCGTTTACTTATGCGCTCCCAGACTAGAGGGATGCTGGCCTGGGATCGAGCCTATAGGAACCATATCCTAGACGCTTAGGTAAATAGCTGGAGGAGCGTATGAGCCAGGTTACCTGACGACTTATTTTTTTATTTTATTTTTTGTATATGCTTGGTCTTTTGTCTTATCCTAACGTTTCTCACAAGCAGCTAAAATAATTAGCCCTCCAAGTGCGCGCGCCGCGCCGTCACATGGCATACCAAGCTCCCAGTTTATAGCGATATGGGAAACCCCGTGTGCTTGAAGACCGCCAAATAAGCTCAAGAGGCTTGATCCTGCATGCCCAGGACACCCCGTCAAGTGGGTAGTAGTAACGCCACCACTGACGGCCTGCCGCTCGTCTGCTCTATTACTACCAAGTAAGTAGGTAGGTAGAGTCCGTAGATGGGATTCCCATACCGTACTAGACAAACCCGCAACTAACTACCTGGATCCCTATATTTCGCTCACGGCCATCTGCCGTATTGGTGCCAAACCGCCCCCGTCAGCCCTGATCGACCCCCCGCAAAGCCACGTTCAGACTCTGCCTGGTGCGGTGTCGAACTCACTTCCCACCTGGTACAACGTGAACCTGTCCACCAACCTATCGGTTCACGTACAAGAGACCATTGGAGCGGTAGCCCCGTCTCCTTCAGCTCCCGTGGATCCGCTCTTGGGACCGCCGCTGTGACCCGGTTACATCGGCCAGTGTATTATGACTTCTTGAACACTTTCTGCTTTCATGCTACCCCTTGCCCTCATTCCGTTACCCGGGAGCTATCAGGCTTTTCTTCTTCTCTTCCTCCTCCTCCTCCTCCTGCCTTTCCCCCTAGTTAGCTTCCTAACTGGAAGAAGGTTGGTCTCGCAGTATATTGGTCGAGGCCACTGATGTCGAGACCAGCCGAGAACCCATTCGACAAGTATTAAAAGACCTCGTTGGCCCACCACTACTGTCACCTGCTTTAATCTTGGTCGCCCATCTTTCGGCTGTTCAGACGAACTGACCAAACACACTGGAAACTCCCATACGCACATTCCTATAGGCTCTTCTGGGGGCTCTTGATTTGAGTTGAGCAGGACTTGGAGCCTGTCTAGTTGTGTCTGACAACCGGCATTAGGCTCTATAATTCGGCATCTCAGCGCTTCCACAAACTCGGCGTTCCGTGCCCTAATAAGTTCGCCCAGGCGGGACTTTGGTGAAACCTGGGGGGAACTAGGCAATCGAACGCTTGTTGACTTTCGAGACCGCCACTAGCGACGCTCCAAATTCATACCCGACGCCGTGGCGCCATGTCTTTTCGTCCACGGAATAATGTATTCCAGCCGGGGATGAGCCGTTCGACGTCTCAGCAGTCCCTGTCATCATTTCCCCTCGAGAGGAATCCCTCAAGCCCGTTCCTCCCTATGCAGGACTCTCAATTTGATATCCTCCAGTGGTACCCGCATTTCCAGTCTTGCGTTCGATACTTCTTGGATCACGCGCAGCACGAGGGCCCCGTTCAGGCGATAGCCGCCTTCGTTAATATCCAGCTCCCTTTCCAAAGACTACAATCCCCTGTTGCCTCGTCGAGATTATCGGGTTCGCCGTCCGCCATACCCTCACCGTCCTCATCCACACCGGGGAAGTTTGCCATTCCCAGCCAGGCATCTGCGGCCGTCAGCCTGACTCCTTATCTCCGCCGGCTAGTCGCGACTGGCTTCGACTTCCCGGGGGTGTTGCATGGATTCTTTGGAGATGACTGGGCGGCCGGGATAGGGCACCTCCACGAGGTTGAGCGAAGAAACTACCTCTTCGCTGCCAAAGCCTCGAGCTGGCTCGACGTCAAATCGCAGTACGACATGCCTGACGGGCAGACGATACCTTTCCTACGGCCGCTTCAGAATGTTACCGAAGATGAGATTGTCGGCGCAGAGACGAACTGGAGCCAGTGGCTAGCTATGCAAGACTGGATGGTTGGGCCTAGGAACCCAGAAGACATACCCCCAAACATCAAGAACGAAGACGCTTGAAGTGGAAACCAAGTATGCGGCGCGGAGCTTGCATGGAATGGATGAATACGGAGATATCTATGATTACAATATACGAAATGCTATTGCTGTTATGATGACAATGAATAATTCATTGGGGGATAAAGTAACAAGTCAACCTGGGTAGGGCGGCCATGTCTTTTATTTAAAGCGGTTATTATTCGGTCACCAGCTCCATCTGGGAATTTGTCGGCAAGTGGAGGAGATTGTGAGCCAGCAGTTCGCAGGAGACAGGGGAAAGGGCTACAGGACAGCCTCTCGTGACTGAGACGCAGCCCATTCAGTTGCGATCCTGAGACTAAAGCGCCTGTACTCACATAGGAAATTTGAATGTGATTTTGGGGCCCTTGCCGGCCCTTATAATTATTCGATACAACATCAACCTTGCCACTGTGTTCAACTCAAGGGGACAAGATTATGGCAGCCTCAGAGCAACGGCTAATGCAGTATCTACTACACATCACATGTTATATGTTCACTCTATGCCGATTCCTAGTATCATTCTACATCATAGCACACTAGAAGCCAGCCATGTGTTTATGTCATAGCGTAGCATGAGCGTTTTAGCTGAGTCTTTGTCTCAAAGGAGAGTATGGGATTTCTCGGAGCGCCATGGCAGGATAACAGATTTCCTAGTGAATGGGCTGGTTAGATCTGGCCGAAACTAGTGCCATGTAGGAAAGTCAGAGAGTAGGTCGCAACAGACCTACATGAGTAGAGCAGCTGAATGACTAGTGACATATATGAGTCCATTCCGGCGGTGGGTGAGGGTTGCTCTCGATGCAAAGTCAATCTATTAGTGTCCTACACGGAATGAACGGCGTGTCATTATTTTCCCCACAACACCACCATCGCGTTACCTACTATACAAGTAGGTATAGTTAGTTCAATTCACGAATGACGGTTAGCTGTAAATTTGTCCATTTGATGCATTTGCCCGTCTCCGTAGAGGCCACTATCTAAGGTTGTATCGTAGGAATTAAGGTGTGCAACCTTATCTAGTGGTCACGCAAACAGCCATATTACAATTGGTACAAGAAAGCCGAATAGGAGAAATGTAACCATGAAGGACGACGCCGTAGGAAGTTAGCAGGCTCTTTTCACCAGGATTTACGCTCTAATTGCAAACCAATGGAGAGAAAAACCTGCAGTCACCTCTCGATGCTCTATGAAAATAATTGCAGCCTGTGGTTTCCACAATACATTTTTAAGCATTTTCATCCACTACAGAAGTTTAATACAAGTATACAATCATATCGCCGATGATTGTTAGTTGAATGATAGGCTAGACTAATCAAACATTTAACTGCTATACCCAGTTACCACAGCATTGTACTACCTACCTCCTATCCTGTATAAGTAGCTAGGGAGGTAATCGGAGAAGATAGACAAGGAAATGGGAAGAAACGAAGAACCTCTATAGGGCAGGGTCCCGCAATTCGTGCATCAGTTCAAGACGAATGCGAAATCTGCTAATAGTCTTTGATGACGATATTGCTCGAGTTAATAGCGACGGCAGAGGTTGGATCTTTTGGTTGATAAAGTACGGTACGTACCTACGTACCTCCTGGACCAGGGTCATCATTGGGTGCTAAAAATAACAGCTCGGAGAATTATTATCTTATCGGCGTCGATACTAAATCGGGCGAGCTCCAAGCTTCAGACAGACACCCTGGGAAGCCGCATTCATCAAGCTTCAAACCTGCATTGGAAGTCACATTCACCAACCAACGCCCGAACCCCCTCCCCCCGCAGCTACCACCACCACCAGCACCCACCCCCCAATTGATAACCTACGACTACGACATCTCAGTGTCTATGTGGGAGAAGACCGGGTGTGAATTTATGGCGATGCAAGCATAGATACTACAACGGTGCCGCCTCGTGCAAACATAACTTCAAATTGCTACGCAAATGGATACGGGAGATGGGCCGGCGACCGGCGAACCGACTCGCCAGCACCTTGGCGGTGGCTCGACAAGCTCCCAGGACCAATGGGCGAGGTACTTGTCTCAGTGTCTGGCCTCTCGTCTCGACCCGGAAGAGTTCGAATCCTATGTCCCATTGCTATATAACAAATATCCTCTCCCTCCATTGCTCATTGCCGACATCTGCTTGCGACCGCAGCCCTCCAACCACGAGAGCCTCGACCCGCGCATCTCGCGCTACCTCGAAGTCCTGACCCAGCGCAAGCTGGTCGACACGCCCTCGATCCTGAACGCCCTCTACAAGTACTCAACGTCGCAGATGTACTTGCACTCTGGCAGTGCAGACGGCCAAGACCAAGATAATCAGAATGCCTACGGCGAGGTGCCCTTGCGATGGGCAAGCTCCTATACACCCGAAGAGGTTTTGTTCTATAGGCTATCAAAAGCCGTCAGGCTGGGGAATGGTATTAAAAATACTGGTGAAGCTCTCGGGATCTGCGTTCTCATGGCTCGATGGATGACCATGTTTACCACCGCCTCCACCGCCTTTGCGCAGGATGTCATGGGCCAGCTCCAGAGCACTTCTAGGGAGGAGATGGAAGCTGCCCGTGCTGCTTTTGTTATGCTTCTCCTCAGTGTTTGCGAGAACCATTTCGCCCTGCGCGGTTTGAGTCGACCCTCCGCTAAAGGTAGGTTTCCCTCACCATCTAGGTTACGCTTTCGACCGCTTACCAGCATTCGGCTCTAGGCGTGCGACGGCTTCTGTCAGAGAGCCTCACTTCCTTCATTCCGTCTATCTTGCAAAGTTCTTCTCAGATAGCCAGCAGGCTAGAGCTCTTTCGTACCGAGACACTCGCCTCTTTTGAGCCCATTGACAAGAATAAAAAGGCAGTCTCAAATATGGAATTTGACGACATCGAATCATCTATGGCCCTGGATAGTATAATCATTCCTGAACTACCCATTTCCAACTCGAGGGCAGGCTTATATATATACCTGAATGCGTCGGTAAGGACAAATTTCTCACCTTTCTACCTAGAATAAGCGATTAATATAGGACAGCTTGTCGGACGTCCACTTATCGATGACGCTGCCCTTTTCAGCTACCTTCACAACCGGTACCACGTACGTGTCATGATCTACTTTTCGGAGAACATTGGCTAAGCAGGATTAGGGTGATATTCAATCGACTACGATAGATCTCATTCTGGCCTCATTTGACGTTCTTGCCAATGCAGTGTTTCGCAACGAAGGCCAGAAGACCGGCCATCTACTACGATCATATCTAATTAATAAACTCCCTCTATTACTCGCCACCTTGGCAAACTCGATGTTTGCCCCTCTAACTCCCCAGTATTGCATCACCGAGGCCCTTGCCCAGGTTGATACCAACGCTTTTCCTACCCTATCCGCCATGTTTGACGACACAAATAACAATAATACATTCACCGACAGCGTCCGACAAGAATTCTGCTTTGCATGTTGTTTACACGGTCTCATCCCAGAATCCAGTATTGAGGGATTGCTAGGAGAGATCACGTATCAGAGTTTACCACAAGATGGTCGTCAAGTTAAAGAAAAGCTTGTCGAGCGTTGTATCGCTGATCCGGAACGGATTCAGGAGCTGGTCCGCGAGATAGATAATATGGATGGTAATGTGGGAGCCGTTTGCCAGGCTCTAATCGATGTGAGTACATGCCATCTCACTTGGCACATACCATACTGACACCCATCAGATGATTGGTCGTCTTTGCGCGAATAAAGAAACTATGTCACTCAAACTCCTATGCAGTCAGCTTGCCCAAAAGCCACTTTCCTTAGATGTGATGCTCCTGTTTGGCAAGCCAGCAGCGATACTGCATCCATTATGTGAAGTATTAGACAATTGGCGTTATGATGAGGATCAAGGGGAATATCAACCCGTTTATGAGGAGTTCGGCGCCATTCTCCTCCTTATTTTGGCGTTCGTGTACCGCTATAACCTTTCCGCCGTCGACCTTGGAATCCGATCCTCGGATTCATTTGTCGCAAAATTACTGAACCAGGGCCAACTCAGCCGACCTCTGGATGAGCTCACTGACTCGGAGAAAGGACATTTGGATGGTTGGATCGTAGGTCTTTTCGACACGGAAACTGGGGGCCTGGGCGATGAACTCATGTCATCATGCCCCCCTCAAGATTTCTACCTCCTCGTGCCGACCCTGTTCCACAACATGATGCTTGCAATTGATACAAAATGTCTTGCCGAGGAGAGCCTGAAGACAGGAGTAGAGTGTGAGTTCATATTTCACTTACGTCGGGTTTACTGCTAACAATGTCGCTAGACTTGGTTGATACCTTTCTTCTCCCTTCATTGGTGGTGGCTATCACCTATATGTCAAATCAGCTATGGACGGAAAGTAGACCGGACCAGAAAGCAGTAATAACAATTTTACAGCTAATCTTGCTTAATAAGAAGGGCTCCGACGAAGCACAAACAATGCTCTCAGCTGTCCTCAATATTGTGGCTAAACCACTGGAACATTCCCTTAGGTCCTATCAGAGGCAGGATCCCAAATGTCAGGAGATCGAGCCACTTCTGAACGCAATTAAGGATAATCTTCGCCTATCACGGCGCACAGCCGGCGCAGGCCACAATGAGCTGGAGGCTTGGGCTAGCACTGCAAATGGCGGTCTTGCTGCTTCAGTTCGACACACAATACAAAGCTTCTTACAATGGAGTTTACAACCGGGTAGTAACATGATGCCCACCTCGTATACACACCGCCAGATCCTTGCTGCTCATAGGATCCTAGGGGCCAACAGATTATTAAGCATAATCCTAGAAGAGGTCAAACAGCAAACGAATGCTAGCAGCTGCAGCATTATGTATGATATTGCAACGGCACTTATCTGCGCCCCAGACGCGACCAACGTGCCACCACCTGCTGTAATGACATTGCTCGTGGACCCAAACAATCCTCCTGTGGTCCCACAAACGCGAATATCGCTGCGGGAAGCGCTAAAGTCCGAGGCCGAGATTTCAAAATCATTCAAAGCTCGGATCCAGCGATGGCGGAGCACGTTGTACGCTTATACAGACGCGTAGAGGCGCAACTCATGATGCCCCAATCAACGGAGACGATGCTACAAGCCGGCCTCGATCTCGGCCTAGATGGTAATGCCGCCGCGGCGTTGGCAGTTGCACAAGGCAATGGGCTCGTGACTGGCGACGGTAACCTAAACCTGAATCTCGGCAACGCGGGAAGTGACATGGGTCTGACCGGTGGTGCGGACTCTGGTAGTGGGCTGGACTTCGGAACTGACGACGACATATTTGGAAACTTGGGAGGCGGGGGGAGCGGTGCTGACCTGCTTGAAGGCTGGGACGGTATGGACCTGTCGTAGGGGTACTTGGCCTCTACTAGTTCTCACAGGATCCCATGATGTTTCTGCTGCGACTGGAAGTCGATCACTGTTCCTGAAAATATTGTGGGAAGTGATATTGCATACTTCTAGGCAGAGGAGATACGATCGATTCGGTTGTGAACACACCGCTCGTGGCAGTTGTTAATTAAGCGAATAGCGAAACTAAGATACCCCTATTACTATTATAACTGCGCTCAAAAAAGGCCGAGTAAAACATCATGGTTGACGACGACGCGTCGAGGTAGCTTGCGTGGGAGGTGTATTTCTTTCATGACTCGGATTCGGCGGTTGGAATATCAGGGAGATGATATGCGAATCCGACACGCCAGGAATAAGAAATTAAGCACGAAGAACAGTTGGAAGTGACACTCACACGCCAATACTGCAACGTGCCAGTCTCAAAAATCTGCGTTAAAGCCATGACTCTTCTAGAAAAGCTGCCATGGGTACGATACGAACCCTGATAACACGCGTATTCCATTCCCCTGTTCATTTTACCCCATATCTAGGTCTAGATGGCATGGGACTTGGTGCGCGTCCTCCGCACGGCTTCATTCCTGTGGTTCGGGTTCATAGAATACAACTCAGGGATTATGTGGGATTTAATGGCAACTGTGTTTCGTCACTGCCATTAGCGTTGAGATGATCGTGGAAAATAATGGGAAAGGTGGTAATATCACGTTCGGTCATAGGTATGCGAGATAGCGCCTCCTGTAGACACGCTACACGGATCACCGCTACACGAGGCGGTCACGAACTACAAAGCGCTCCCGTTCGCTTCTCGCGCTGAAACTAGGTAGTATCACCCACCGCCATAGCCTCGGTTTCGCCACCCACATCGGCTTCAGGCTTGGCCTGCAGCTACAAATGTTCCGATTTGACGTTACACTAGCAGTATGGTAACATATCATATGGCTGACTAGTGATATATCTGCTGGTAGTACAAACAATATGTTGTGAGGCTGATGTGTTACCCTCCCGGCGAAGACTCACCGAGAAATACCAGTGGAAGCCGCTACTAACTGCTACTACCTAGGACGTGGATAGCGAGCAGGCTGGATGCTGCTATCCGTGTATGTGATTCCATATTCGGATTAATGTACGAAGATGAAGTCAGAAGCCGATGGCGACATTCTCCGGAGAAATGATGCTAAGAGTAAACAAGGGTTCCTAGACAGGGGTTTGCGTGGTAGTTGCTGGATTCAAGCCACTTACTCCAGTTCTTGTAGCGGGGTGAAGATATGGGTTCTGTATAATAATCTCGCACCTCCTCGCTTGGGGATCATGCCTCCTCTTTCGAATCATCGTTGCAGCTGTCGTTGCGGTTCATCATGGGTTTGGCGAAAACGTTCGTCAGCGGCATCGGCCTCAGTGCCGGTCTAAGTCCAAGCCTCGGGTTCGGATTCGCTCTCGCGAATCAGGAGCCGCTGGTGGACAAGGATGTACATCGACGGCCGAACGTGGTATTCGTCCTAACAGATGATCAAGACTTACACCTGGACTCTCTGCAATACATGCCGTTTGTGAAGAAACATCTTATTGAAAAGGGCACTTCGTTCAATAAGCATTACTGCACTACGGCGCTGTGCTGCCCATCTCGAGTGACGCTTTGGACGGGGAAGGCTGCTCATAATACGAACGTTACTGACGTTAGCCCACCATATGGTATAATTTACTTCTTTTCTTTTCTTAATCTCCGTAATTGAATTAATCTTATGCTGATTCTTCGTCTCAAAGGTGGCTATCCTAAGTTTGTTAATCAAAGTCTCAACGACAACTATTTGCCGGTCTGGCTGCAGGAGGCAGGGTATAATACTTACTATACAGGGAAGCTGTTCAACTCCCATACTGTTTTGAACTATGACGACCCATATCCGAGAGGATATACAGGTTCAGTATGAGGCGGCTCGCTCATAAGATATAGTCAAGACGATGAACTAATCATCATAATAGGACTTTCTTCTAGACCCTTTCACGTATGAATATCTTAATAGCACATTCCAACGCAACCAGGAGGCGCCCCGGAGCTATGAGGGAGAATATAGCACAGATGTCATGGCCGAGAAGGCATATGGTTTTCTGGATGATGCCGTTAGCGATCTTGAGAACAGCCCGTTCTTTCTGACCGTTGCACCCGTCGGGCCACATGCGAACGTTCATGTTACTATCATCTCAGAAACAGAAAGCACATCCTTATTCACCGAACCCATTCCGGCAAAACGACATGAGGTCAGTCCGGTAGAATATTCTTGTTACTCTTATGATTCCATGATTCCGAGCTAGGCAATTGATGCCTTACTATCATCCCCGAGACCCTTTGTGTTTATACTATCGCTTTTACTGGCAATATCTAACTCTAGGTCCTTAAACAGAATCTATTCAAGAATGTGACAGTCCCGAGAACAGTCAACTTTAACCCCGACCAAGTGAGTAACTCCAAAACAGTCCAGTACTCCACCTACAGTCAATACTAATCTCTACAAATACAGCCATCTGGGGCAAATTGGCTGTTAGACCTCCCGCGGCAGAACCAGTCCAATATAGACTACAACGACCACTTCTACCGTCAACGTTTGCGCTCGCTGCAAGCAGTCGACGAACTGGTCGACGGACTCATCACTCGTCTTGAGGACTATGGCATCCTCGAGAATACGTATTTCATCTATAGCAGCGACAACGGCTACCACATTGGCCAGCACCGAATGCAGCCGGGGAAGGTATGCGGCTACGAGGAGGACATCAACGTGCCGCTTATCATCCGTGGGCCCGGTATAGCGGCCAACCACGAGACCGACATCGTGACGTCGCATACCGACCTCGCACCGACGTTCCTCGGACTACTGGGCATCCCGCTGCGGGACGACTTTGACGGGAGGCCGATCCCGGTGACGCCTGAGGAGCTCGACAGCACTCAGAATGCGCCGCGCGAGCACGTCAATGTCGAATTTTGGGGAAGGCTACTGACCGAGGGCGAGTACAACCGCGTGGCTTTCGACCATAACACCTACAAGTCCATCCGGCTGTATAGTCCAGAATTCAGCTTGTACTATTCAATTTGGTGTACTAACGAGCACGAGCTCTACGACATGACCGTACGCTTGCCCCAGTTTTGGCCCCTAAATTTCCCTGATGACTCTTTTATACAAATACCCTTTATGAACGAAACGGAAATGTTAACGAGATTGCAGGTTGACCCAGGCCAGTTGAACAACCTACTAGCCGCCGACAGCTCGCTGCAAACCGACGTTCTCATTGCAGGATATCCGGTTTCGACTGTTGTGTCGCGGCTCGACGCCCTCCTCTT
Source organism: Xylaria sp. MSU_SB201401 (assembly GCA_002288965.1). Lineage (NCBI taxonomy): Eukaryota > Fungi > Ascomycota > Sordariomycetes > Xylariales > Xylariaceae > Xylaria > Xylaria sp. MSU_SB201401. Next base: position 116,688 of record NPFG01000001.1, read on the forward strand.
GGTGCTCAAGTCGTGCAAGGGGCGCACTTGCCAGGAGCCCTGGAAACAGCTGCATCCGGCCGGGAACGTGGAAACGCTGGCGGACGCACTGCATGATAGATACGACGAGTTCTACGCCGCGCAAGCGCCAGTTAGCTTCGAGTATTGCGCTAATGGGTACATTGTGGATGCCGAGGGGCCGAGGTGGGAAACGGATAGCCTGTTGGTGAGGGATGGGTTAGCTTGGCATGAATGGGTGTGAGGCGAAGGCGTATAGATGTGCATTTTCGAGGTACACTACAGAGACTCCCTAGATGAAATCGTACCCAGAAATCGTACCCAGAAATCGCATCCTAAAAGCCACTCTCATCACGACTAGGTATCACATAATCAAGGATATGATTTTTGAATTTCCTTCGACTCGTTATAGCTATCTTATATAATTAGGAAAATGGTGAGTATTGGCAGGGAAGTCTGCGGTGTACGGATTCATTTGTCTTTTGGGTGTACATTGAGCGTAGATTATTCGTCAAGACTGTATGCTTTTTCCGCAATGATAAACCCCCATCCCCCTGCACTTTTGTTCAGTGTAACCACCCTGAGACTGGAGGGCCAAAGGTCTTGGTGTAAGTGTTCGTATTAGAACGTAGTACGGAATAAGTCATACACATAATGAGGGGAAAATCCCGGACTTTACACTCAAATCCTGCGCATGCACCGCGGTATGGAACTAAAGGAACGATCGGTAATATCTTTACATTCCCGGATGTCCGTCAGCCACGGCGGGGCATGAATGCCGGTATGAGGGTATAAGACCAAAATTGAATCATTATCCAGGTATAACCACAGATGTGATCTTGTACAGAACTGACATGAAGGGAACTCCCAAAAAGAGCGTGGAAGATATCATCTTTCAGGTTATAGAGGCGAGCTTCCTATTCAAACTGTAAATATGGCTGACAGCGACCACTTTTCCATTGCCAACATCCCTTACGGAATCGCGAGCGATGAGTTTCACAGCAAATCAGTCGCCACAAGATTAGAAGACAAGGTGTTCTTCCTAGCTGACCTCGATCTGAACTATAGCTCAGACATAAAGATCGCTATATCACAGGTGGGTGGTACCAGTCATTTCTTCAAAAATACAACTGCTAAGGAATTATAGCCAAGTCTCAACGCGTTGGCAGCTCAAAGCAAGGATGAGCTGAAGATTCTGCGCGCCAATATACAGAGATGCCTCGGTGACCAGGCTAACGTGAGCAAGTACGGCAAGCACATCGACAGCGTCACGCTTCATCTACCCGTCGACGTGCGCGGTTTCACAGATTTTTCGTGTTCGAAGGAGCACAACGAGAACGCATCCATGGCACTCTTTGGAAAGAATATGGTCCCCGAGTCCTTTCCCCACTTCCCTATGGCGTACTCTGGGCGTCCTTCTTCGATCGTGGTGTCGGGGACGCAGATCCGAAGACCATGTGGTCTTTATAAAGTTGGAGATAGAGTAGAGTATGGGGCTTGCAGGCAATTGGACTATGAGCTTGAAGTAAGAAGTCCCTTTTTGGCCATATTGCCCTCAACACACGCCCAAAGGTTCTGTAATGGCATTTAATGGCTGACACCTCAGTCTCTGTACAGATGGCTTGCATCATTGGCAAACCTAGTAAATTAGGAGAGCACGTCCAGCTGAAAGATGCCGATGATCATATCTTTGGCCTGGTGCTACTCAACGACTGGAGTGGTAAGCATGTCCGGTCTCTTCTGGCTTCATAGCGAGAGAACTTGCTTCCTCGTGGATAATTGCTGACGATGACTCATAGCACGAGATATACAAGGATTCGAGATGCTACCGCTTGGACCGATGAATGGCAAGAGTTTTGGAACCTCGATCTCGCCATGGGTCGTAACACTGGAAGCCCTGAAACCATTTGAAATTCTGCCGTCACACAGGGCTGTGCCGGTAACGGCATTTCTGCAAGACGTGAAAGAGAAACCGAACTACGACATCACGCTAGAAGCCTCGATCCTAAGCAAGAACCACACGACCAGAATCTGCAACGCAAACATCTCTTGGATGTACTGGACATTCCGGGACCTCGTGGCTCAGCAGACCGTAAACGGGTGTAACGTCAACACGGGCGACGTGTTGGCGACGGGCACGGTCTCGGGGAAGGGGATTGATGAACATGGCTGTCTCCTTGAGATGACTAAGGGTGGCAAAGTCGAGTTCATTCTGAGCGATGGACAAAAGAGGACCTACCTCGAAAACGGCGACATCGTGCGAATGACTGGGTATGCAGGGCCTGGTGTTGGCTTTGGCGATTGCACTGGTCTCATTGTTCCTGCTCGGTTCCTATAAGCTCAGCTACTCAGAGCTTAGAGCTTTCATCACCATGATATATATGGAGATCGTGATGGGCTAATATCTACAGCGGAGTCACGGGAAATTGATTATGAAACATAATTTTTCGTTGTCAATACCTAAGTTCTTCCCTTCTTTGTGACATGATCATGAAACCAATTGAACGGTCTGTGATATCCTGGGATGTCGTATACCTGCACCGCCCCAATGTAAATGTGGCTCGTGAGGGAGAGAGGAGCTTTGGAGCTGGGGCTGCTTCCCAACCAAGCTTAAAACAAGGAGGTATGTACCGAGGATGTAGACTGTAGCGGCATCCAGCCTAGAAAAGTACCTTGGTAGCTTCCCCCAGGTACAACTGGATTTATGACCAGATTGCAGCTACGAACAGCACCACTTAGCTGAGTCTAGGTGCAGCAGCGACCACTGAGCACACAACTTTTCGAGAGCTTCGCCTCCCATCAATTGGACCTCTCCCTCTCCACATCTCTCGTCATACAGTCCTCTCTCCATTGCCTGCTCTCCTCCTTTTCTTTCCCCCCTTTCTTTTCCTTCTCTTTGTCTCGGGTTCCGCCTCTGTAATTGCCAACATGGTCGCTCTTCGCTACTCTGTCCTTGTTACCCTCGCGCTCCGCGTGCTGTCCGTCTTCGCCCAGGAGGGTGATGTTGTAAGTCTCGTGGCTCTTTCCATTTGACTGCTATGAGGTCACACCCGCGCATTGAGGTGGCATTGACTAATTGCAACGGTACCGCTATAGCCGCCTGTCGTCGACGATGAGACAACTCCCAATGTCGCCGCGGAAGCTCAGTTGAATGCCGAGATTGTCGCCACTTTCCCTGAGGCCGATATCTTCGGTGTCAAGCTGGTCAATGGCCGCCCGACTAAGGCTGTTATTGACATCACCAACAATGAAGACGAGCCCATTCAGGTTGCCTTCCTCGGCGGCCAACTCATGAGGCCTGAGCCACTCAGCGCCGATGCCCCCGCCTATGCCGCCGTCCTCCGCAACCTGTCCACGGTTCAGTACCAAGCCACTATTCCCGCTGGCGAGAAGCAGTCGCTGCCCTACTCCTTTGTTCTCGATATGCAACCTCAGGATGTTCGGCTACACCTCATTGGCGTCATCATGGGCGGTTCCAACAAGATCTTCTCTGTTGGCGTCTATGATGAGGTTGTCAGCATTGTTGAGGCTCCTACTAGCTTCTTCGATCCCCAAATGTGAGTTATGCCCCATTCACTGCTACTGTCCACTGCTCCTTCGATCCCTTAGCTGAAGGCTGACAAAACCGCTGTAGCATTTTCCTGTACCTCGTCCTAACTGGCGCGTTCGCTGGTACCTGCTACTTTGTTTACAAGACCTATATTGAGGCTTTCTTCCCTCAGACTAAGAAGCCTAGGCCTTCAAAGAAGGTCAAGTCCACGTTCGAGAAAGAGCCTCTTTCCGGAGGCGAGGGCACTGCAAGCGGCACCGACAAAGGCTATGACGAGAGCTGGATCCCTGCTGAACACCTTAACCGCCCTACCGCGCGACGTGTAAAGAGCAGCGCAAGCGGCAAGCTGAAGTCCAAGAACGCTGAGTAGTGTCCGCGTATTAGGAACTCAAGGCCAGCCCCGGAACGCTGAGAGATACGTTTTAGGAGGCAAGAATATAGCATGGGTTGGAAACAGTTTTTTCGGGTTGGTGCGGAGCCATGAGCCTCGGTAAACAAAAGCAGACCCAATTTAGTCCATCTCTAGAGTTGGCAGTCATGTTGTAAAATTATCACAATCGCATGTACCAAATAAAAGGCGCAAAAGACAATGTTTGGGAAAATCCTATTCTTTACTGGTGAAGTTTCGAGACCCGGAAGCATCACCCTACCTACTATCGTGGAAACACTTGTATTCTTTATAGTTTAGGCAACGGGAATTTGGTACACTTACCTCTTCTAAGCGCCTTGGAGTATCGAGCCGTTGTTCTATAATATTTCCTCCCAAGCTATACGAATGCCACGAAGGGGCCAGCTCCGATGAATTCCGGCTGAAGACGACAGGATACTTCTTCCGTAGCCGTCATTATCAAAACTATGCCATTCTTAACACCCAAGTCACACGATCTCTCCCTGAGCACCCGTTGAGCTGCACAGTGAGGGCCAGTAGTACCGCTAGGCATCGGAGAATTCAGATCAAGCAACTTGCTCTGCATTAGCTTGACGTAAACTTTAAGCGAGGTGCTTCTGCCATCTGGTGTTGTGTTCACGTGTCAAAGGTAAGTAAATATGACGTCTGCATAGTAAACCCACCCAAGCTCCTCCGAAGTGTAAACAAATTATGCTGCTGATCTAGGTAGGTATTTGATTGTCATAGAGACCCTTCAACGGTACCAGCCGGCCCGCCAAAGTTATGATTTAATGTATCTGCTGCAGCGCGCCAGTAAATGAAGAAGTAGATTTATATGACGAATTCACTTCTTCAGCAAATCGCTTCACTCCCCCATACCTCACCTCGCTTGGTATATGAAAATACAGTACATACTTGCGGAAGGGTTGGTTGAGGGTTGTTTTAAGGTTGTGGCTGAATTGTTGCGTTCACTTCAAGCCTACGAGCACTGTGATGTCTACACTGTTCTGTGGCATTTGAAAATATTATGTACTTCCCTTAGTCGGGTTAATGACAGAAGTTTCTTAATGGCGTCCATATCTTCAGCCCAAGGAGACGACGGTTGCTAGATATGGCTACTAAGCAGGTAGGTAGGTCCTCACCTACCTGAGGAATTGGACAATCAAGGCCGGCAAGCCTCTTTTATATTTTTACAAGTTTCGAAACCCGAAATATCGGCCTCTATCATCAGAGGTATGTAAAGTATAACCGTTTTATCCTGTTAAAATCGGTTCTTGCCTTTTGCCTGTCTTACAATGACGGCTAGTTATCCAAGGTGCCAGCCATATATTACTAGGAAGTACTTGCAAGGGCACGGTAATCACTATGCCTCTTAAGGTATACACGAGGTACTTTGCAAGCCACATATTTGATATCCGCACGGTGCACACGGCTGGACGCGTGCAAGCGCGATAGCTCAGGCGTGGCAGCTACTTACCTACATCGCACTTGCTTGGTAGGGAAGAACAAACGCCTGCTTCCCCCCGAGCTTGACTTTCCTCTTTCCTCTTTCTCTACCTCCAACACTCGTCGCGTCCACACCCTATCCTTCCTTCCATCTTAGTCACAGCAGGTTTGAGTTCGCAACTCAAATTTTTCCCAATTTTTAACTGCCGCAATTTTCCTCTATTCTCCCCGTTCTCTCCCTTATCACATACATACTCCGCCCAATGGCCGCGTCAAGACCAGCGCGCGCAAACAAAGACAGCGCAAAGGAAAACAGCACGGCTGCGAAAATGGCGGAAGCGACATCAACTGAAACCCCAGTCAAACGTGGACGAGGAAGACCACCCAAGAATGGCATCGCAGCGCGACCGAAGAAGTCACCTAGTGGTCGTCCCCGTGGCCGCCCCAAGGGATCTGGTGGCGTGAAGAAGGCGACCTCTGCGAAAGCGCCAGCCAAGAAGGCTGCTGCAGCTGTTGCCAACGGTACCAGCCGACGAGGCCGACCCCCAAAGGCCCAGAGTGCTACCACAACCCCCAAGAAGACGTCGACGCCCAAGGCTGCGTCAGCCAAGAATAGTGCGAAGGGGTCCGCCAAGGGTCGGAAATCGAAGGCCGTCGAGGAGGAAGATGCCGTGGAGGCCGAAGAAGGTAAGCTCTTTCTTCCCTGACAGCCCCCGAATCATGTTCGATGTGCCAAGAAGCTCTCGGCTAATTGCGTTGCCGCCGTTCACTAGACATGGAGGACTCACTCGAATTGGCAGATCTCGACGACGCTGCCGCAGACGAGGACGATGATGTACTCGATAACGACATAATCAGCAAGGAGGTAGCAGACCCCAGCTTCTTCTCCCTCCCTCTCTACACAAGTCCTCCCACCCATCCATCGAATTTACCATTTCCAATATGCTTTGACTGACCGCGGCGTCCTCCGTAGGATTAGAACAGTAATGCAAGTGCTAGAATGCCTGGCTTGGCCAGTCTAGCCAGTGCGTTTCGGAGGATCAGTGGTGTTGGGAAACGCTAGGGTTGCACACGGCTGGGTTAAGCACCCTTTTGCCTATTACTATCCTACAATCATGGCTTAGAGCTCAGGCGCACAACAATTATGCATAAAGCTGGGAGCTATGTACCGATAAAACGAGTTAATAACGTATGAGAACACAGGAGGGCGGAGTTGGTCAAGGTCTCATCAGGTTTGCAGGTATACTTTAATATCATTACAGGTGCTTTTTCCACTTTTCAAGCTTTGTCTCTTATCAATCAAATGAGATGTTAAATCAGACTCTGCGTCAATTCTTCCCAGTGTTCTGGTATTTGTATCGATCTAAGCTGACGAGGCAATTAATCTTCTAATTCTCGGTACGTTAGATCCCTGTTTTGGCCCCCACAGCGCGTCGCGTTGCGGCTATGCATTCCAGTCATCATGTCATCTCGACCTGCCCGCCTCTATTTCAGCGCTTCAGGTTCGGTAATGGCTTTAATAGCACCTTCAAGGACGCAGGGTGTACATGGAAACTTCCGTCGCAACGAATATTCATGTTTCTGCAATGATTGCATTTCATTCCATACGAGACTGCGTGTTCCCAGGTAATACATTTTGGTCCTTGGTTAAATTTAGCGCTCGTGAGCTTCTCACTCTTTCTTCCATTCCTCGAACTCTAAATCGAGGTGCTCCTTGAGTTGCTTGAACCTCTTCTCGAAATTCTTCCCGCAGCGCCAGCACCGCAGGTCACTGTTAAGGTAGCCCTGACGCCCCGGATGCCGACGGGGGTCATCGGCCGCCAATGGGAAATCGGCGACGTCAATCAGGAAAGGTGTGGTGAAGGAATTGTAGTGTTTGCGGTGGCGCATATACTCGGACTTCATGTCCCGTGATAGTACGTGGACGTGCAAGTCGTTCATGGACGGGTGCGCATGAATCCCAACGAGTAATTCCTTCTCCCAGTCACGACCGACGGGAAGCGGTTTCCCGTCTTGCCATTCTACCTTCTCGTTCAGTATGTCCTCGCGCGACTTATCCTGTGCGCTGAACCGTCCGTACCGCCGCTGTAGCTCCTTCGCGACCAGACGCTTCAGTCGCGCCGTCTCGGCCTGTACTGCCGCGTGGAACTCGGGGTCCTCGAAGGCGTCGAATGGGTGCAGACGGCTCCGCGGCGAGCGCGGGAGTAGGAGCGTGTGCACGGTCGACTTTGGGTATAGGTCGTTGATGACGACGAAGGACTCGTTGTGATAAATGACGCGGCTCGAAGGGAATGATGCTGGGTCTGCTGTGTATGTGCCGAGCCCGTCGCGCGCCTTGAACCCGCCCGTGAATGCGCTCCGTTTCAAGGATAGAGGTTGTGGCTCCTGGAGCTTCTTAGGCTTAGGGGCCATGAGCTCTACGACTTGATGTCGGTGTTAGCATTATTCTTCTACATATATGTATGGCCGTGGTGTAAGCGGATTGCTGCTCATTAACTAGTTGACCATTGGCCAAGTGAGCGGATAGACGGGCTACCCACATGCGCTGCGTTTTGTTCCCCGCCCGACTCCAGCGGCGCTTGCTTCGGGCGCTTGCGCGACTCCCGCGATCTCCTCTTTGGTGATAGCATCTTCAGGATCCGATTCCGTTGCCGACATGATTGGAGCCCTCTGGGAAGCAAAGCTTGTCAGAGCTTTCTATCAGTAGACGTCTCGCTCGCGCTAATCAGCTCGGATGGCAAAGGCTGATCTGTTTGCAGTGGTTACATTGGGATCTAGATATGGGTAGTAAGCTTAGGTAGGCATATGCTGAAGATTAGGTCTCTATGGAGCTCCTGATACGACGTGAATAAGGTGAGCGCAAGCTACTTAAGCATAGTACCTATAGTGCATCAGACAATTGCGATCCGAACTCCGCAACCCTGCTCAATATTTACACAGTTGTGATAACACTGTCTTACTGTATCGGGCGCTCCCGGCAGGCAGGGTTACCTACAGTAGCATTAGAGTCTGGGCTCTTTGGAGCTAATTTTTCCCTGCAGACGCCACTTTGCCCGATATTGGTTCAAGTCACGGTTGACCATTATTTTATGTAACATACGGGCACCCATGGCTCGTCATCAACATGGTCAAAAAGGGGAAGGAAAAGGCCACGGTTCCTCCGCCGCAGGCCGCAGCGAGCTCTTCAAAAAAGCCTGCAAAGGCGACCAAGAAGCCCCCTCAAGAAGATGACTTCATTGTCTTCACCAACTCGACCAAGGACACCAAGCCCAAGAAAGGTGGCCAGGGCTCTGGGAAGGGCAAGGCAGTCGATGATGAGCAAGTGCCCACGGGTCCGCCGAAGCCGACCGTGAAGCAACTTATTGGGGGTTCTAGCTGGACTGGAAAACTACCCGTCAACCTCCTGTCCGAACACTGTCAGAGACAGAAGTGGGACAGACCAGATTACCAGCCTGTAAGCGGTGTCGCTGTGATAACCATCTGTACCTAGTTAATGTGAAATTTTTTGCCAGATCAAAGGTTCGCAAGGTTTCTCCTACTTTGTTCAGCTCAGTGCCAAAAACCCCAAGACTCAGGAAGTGACCAAGATTCCGCCATTCAAGATCCATCCGGACCACAAGCACTTGGTTACGAGGGAGACGGCATTAGAAGCCAGACATGCTGCTGCCACGTACGCGCTGTTCCGTGTATGTAGCATGAAGAATATCCACATGACCCTACCACCAGATTACAGGACACTATGGAAGCAATTTGAGGCTATCAAAGCAGAAGACCTCAAAAAGGACAAAAACTCGGCGTGGATGTATGATGCTGATCCATTCGCGGCTATGAAGCAACGCGAAGATGAAAAAGTCGCTGCGGAGAAGAAGAGGAAAGAGAGGGAGGCCGTCGAGGCAAAGGCGAAGAATATGCCCGGTGCCGCCGGCCTAGCCTGCGGAGCAATGCAGCGTCTGCTTCTGGTTCCGGCAAAGGCTCAAATCCCATGAAAGGCTGGACCACCGTTCCCAAGATTGAGATGGGTCGAAAAACGCGGTCTCAGCTCGAGGATCTGGTTCGGAGAGAAGTTATATGGAACCCACATGAAGTAAAGATGCCTCCGTCTCACAGGGAAGCTGTCATAAAGGAGCTTTCTAGTTCTGGGTTTCGTCGGGCCCACGTGGAAGAAGCTGTTGATGAATGCAAGGATCGCGAGGAGACCCTCGAGTGGTTGTTAGTCCATGTTCCTGAAGATGACCTACCAAGGTGGGCTCTACCTGAGAGTTACGCAGCTGGTATCTCAGTCGCCGCAATTTCAGATCTGAAACGAGAGGCTGCAATCAAGCGCTTGTCACAGTCTGGATACTCCGCGGAATTGTGCAAGAAGCTCTACGAGCAATTCAATCACGATGAAGGGCAAGCAGCTGAGGCACTGCATGATTCTTTGGTGTCCAGTGGTAGTAACTCTATACTGCCCAAAACAACTGCAGAAGAGCCCCTCATTTTCGGTACTCCCGAAGAATGTTGGACCGAGGAGATGGAAAGTTTGAGCTCCGTATTTGGAGATCAGTTCAAGCGAATATCCGATGAGGTTTGCCAGATTACCATCGACTCTGTCAAAAATGGGCCTAAGAAAGATATTGAGACGTTTGCTCAATTTCGCAGGGCTTCTCGATACCCGTCCGAGGTTATCGTGTCCCTCATTGCTGATCTTCCCTCCTACATTAAGCTTAGTATCGTCAAGAAGACTCTTGGTTATCTTACTGATTCCTTGAGCGAAGAACCTATGAAGATCTACTTTGCTGTTGACTGGATACAGCAGAATATTAATACAATCATTGAGAAGCCCGGCAGGCTTCGGGATATATCCGGCGTCGCCTCGGCCGCCGTAGAAGTACGGGGCGCGCACTCGTTAAAACAGCGCCACTCACGGCACCCTAGACCTCTACCGAGAGACATCGACAATCGGAGCAAAGAGCAATGGCTTAAACTGCAGGAGACTGCGGCTCTGCAGGAAATGCTTCGTCAACGCCAGAGGTTGCCTGCTTGGCAAGTTAGGGACGATGTAGTTCAGACAGTTCTGCAATCTCAAGTCACAATTATCGCTGGAGAAACAGGATCAGGAAAATCTACTCAGTCAGTTCAATTTATACTCGACGATCTGTATAGCAAAGGACTTGGGAATGCGACAAATATTATATGTACACAGCCACGTCGTATTTCTGCACTCGGCCTTGCAGACAGAGTCGCTGAGGAGCGGTGCTCGCAAGTCGGAAAAGAAGTCGGCTACTCAATTCGTGGAGAGAATAAGACAAGCCCACAGACCAAGATCACATTTGTGACCACTGGAGTGTTGTTGCGGCGGCTACAAACATCAGGTGGGCGGACCCAAGATGTTGAGGCGTCCCTAGCCGACGTTAGTCATATCGTAATCGATGAGGTTCACGAGCGCAGTCTAGATACAGACTTCCTTTTGAGTATTATCCGAGATATCTTGAGACGGAGGAAAGATCTCAAGTTGGTACTCATGAGCGCCACACTTGATGCTGCAGCTTTCAAGAGCTATTTCACTTCCGAAGGACTAGAAGTTGGGCTTGTTGAAATTTCCGGCAGAACATTCCCAGTAGAAGACTACTATCTCGACGACATCATCCGGATGACGAACTTCACGCTTGATAGATATGATAGATATGGCGACCGCGACGATCAGGATGAGGGATCACTCGACAAGGAAGCCCAAATTGCCGATCCAATCAAGAAGATTATTCAGAAGTTGGGTTCCCGCATCAATTATTCATTACTGGTTGAAACCACAAAGGCAATCGACGAAGACTTACATTTCAGCGGCAAGAAAGGCGGAATTCTCATCTTCCTGCCCGGCGCTGGCGAGATCAAGCGGACTATTGACCAGTTGAAGTCCGTCTCTTCGCTCCATGTCCTTCCACTTCATGCATCATTGGATACACGAGAACAACGGAGAGTGTTCCAAGCCCCACCGCCTGGGAAGCGAAAGGTAGTGGTTGCGACCAATGTTGCTGAGACATCCATCACCATCGATGATATTGTCGCTGTAATTGACACTGGTAGAGTCAAAGAAACCAGTTTCGACCCCCAGAACAATATACGCAAACTAGAGGAGACCTGGGCCTCACGAGCCGCGTGTAAGCAACGGCGCGGTCGTGCGGGACGTGTACAGGCCGGTAAGTGCTACAAGCTTTACACGACAGGCCTCGAAGAACGTGTTTACCGTAGCGCCCAACTCTGCTGCGTCTGTCCCTCATCCCACGTGGCCTTGATGACGAGCGCTCGGGCATTGTCCTCGGCCACCGCGAACGAGATCTCGCCGCGTATCTCTTCACCCTTCTTCTTCTTCTTCTGTTTCTGCTTGTCTGCGGCATTGTCTCCATCTTTCTTCTCTCTTAGATGGGGGTCGCAGAGGAGCAGACCTTGCTTCCAATGCGTCTCCGCCCCGCCGAACGGACCTGTGGTGAATGCCACGCGGTCTTGATGCCGCTTTCCTTGGCTATCCAAGATCCACTCCGTGGCTACAGCGTCGTCTGGGACGTCGTGTTTGCCAACGCTCTCTGACTCCTTATCTTGTTGAGGAGACGAAGAAGGGGCCGTAGGTGAGAAGAATGTATCGAACCAGATCAGGAATCCGTCGACGGCATCGACATCCTGCGTGAGTTTAGATGAATAGGGTGCTGTAAAGGAGAGATCGGCGGCATTTGTCTTGTATAGATCGAGCATCTTAAACGCGCTCGGGGTGCCGCAGACCTTATCCCCGGGCCAGTGTAGCACGCGCGCCTCGTCGTAGATGCCTTTGGCCATGGCACTCATGTCGAAGCCGTAGACGTCTGCCCAGAAAGTCTCGCCATTCTCGGATACCCACACGGGGTCTGACACTGGTGCTACCCACATGTTGGTGTGCGAGGGAACCATGAGGCCGCCAGGCGCCAGGTACTTGTCGCGCGCGTAGAGAACCGACGGAAGCATGGCCTCGAAGAGCAGACAATACCCCATCCATTCGCTCACGATGATGTCGACCTGATCCACAGGTAGCGTCACTTCTTCCATCTTGCCGTGAAGCGTGGTGATGGTGTCGGCAAGGCCTGCGCGGTAAATGTTCTCGCGCGCTTTGAGGATGATGTCGCTGGCATCCACTGCTATTACACGAGCTGCCCCGGCGCGAGCGCAGAACATGCTGAGAATTCCTACAAATTGTCAGCAGTTAACAGGGACGTAGGATGATAATTGCAAGATGAAGACGCGTACCTGTACCACATCCTATGTCGAGGACGGTTTTTCCTGCAAAAAGGTGCTTGTTATTGTAGATGAAGTCGCGGTAAGCGTCAGTGCGCACCGTGTCCTTGAGCATAGTCTCGTGGATGTCTTTTCTCGGCCGTTAGCATAAGATTTTGATAGAACTGTCAAGAGTCTGCGACGCTTGGAATGTCGAAATGTACTCACCGACCCCAGCATACGACTCCCAGTAGTACTTTGACTCATCCTCTTTATCATCCGCGCCATCTTTGCCCTTCCCCTTGCCGGCAACATCGCTGGCTGTCTTTGCGCCGTCGTCGGCCCCCGCTTCACCCCAACGTGCATCCAGCGTCTTTGACACTGCTGCCCGATAATTCTCGTGCTGTGTCATAACGCTAGCAAGTTGCTCTTGGAGTTCCGCGTTGCGCTTCAATAGATCGTTGACGAGTGCTGCATTGTCGCCATCCTGGGCGGGTTGACTCGTGCCCGGGACAGAAAGCTCCGGCAGGTCGAAGAGACCGATGATCACGGCATCGTCGTCTAGCACGGGTTTCAAATACGCATCATCATCGATGTCGGCGAGTGATATGTCCTCGCTCACTGGGAGACCTTCATGCACTCGCTGACGAACTGGTGGGTCATTAGCGCTCTGTATGGGATTCTCCGTAAAAAGAGTCAGATGAACGTGGGCAAAGACGTGATATCTGCGCATATATCCTTAGGCTCTGAGAAGGTAGCTTAAAATGCCATCTTGGTTCAGACGCCAGCTATCTTTCGTAAGGCAGTAAACAAGACGGGGTAAACATACTAAAATTTACAAGCTTGACACAACCATGGAAATCCAGCTGTAGTTTCTGCCGTACGGCTAGGAAGTCAAAGTTATGTTTGTCTTTGCAGTGTGCCAGCATGGAGATGACATCGGGAAAGACACGATCATCGAGTAGTGAGATGACCTCTGGAGTCTCTTCCTCGTCTTCTTCAACATCGTTCCAGCCCTCCTCATCCCTCGAGTCATCTGATTCCGAGTCGCTGGGTGGATTATCGTTGGCCAGTCGGCCTGCTATGCTTGAAGTAGCCATATCGAAGCCAGCAGAGACCTTGGGAAAGCTGTGTGCTAATCGAGAGGGGAAATTGAAGGCCTGAACTATATTAGATCTCCTACGCCAAGAAAGAGGCTATATGTGAATTTGAGTGGCGCACAGGTGGTATCTAGGTAGGATATTGGAGGAAAATGGTGACACAGGAGTGGGCCTAACTGTTGCTACTAAGAGCTATCAATATCTGAAGGCCGAGTCCACTATGTATGCTAACCTCCAATTACCTGCTGGGTATCGCCGGCTATTTGGCGATGTAGGTATCAATCACTTCGACTTGATACCTGGAGGACCCTGAAGAATTTCTAAATTGGAAGTGGATTGTGGAGGGGCAGAGAATCGGATAAATACATAATGTTCACAATATATACGGGGTATGTGCATGATCAAAGCGGCCCCTCCAAAGCTCCAGCCAGGAGATATGAGATATCATGGATCATTTGTTGGTTTCCAATTGCCTTGATAGACGTATAATTGGATGTCAACTACCTCACTCAATTTTGGCAAAGCGCATTTGAGTGGTATGCTTGGAACTCTCCGTTTTAATCTACTTCCTCTTCCGAATCGTCGTCATCATCATCGTCTTCGTCACCATCCTCCTCTTCACCGTCTGATACCGTTTCGCCTAGGCCCTTGAGTCGTTTCTGTATGATTTTGAATTAGTTCTGTGTCTGCGTCGAGGGGAAGCTGTTCTGGAAAGGTCGTGCCTTGTATTTTTCGACCTTCTCTTCTAGGTCGCCAAAGACCATAAGAAGGTCGTCTAGTTCTGTCTGAGTAGACGATTGCTGCGCTTCCTTTTCTTTTAATCGATTTTGGACCTAACCTGGTTGTTAGGAGCTGGGCAGTAATGGAGATGGATACCCAACATACTTCTGCGATCTCTTCTTGTTTCGTCGACAATTGCTTCTCTAAGTCTGCGACTTGCTTCTCTGCGGATTTGGACTTGGACTCCTCCTTTGACAGCTTTGAGCTAAGTTCTCGTCGAGTAGCCTCTACTTCTTGAGTCTTGGCTTTGTTGGCCTTTGTGTACGTTAGTAATCTCACTGCATCCCTTCAATCGGTGGATGATTGCGCATACCTTCATGAGATCAACCTCCAGACGACTGATAGTGGCGCGAAGATCAGCCATCTCGGCCTCAGATCTTCGCTGGATACGGGCTGCCTCAGCCTCAGCTGTCTTGCGAACGTAGTCAACCTGCCTCTGTAGTTCGGCTTCTTTGGCCTTGTGCTCAGCCCGAAGAGCTTCCATCGCGGCTGCAGCCTCTTTTTGAGCCGCTCCAAGTTGCCTTTTGTGCTCATCGATCATGGCTTGCTGTTGCGTCTCAATTTTCCTGCGGTTATCAGTAATGGACGCATGAAGTTCCGCACCCGGATAAACACTTACTTAAGCTCCTCTTGGTGATGGCGCTGTATGCCTTCATTTACACTTTTTATGCGGGCAAGCTCGGCAACTGATGCCTCCTTCGAATGGCGATGATCCGCTTGTTCTCGACCAAGCTTTCCATTGAGAGAGGCGACATCACTGAGAGCTGCTTGCAAGGCCTGCTCCTTCTCCTCAAGTTGAGAACGTAAAGAATCGACTAACTCGCGAGAAATACCTTTTTGCACACCATTCGTTACTACAGATATCTCCAGGCCAGGATCTCGATCAATGGCCCTTGCTATGCGGCTGTAATTATCCTTGAAGAAGTCCACAAAGGTTGCATCAAAATAAACACCCGGAAGATTCCCCGATCCATCTGCTTTCTGGGGCGTGACCTCGAAATCTCTCATCAGAGCGTGACTTCGAAGTTGATTCAAAGCATCTATATACTTTTCTCGTCCAACTCGGGACATTATCAAGGAATGAAGAGTGGAACGCGGAACAGGCGAATCCTTTGTGGAGAACTCGTAGATGACGCCTAGTATCATGGCGCATAGCCCTTGCACGAGAACGCTTCCAGGAGGATGACGCACAATTTCTTGTGCTAGCGCATGAACGTTGCTGCCTTCTCCTAAGAAGTCATTAACGCCGTCAACATCCTCGAACAGCCACCCGATCAAAAGCATTAAGTACCCAACAGACACACGGTCATCTTCCCCTCTGCTGAGAGCTGTAACAAGGTGGGCAGTAATGGTCTGAATGCTGGTCACAACTTCTTCACCACTTTCCGCATCCCCCTCGCTGACAGACATGGCAAGAGCTTTCCCTTCGGGGTTTTCGAACACAAGATGAAAGACAATTGTAGCTGCAAACCAATGGCGGTACGGATCATTGGTAGTCGAGGTAGTCGAGGTGTTCAAAGGTTGCAACAGTGTGGTTAGTACATTTGCTGTTTCATCAATACCGGAAGAATGGCCCTCTATAGCGCGCCGTAGGAAATGCATCTGCACTTCAGGGTGATTATGGAAATAAGCTTTGATGCATTGGCATGCGGCTACGCGCAGGTCAAAGGCCTGAGTCGAGGGTACACTTAAGACGAGATCTAACAGGCCGTCTATTACGTAGATAGGCGGGACACTGGTTATCTTGCCTGCTTGGCCATTTGTTGGGGCGGCGGTCTCCAATACCGATGGGACTTGAAGCTGAGCAAAGTTCTCCTGAAGCTTTGCGTTGCCTTTAATAGTATCGGCACAAGTGGTTAAAGCCTACGACACGCACAATCAATCTTTGTGAACCTTGTGATAACCGGGGAAGGTCCTAACCTCTGCTCTTATGGGCATTTCTGCCTTGCGGCTGAATGCAACCTGTAAGGCATGATAGAGTACGCCGTGTTGCCAGAAGGCTGCTTGATTCTGGGAAGTTCCAACAGCGCCAGGTACGAGGAACAGCCGAATAATAGCTAGCAGAGCATAGATATTTCTGTTTTGTTGTTCTTGAGCCCAACCGGCCATCTCTTCCTCCTCTTCTTTACCTGTATGGTACGTACTCTCCAGCAGCTTGGCTAATTGTCCCACACACCCACTTTCTCGAAATAGCGACTGGTTCGGCGGGTTCAAGCGCAAAAGATTGGCAAGGAATATGAGGCAATCCTCCACTATCCTCCCACCCTCTGATAACGACCCTTCGACTTCAATGATAGCAAAGGTTCGCTCAAATGCACTCTGATACGCGACCGACTGTTGTATAAGAGTCGAGGACGGTGTAAGATATGTAAGAAGCGTCAGGGCTTCATTGCGTATAGCATCTCGTCGATCGTCAAGAACGGCAACTAATCGAGGGATTCCTAGGGGCGCTAAGGATATACATTCTTCAGTTCTTTCCGTCCGCGCCGCGAGAATAGCGACCAGTAACTGCAAGGAATACAACCGGGAGTAGAAATCATTGGTCTCCAAGAAATCTAAGAGTAACGTGATATTCTCTTGCCGCTGGGTAAACTCATCTGCAAGCCACAGAGCGATGTCTTCTGACGCTTCAGGGCTATCTTGATTAGGGCTGAAGAGCATCAGCAGGGTCTCGAGCACGACTCTCACGGTATCGACATCTTCACCGTCAGCCGACAAGCATCCAATCAAACTTCTCAAGGCACCTGACGCAACAGAAGCAGGGTAGTCTTTAGCAAAGCTGCGAAGTCCGAGGATGGCGGCACGGCGGTCTTCAAGGAGTGTAGCAGAGCCCAGACGGCCACTGAGGACGGTTATGGTATCACCGACCGACTGCTTCGCGGGTGCGGCAGCAGCAATGCTCGAGAACATGGTTCGTACCGATCGTTTGGGTTATCGCGTAACAAGGCCATGGGCAAAAACAAATCGATCACTCAGTGAAGCACATTACGTGGTCAGTCAGAGCGAGAAGGGGTTCTAGACGAGGTACGAGGACAGGGTTAGATTGGTTTGGGCCAGCTAGCTTCTCAACGGTTTTTGGCAAATTTATTGATAAACGGCGAATCGGCAGGACTGAGCCTCTAAGGTTAGGTGAGCATGAGAAGAATTATGCTAAATATCGGCAAAGTTATTACAAGACACCTTCAGATCAAGGAGCATCTAATTCGAGTCCCTCCTCCGTAGGTGTTGAGTGTTAGAATCAAGGTTGCCGTCTTTCGACCAGCTTTCACCTAATATGTACAGTACTAGCTGTGTACAGAAAGTACCCAGGTACTACCTAGCTCGCCTAGGTAGGTAAGGTACTGTATTCACCAAGCTGACCTCTTTAAGAGCCTCCCAGCAGTATCCTGGGAGGTGCCGGTTGTATGTACATGGCATGCTATTCAATGTACTTAGCTCAGCAGGCGCCTGCTGGCTAGCTAGCGGTACTTACCTAAGTACCTAAGTACCTACCCAGAGGTACCCGTACCTAGTTAAGACAGAATAGCAAACTTGGAAGCTGAACAGACGGGCTGACTGCTGACTGCTGGCTGCCTACTTGCATCAAGAAGAGAATGATGCTGGTAAGCGCATCAACAATGCTTCACAGCGTGTAAGGTGCGATTCTTTGACAACCCAGTACTGATTGTGCCCATGTAGAGGGGGGGTACATTATGGGCTTTATTCAAAATACCTATCGGCGTGCTACTTCATCAGGTATCAAGTAGGTTAGGTAGGCACAACTGCTACTGAAGCCACAGTAGCAGTGGCGCTATTCAATGGCTCGGTCGCAAGATTGGCTGCAATGGTCGGACCCACAAGAACTCTTTCTTCGCTAAGCACCTACTTAGGTAGGTAGAAAGCCTCGCCGTGCAACTTGCTTTGCCTATCGACATCATAATTCTTTACGCAACTGGGCAAATGTGGATGGAATGCCCTTTGTCTACCAGAGGCTTTGCGCGCGCCCTTTCCCATTATATATTCGGATCCCTCTTATCCTCTGGAGCATGAAAGTTGCCTGAAAGGTGAAAGGAGATCAGTCCAACACCTGGCGCCTTCGCGTCGACCTTCTTTTTCCTCCACCTGTCGGACCGTGGTGTATGAGAGTAGTGTGCACAGTCGATCGCAGCTTTCGCTCCCATTCCGCTCGATTTCGAATCGCGACCTTATTGTCTTCGCTCTGTATATCGCGACGCCATACGTTCTATCTATCAGTGTGTTTCTAGTAGCGCCTTGTTGATTGTAGGCGCATCACTGTCCATTCGCCCTCGTTTGTGGTAGAAGAACTAGAGGTTCATCAGTGTCATCCTAATCATCGCAGACAACTACTTCGACTAGATTTTCCGTAACCGCCGCGATGGGTATCCCAGCTGCGTTCCGGTGGCTTTCCACCAAGTACCCCAAGATCATTTCGCCAGTTATCGAGGATAAGCCTATTGTAATGGAAGACGGCGCCGTTATACCCGTGGACACCACTCGCCCGAATCCAAACGGCGAAGAGTTCGATAACCTATATCTCGATATGAATGGTATCGTGCATCCTTGTTCACACCCCGAGGACAAGCCTGCCCCTAAAGATGAGGAAGAGATGATGTTGGAGATCTTCAAGTACACTGAGCGTGTAGTCAACATGGTTCGTCCGAGGAAACTGTTGATGATTGCTATTGGTAAGTATCCCTTGAATCCTCATACCTTAAGTCGTCCCTCTACAAGCAATGTTGGCTAACGCTTTTCCTTCTCCCTCTGTAGATGGTGTTGCTCCACGTGCAAAGATGAATCAACAACGGTCCCGTCGCTTCCGCGCCGCGCAAGAAGCTAAGGACAAACAGGCGGATAAGGAGGAATTACTGAAGATGATCAAACAACAGAATGGTGGTGTTTTACCACCCGAGACATTGGCTTCGTTGACTAAGAAAGCATTCGATTCAAATTCAATTACTCCTGGTACCCCATTCATGGACATTCTAGCTATCAGTTTGAGATATTGGTGTGCTTATAAGCTTAACACTGATCCTGGCTGGGCTAATATGAAAGTCATTATATCTGATGCTACCGTGCCCGGAGAAGGCGAGCACAAGATCATGAATTTTGTTCGTTCGCAAAGAGCCTCGCCTGACCACGATCCCAACACGAGACATGTGATATATGGGCTGGATGCCGATCTTATTATGTTAGGGCTTGCGACCCATGAACCTCATTTCCGTGTGCTCCGAGAAGATGTCTTTTTTCAAGAAGGCAAAGCACGTACTTGCAAAATATGTGGCCAAAAAGGTCACGATGCGCAAAGTTGCCGCGGAGAAGCAAAACAGAAAGATGGTGAGTTCGACGAGAAGGACAAAGCTGTCCAGCAAAAGCCCTTCATCTGGCTGCATGTCTCAGTACTACGAGAATATCTTGCTGTAGAGCTCGAAGTGCCCGGCTTACCTTTTCGTTGGGACCTGGAACGAGCGATTGACGACTGGGTTTTTATGTGCTTCTTTGTTGGCAATGACTTCCTTCCTCATCTGCCTGCTCTTGAAATTCGCGAGAACGGCATCGATACATTGACTGCAATTTGGCGAGACAACTTGACCTTCATGGGTGGTTATATGACTAAGGATGGACATGTCGACCTCGCGAGAGCCCAATACATTCTTGACGGACTAGGAAAACAGGAGGACGCGATCTTTAGGCGCCGAAAGGAAGTTGAAGACAGGCGAGAGGCAAGTTTCAAACGACGAAAATTGCAGGAGCAACAACGCAACGGACACAATTACGGCCCGGGGGGTAAGGGAGCAAACAAGCCCGAAAACGGGCTTCCCGGTGGATTGTCCGATTCCCTTACACATGACATGATTGTCAAGCGTGGTGCGACAGCCAGCGACGCTAATACGGCAAACAAGAGTGCTGCCGCTGTTCTTAAAAGCCAGATTCAAGGTCTCATGTCGACACCGAAACCCAAAGATGAAGCCCAGAGCGCAGAAGCACAGACGCCTCCTAATCCAGCAAAACGCAAGGCATCTATGATGGAAGCTGACGGCACTAGTACGCCAGGTAGCGATTCCGCCGCTGGAGACGAACCAGAAGACAGCGTCCGGCTTTGGGAAGACGGCTACGCAGATAGATACTACGAGCAGAAGTTCAAAGTGGACCCGAAAGACATGGACTTTCGACGCAAAGTGGCCTGGGCATATACTGAAGGGTTGGCGTGGGTCCTGAGGTATTATTTCCAGGGCTGCCCCTCGTGGGAGTGGTTTTATCCATATCACTACGCGCCCTTCGCTCAAGATTTCAAGGACCTGGCCCAATTGGAAATCAAATTCGAGAAGGGCAGAATCGCAAGGCCATTCGAGCAGCTTATGAGTGTGCAGCCGGCTGCGTCACGCCATGTGCTCCCTGATGTTTTTCATCCCTTGATGACAGACGAAGAAAGTCCAATTATCGACTTTTACCCCGAAGACTTCGTAGTCGATCTCAACGGCAAGAAGATGGCCTGGCAGGGCGTGGCCCTTCTCCCGTTCATTGAAATGCCTCGCCTACTAGCTGCCATCGAGGAGAAATACCCACTGTTGGCCCCGGAAGATGCTGCTCGCAACGAGCCTGGAAAGGAATACCTTCTTCTCTCCGAAGAAAACCAAGAGTTGTATGATGATATTATTGCACAATTCTATTCAAAGAAGCAAGGTGCCCCTCTCACTAAGCTTGACCCTCGTAAAAGCCAAGGCCTCTCGGGCAAGATTGAAAAGATGCCGGAGTATCTTCCACATGCAACGTTAGAATATCCACTGGAACGCAAGGGGATGCCTGATATAGATGACGATCGGTCTCTGACGTAAGTCCTTTGTCCTGAATCAATGACAGCTATACGGAATATTTAATACTAACTTTGTCTAGCGTCCATTATAAGATGCCAAGCTCGTCGCACACACACAAGTCGATGCTTTTACGCGGCGTAAAGCTGCCCGTACCAGCCTTGAATGGCAGTGATATCGAAGAGCTCAGGGGAAAGACACGGAACGCGGGTCGGAGCTACCGTGGGGCTCCCCTTGGGCGTCAGCATCAAGATGGAAGAAGAGAACGTTTCAATTACGGCCCGGATTCACGGCGCGACGGAAACAACCGCCATTACAACAATGCTGGTAGATACAATGGGCCCAACACGTTTCCGGCCCAGGCTCCCGTGATTCCGCCGGGATGGGCACCACCGCCGCCTGGTTTCCCGGGGTTTGGGAATGGGATGCCGCCGCCGCCTCCGGGCTACCAGGGAGGTGGGCCCGGCGGGTATGGTAATGGACATTACGGAGGGCAGGCATATAACCAGCGACAGGCGCCGCCACCAGGTGTGCCGCAATATCAAAGCTATGGAGGGCATTACAATGGCCCACCGCCTGGATACCAAGGGCGCGACCAGCGTCGTGATGGTCGTGGCGGATACGGCCATAGGTGAAGGCCGATATAGGCGTGGTGTGTCATTAGACACCGGCTGAAACTGTATATATACGTTGCTGAAAAGGTACTCGTCACATTTACCCCTTACCGCTAGTATTTCAACAATGGAAGTATACCCGATTGGTCTTCAAACACGCCCTTGGCTTTGTCAGTGAAGCGCCTCACCTACACACACGTATGCAACAAGATAACGGAAGATCTCTGGGTAGGCTGACAATTCACCCCCACATCTTTACTAGGTCAAGGTAGGCTGCAGAGGTGCAGGAGTGAGATTGGTATTATCCCGCCGGGAACACGAGTATGTATCGAATTCTCTAGCAAGGATGACAAGCATTCGTATCAATATTGTCTTGTCGATGGCAGGGCTATCGGGGTTTCTGGTATTAGATTGTAGAAGGATTCAGACCAAAAGTAATTACATGCACAATAGCATATCAAACACAGAACAATTGAACCAGACATTGAAGGATGGATCAATCCGACAATCATGTACCTACGTATCTTCCGTCACAGCACATTTATCCTTGGCTGTTAATTTTTGCCTGTCTTGGTCCGTGCAGGACGCTACTGTATGTAGCCAGCGTGCAGTATGTCATGTACTGTAGGTGTCAAGAGGCGAGAGGCATGGGCTGAGAAATTCCGTGACGAGACTTGGACAGCTGAAGCTTCCAGGCTTACTTAATCGCACCACGTTTCAGTGTCTCGCAGCAAAAGCCCTGCCGCAAAGACATGATCCTTCCTCACCATTGCTTGCATGCATGCTTGCACCCACCACGACTGATACACACCACAGCTTTTTATTTTTATGATAAATGAAATTCCCGATAGAGCCGCTATCTATGCTACCTACTAGACCTTTTTTTTTTTCTGTTGAGTATTATGTCACTCACCCCCTTTCACTCGCAGCTGTGGTTAGCTGCTGTGCTTGTAGCCCATCCCTACCTAGTAGGTACTTACCTAAGTAAATAGATACGTCCCGCACACTACCTAGACATCTAACTTGGAACTCATGATAACCAAGTTGTCTGTATAGCTACTTACTTTCCTACAAGCGCTTTATTACACTACGCATACGGGGTAGATAATAATCAGCAATATGCGTAGAACCACTTAGACCAACTCCTTATTCTAGGTATGTACACACAAGTGCAGTAGTAGGAATCCTATCTTGGTGGTTTGACGTTACCGGTATATACATAGGTACCTACCTACTCGTATGTAGATACATATAGTACTATGACGGCGCTAGTGATGCAGAGGGTGTGTCTGTCCCTTTCCGCCATAGTAAATAGGTAGGCTTGAGAAGGTATCTCAATTTCCAAGACAGTTAGCAGGTATTAACTCAGTATTGGCGCCTTCTAAGCGGGACCCTTTCTCTGGAGTCTTTACCTCAAGTGCTTGGCTCTACCTCAACTCTTACTTAAGTAAGTATGTCTCCCGACACCTATAATCTGCTAGTTCGGGACCGGCGTTGGACTTGAGCTGCTGGCTCGTCTGGTTCTTGCGCCTATGCCTGCAACTTGCGCGGGTGGGTGCGCCTGGGTTCGAATCCCGTCACTGCACGGTCATTGACGCCCTGTGTCTAGGATACCGGTACCTAAAGTATGTAGGTATTTGGGTAGGTATCGGTAAGTAGGTAGGTAAGTACCAATTACCTGCCTACTTACACTGCAAGTAACGCGCCAATGATTTGCACACCTAGGTAGGGAGGTAGGTACTAGAGGACCCACCCATGGTGAGCCCTCCTTCGCTGCGCTTGGAGGGGCCCAAAATTAAGCGACGGCCCATAATCCTGCGACACTTTCAAGTAGCCCCACTATACATTTTCCTATATAAACCTCACTTTTTGGTGTCATTGTTTAATATAATAGACCCTTGACTTATTGCAAACAAAGTTATTATAAGCCTTAACCCCTTTATTAATATAACCTCTAAAGACGAATTGCTAGTTCTGCTAGGCACTATAGCCATATTATAAGCTGATACCCGTTAATTACGAAGCCTTTAAACGCCTTTATAGCTAACACATACTAGCACCCTTTAAGCTGTTATTCTATTAAGTTAAAACATTACCAATCGCTTTAATATTTATTATAGCACTATTATAAGATATTAGAAGGCCTTTTGCAAAGGTAAGCCTAATAAGCGGTCTATAAATAGCGTTAGAAGACTTTTAAAGTTAACTAAAGCTAAAGATAAAGCTCTCTCTTTATATATTATATTAATAGCTAGAAGAGGTTTCCTAGTCTTTAAGGCTATAGTCTATATAACTATTAATAAATTAATAGTAAGGCGCACACTTTTAGGCTAGCTAATTAATAAGTTTTCGATGTCTTATTTCTAAAAGGCTAGGCTAGAATTTTATATTTTAAAGGTTTAATTAGTAAATATTGCAAGGTTAAGTTTTAAAAACTAGATTATTTATATTAAAAAATATTATCTTTTTTATTAGGAGACTATCAAAGAGTATAATATAGCTTTTGTAAATAATTAGAATATTAATAAAATAGGTATTTATATTAGTTATATTAATAGTAGTAGTAAAGTTGTAATTATTATAATAATTATAAAACTACTTATTAAAGTTGCAGACTTTTTAAATAAAAAGTCTAGCACTTATATTAGCAGAGGATTAGCTATTAGTAAAGTTATTCCTATATATATAATCTTTAAGACTTATCTTTCTATTACTTAAGTGTTAATTAAAGAATTAGACTCTTATATATGCTTTAGTTAATTAAAAACTAGCTTTTTAAGCTATATAATATAATTGGATTATCTCTAACACTTTAACTAATTTTTCTTTAAAAAGTTTACTACTTTTTAAGACTAGGCTATTAACCTAATAACTAGACAGCCTTATACTCTTTTAAAGTAGTTTAGTATTAATAAATATGGTTAAATGCCTAACAGAAAAAAGAGTACCCCTAAAGTAGAAGGAGGTATAAAAAGGCTCTTTAAAAAAGACCTAATATAGAAGCTCTTAACCTTTAATAGCTTTATTAGCTATATTAGCCTTAAAGCAAGCAAGTATTACTTTTAGTATAATATAATACTTTTTTTATACCTCTGCATTTTATATACCTTCTACAACTACTAGACCTACTAATATTTAGGGTAATAAAAGCTTAATACCAAAAAATCCTTTAAAAACATATTTATAGTAATAAGATTAGCTTTACATATACAGACTTTATAAAAGCCTTAGATAAGATCTATTATACTAGCTTTAAGCTGGTAACCCTTTGTAAAGCTTAGAAATACGCAGACTATTTACCTTAAAACCCTAATATTATCCTTAATATATTAAAAGCTAAGTTAGCCACTTTAAAAACACTAAAATACCAGTTTCTATTACCTCGCAGAGATAAGTTAACCTAAGCTAAAAAATTAGCTAATTATATATATAAGCGCTATATTAATATTATAAACCTATTATTATTATTACTAATTTGTTTAGCGCTATAAAACCTAATTAAAATGTTAAATTAAGTAATTATATTAAAAAGAGCTAATAACTAATAAATACGGTGTTTACTTAATTATAAAAAAGCTTTTACTAATAAAACTAAAAACTAGTTTTATAAGCCTTTAAAATAGTATTATAATAGCCTCTTTACCCTCGAATTATATAAATATTATAAAGAAGAGCTTGCTAGAGAGGCTAAAAAAAGCGCAATTACTAGATTAAATACGTAAAAAAGGTGGCTAAAGAAGAAAAAAACGTATTATAAAAAGAGTAGCAATTATATAAATCTAAATACCCTTGTTTTACTAACTAGTTACGTTAGGTTAAAAGCTATAATAGCTTTATACCTTACAGTCTAAAGTATTTTCTTTAAGCTAATAAAGATAAAAAGCTAGCACACTAGTTAGCATTTTATATTAATATAAATCGTTAAATAATTTTGCTATAGGTGCTATATATAAATAAACCGCTTAAAGTATTACTACCACTAAAGATAGCTTTAAGTATAGTAGATAGCTTTAGCTATAATAATAAAATTAATATCCTAATATTGCTTAGTAATCTTATAGAGCTGTTATAAAGTTGTAGGGATATTTAGCTATTTTTTAAAATAGATATAGATAAGACTATTAAAGCTATTAAAGCTATTAGCGACGACAAGGTCGATAAGGATAAGGTTCCTAGTAGCTTGTTACAGGCGCTTCGAAGGCTGTAAAGGCAGTTATATTAGCATAGCTAAATTAGCTCTATAACACTTAAAAATATTAAAAACGCTATATTTGGGTCTAATCTACAGCTTTATTTATTTAGCTTTATTATAGTTGCCAATATTGTGCATGTGTTAAGGGTCTATTATATTGAATAATGACACCAAAAAGTGAGGTTTGTATGGGAAAATGTATGGTGGGGCTACTTGAAAGTGTTGCAGGATTATGGGCTGTCGCTCAATTTTGGGCCCCTCTAAGCGTAGCGAAGGAGGGCTCACCATGGGTGGGTCCTCTAGTACTGTAAGTAGACAGAGATGTAGTTACATAGCATGTATGTAGTAGCATCCATGATCCCAGGTCAGAAAAGGTAGGTATTCATCTGTTCACAAGCTAGGTAGGATGGAGATGGACGGGGGACCGCAGTCTACCTTAATCCTCCTGCTCCACCACGCATTCTACCTTATTTCGGACGCCAAATTCACACCACACACCCCCCATCGCTATGGTATCTGGGTCTGATCTGATCTGATCGCTGTCCGGTCCTCTGTCGCGCAGTGTCCAAGACCGACCATTATTTGGACTCGACCTGCTGCTGCTGCTTGCTGGCCTCGAGCTCTGGCTGCGATAGCACCGCTGGGATAAACAAATATATCACTAGTTGAACCCCGCCATTCGAGTCCTGGGAGGGAACGTGAAGAAAGAGGAAAATAAGGAAAAAAGAAAATATAGTCCGCACACGAGTCCCAGCTCCTCAATTGCACGAGTTGAGCCGCCCACCTCGTCTCGACTCTCTGCCCGAACGACGTCCTCCTATCGGCTATTATCTGCCTCACATCGTCACCGCTCAACCGCCCCCAGCTCGCTTGATGGCGCCGTCATGACGTTGGCCCGATCTTGTTCGATTGTGACTAAATGGTACCCGATCACAAGATGAATGGTCATGCTGGCTTAGTCGAGTCTCTAGTCGAAAGACTTACCACCAGGGTGATTACTCTCTTTCCTCCACACGAAGCTCTGAGCCTGGCGTGCGAGTCGCGATTCCATGCTGCGCGTGATACGAGGAGTGCGTCCCGTTGCTAATACCTATATGTCTCTTCGTAGCTCCCTCACCGCACCGGCACGCACAGTTCCGAGCTCAAACATGACGATATCGCTACCATCACCCGCGCCAGCATAGTCAAGCTCAGCTCGACCTCGATAGCCCAAATTCTGCAAGCCCTCGTCACGCTGCTAGAAGACGTATCGCGAGCCTACAAGAACGGACATCCGTCCTACATTCTTCAATCCGAAATCTACATTGTTGCGCTTGCCGCCGATTGCTGCTCCACTCATTGGCAATCCCTCCGCGATGCCAGTTCAAGCGACTCCTCCAATCTCCCGCCAAATGTACCGGTGCTGCCCAAACCTCTGGATGACAGGTTGGTGAAACGGGTGCTCAGCTATCTCGAGGTTCTTGTGGAACCCATACCGGACGGATACATCATACCTGCAAAGGCGATACTGGAGGATGATTATGTACGCGAAATCTTGGATCCGCGCTATGACGAGCCTGCGCGCAGTCTCGCCTCCTCCAGTGGTTCGGACACCGCTCGGGACACCACGATCGGCTCACGCGACGGGAATGACGATCTGACAGCCGCCGAGCCCTATATCAAAACGATTGCCGAGTTTGTGAGCGCAGCGAATTGGTCTGCATCCTTTGACTATGTGCGGTCTGCCATCCGTAGCAAGAGGACTACTGCGTCTACACAGTCAAACAGTAGCCAGAGTCTAACAATGTCTGATGATGACAGGAGTGTGCTGGTTACCCTCAAGTTTCTCCCGTACTTGTGGGTTGATGCCCAAAAGCTTGGTCTCGTCATGCAAGAACTTAGCTCTACCTTCCTTCACTTTCGCAGGATGTTCCAGAACACTGTGGCTCTAGTTGCTCCTCTGCTTATATTCAAGTGGATTGAACGCTACCCCTGGGAGTTTGTGCGACTGCATAGTCAACGTAGGAAGCTCGATGGTGGACCAGACACTCTAGCTGATATGACCCATTCTCTAGGTGATAATGGCAGAAGGCGGTCGTCTCTTTATCCTTTCCAGACGACCCTGCTTATGCTCGTCCCAGAGGTATTTGAAGTAGCAAGCAATCTGCGGGATACCAAGGGCGGTAACATGACCAAGAGGGTGGCTTTCCTCGAGGGCCTGCGGAAAGGACTGCGTAACAAGAACGAAACGGCCGGTGTATGTCTTGTCATCTTGTTACGGGCCGCTCGTCATTTTCCTCCAGAATCGGAAGCCGCTTTCTTGAGTTTTGTGATGGATATCCAGGATGAGTTAAAGGATGCTGTGTTCCGTCGACATCATCCGGTGGGTGATGGCATCTTGTTCGAGCAGGACCTGACCACTGCTGCGTTGATCAGTCTCATACATCTGAACCTTAGCGTCTATGTAGATCCTCTAGCGCAGATATGCGCACAAACCTCGGCTCCTTTGTCCTTCAAGGTCGCCATCATGCAGACATGCGCGTATTTCGCTCGGAGACCAAATGCGCAGGATTATCGCCGTCTCTACGTCGCTGTCGCTCCATTCATTCAGCACATGCTAAAGGTGGGTCGTAATAGTTCCCAAGCGTTTTCCAGTGTGGGTGGCTAACGGATTTAGGCCATGTCGGCGGTATCGACAGACCTTTACATAGGCACTCGTCCACGCCACCGCAAACCATCGACGGGTGACGCAAGAATAGCAAACGGGATTGTGATATGCAACATACTCAAATTTCTCAATGCATCACCGCTGAGCCTGTTCGAAACCACATCGCCAGATGTTAAGAACTCAGACTCGTTCTACGAAGAGATCTACGAATCGTTCGTCTCGTGTCTGGTGACAGCAAACGACACGGTGAGGACGTTGTCTAGACCGCTTGCGCAGAGTATCTTACCGACAAACGGCCTGCTCGCGTCTGTGCGTCAAGCGACCCCTCTCGATTCGGATAGTTTTAAGCTCAAATTTTGGAAGCTAACGTAGGCAACGTAGCGTCCCAGGCTGTTGGTAACGAATCTTGGCTAATCGGTGTGCAGTGCTTCGGTCCTATTGGACATGTGCGACAAGTGGTTCCAACAAGAAGAGGTCTCAATTTTAAAAAACATCCACTCGTACCTGGAATCGGGATTACTGCTACTCTCCTCGTGCCGGGTAAGCATCCCCACCTGCATTACTTCTTCGCCATGTGGCCATTCTAACACATGCTTAGGAACTATGCAAATTAAATGAAGACTTCCCCGAACGCACAGCCGTCGCCATCAAAGCGGAGTCACTTCTGTTGTTAGCGCTCTGTTCTCCAGAGATCGAGACCTGTCAAATCGTGACTTCTGCATTGGGTCTTTTGAATGAGGAATGTCAGATCCTGCTAGACGAGAGTCAGGAGGCGAACGTGGCGACTCTCCAGCTACCCAATTACGACATATATGCCGACATTGCATCACGTGGATTTAGATTCACCGGCATGATGGCTTTCCAAAAGCGTACCCGAGCGCTTTTGCGTCGTATCACGTTCCCTTCCCCGAGCATACTTGACGCTTGGGAACGTGCTTTTGACAAGTGGATTCACTTATCAAAGGATGTCTCCACGTCGTCAATTGATGCCATCGATGAGAGAGCATTCCTGGAATGGCGAAATCTGTCTGGATTCCTAGCCTCACTCGGCGGTATCTGTACCGCAGAGCAGGCTTATGGTGTCCTAGAGGAGTCCGTTATCAGCGGGCTCAAGTGGATTGACCGTGTCGTGTCTGAAGACTCTGGGGATCCGATTTTGAACAGGTACCTCAAACAGAGCACACAGCTTCTTGCATGTCCCAATGTTCGCGTAAGAGAAACAATAAGGGATGTTCTATCTACAGAAATATCGCCGGCTCTGTATCAACCGCTCTTCAAAACTCTTGGGTCTGAGCTTAGTAATCTTTTTGAAGGAAAACTGAATACTGTTAACGGCCCGGATGCAGCGATCATATTCGCCGAACAAGCAGCCTCACTACTCAAGACCCTTGTAGAAAAACTAGAGTCCCCTTCCGAGCTTGGTGCTGCAGCATGCATGGACTTTAGTTCCGTGGGTCTCGATTTCGTCAAATTCCTCGATGGCGTGGCTGAGAACGCCTCATGCCTCCGAGTCAAGATTAAGGCTTGCCAGCTATGTGAATCTATAACTAAAAAGAAAGAGCATCTAAACTTTCATGATGACATCAGAAAGCGGAATCAGTTGTTGGAGTACATTTTCAGTTGGATCGCACGGCCTCGTTCCCCCAAAACTGATCTTTCTCACGGGATAATCCGCCAAGATGAAATGTCACGACTTCAAAGGGACCTAGACAAGGCTTGTTTCCGCTGCCTTGCTAGCCTGACTTACAAACTCCCTCTTCAGCCGGGTGAGGGGCAAACCGATGCGGGCACTAGTGAATTAAAGTCACAAATGTTCCACACATATTTCAATCGATTCCTCTCACTTCTGAACCACGAGTCTAATGACAATGGGAGGGGAGAGAGTTCAGCTCATGACGATGTCGGAACGACGTCCGCATTAGCCATTACCATCCTTTCCAACCTCTTAAGCGCAAACATCGACGTGGGTCTGAAACACTCTCTGAGCATTGGGTATCACGAAAACATCGAAATCCGAACCGCTTTTGTGAAGGTGCTCTGTAATATCTTAGTTCAAGGGACGGAATTCAGTACGCTTTCCGACAAAGCGGTCAACGAGAAATACAATGCCTTGTCACAGGTAAAATCTAATTCTCGCGTTAGAATCTGCCTTATTTGCCTTACTAATGATAGTCTATAGCTACTTACCCAGGATATGAGCCTTGTAATCGCTATCAGCACAGCCTGTCCCAGCAGCGAGGTTGAAGAGCTAACAGTAGCCCTCTTAAACGTATTCGAGTCTCGTGGGTTGGCATTTGAGCTCATGGAAGCGCTGATCAAACAAGAGATCGAGGACACAGGTATGTTAGATGTGCATCGGCTGTAGCTAAACACAACCTAACCTCGCCCGCAGAGAACGAGGCCGAGCTTCTACGAAGGAATTGCGTTGCAACCAAAATGCTCTCCATATATGCGAAGTGGAAGGGCTCACATTATCTTAAATCAACTCTGCAAAAGGTAGTGGAGAGACTGATGCTAACGTCAGAAGATCTTGACCTCGAGCTTGACCCTGCGAGGCTAGCATCTCAAGAGGAACTACAAAGAAACGCTATGCAATTAAGGATTGTTGCAAAGGTCTTCATAGACGACATATGCGCCTCTTCCACAAACATACCGCCATCATTCAGGAAAATATGTAGCATTGTGAGTTATCTACGTCTCGGTGACTGAAGAGCACGAAGGCTGACATGTCCCAGATCTCTACCGCTGTCATGCCGAGGTTTCAGGAAGCGAAGTACACCGCAGTTGGAGCATTCATATTTCTTCGGTTTTTCTGCCCCGCTATTGTCGCGCCAGAATCAGAGAAGCTTGTGAACGAGCCTCCATCTAAAGAGATGCGGCGAGGCTTACTCTTAATTGCTAAGGTTATCCAGAACTTGGCGAATAACGTTCTCTTTGGCGCAAAGGAGCCTTATATGTATCCGCTGAACGACTTTCTAACCCAGAATATCTATAAAGTGACGACATTTTTGAGGGAGATATCGGTAAGCATGATATTGCAATTTCTAGCTCCCTGCTAATACGGTATTAGGTACCGCCTGATAATCTAGATACTGCACCGTCTGAAGCCGAAAATTTTGACTTCGGGTCTTGCGTTGTCCTGCACCGTTTCCTAAATGAACACTGGGATAATATTCGACAGCGCCTCATGTCTCAGGGACGGAGAGAACAGATTCGTACCCCGAATGAGCTCTCTCGCGGTTATACCCCAGCTATCGAGCGGCTTCGAACACTCATAACCACGTTAGGACCGCCCTCATTAGCAATTACTTGGAATCGCCCACAAATTTCGGCAAATTATTTGTCGACATACTCCAGATTCCAAAACTTCATGCTACGTAACGCATACCGAGATACCAGCTCGTTCCTGACCTCTCGTACTATATACGAAGGTGGGGAGACCAAGGACGGCCTTGCAGTGATTTGTATAATCCTTCGTTACATTGATCAAGAATCTGCTGATGACGGTGCTTTGCTGTTCGCTTACCTTAAACTCGCGAGCCGTCTTTGGCATAAGCCATTCGGCGTATTCGTTGATGCCACATGTGACCACGGTACCATCGAACACCATGACAGTCTGATCAAGAAGCTTGAGAGTCTCATGCCTACAGAAATGATCAATCAGCTGACCCGAATGTATATTTACAATATGAACAGTACATACAGGAAAACCTTCCGACGCAACCTGCGTCTAGCCGACAAACGCGAGGTGAATGTGTTCGTGGGGCCGAATACGGAAATACATATTCTGGGTACTGTTCAGGATTTACAGACGCATTTCGTGCTTCGACAAGTTCACCTACCTAAGGAAACCATCGATGTAGTGAAGGATACACGATATGTCTTCCAACCTGTCACTAGACTCTCAAAGACCAAAGGGAAGATTGAGGTTACAATCAAAGTCGGCAGTCAATTTGTCCAGATTTCGACCGTAAAGAAACAAGAAGTCCACCCTACCTATCGCCTCAATGCCATCATTAACGACATATTCCGCCTTAGCGAAGTCGACGAAGCGCCAACCTCCATTCCAACCGAAGATGATTCCGCTTTTGGGCTGCGAGCGGATAATGGCAAAATTGTCATGTACTTCCAGAGTCCCAAGAAGAATGAGATTCTCCAATCCATTCGAAGCGCCAAAGCGAAATACGGAAAAGATATTAGGAGTGTCAAATCATTTGACAGGCTTGTCCGTCCGCAAGATATACCTGGGACACTCCTAAATCTCGCCCTGATGAACCTTGCAGCACCCGATCAGGCTCTTAGGATCGCGTCCTATAACCTATTAGGCGCCCTTTGTCAAGCTTTCAAGTTCAAGGCAGCCTCGAAGTTTACGTGCATAAATGGTAAGCAATCAGCACGCTCTTATTCACCTGTTAATCAAGACTGCTGACACTTATCTTAGATGTACACATACCCATGGACCCCAATGGATTCATTATCAATATGAGCAAGACTCTAGCCCGAGAAGAGCCTCAGTTAACAGCCGACTTCCTGAATGAATTCTTCGTCGGCTGGGAAAACTTCTCTGATGAACAGAAGCCATTGTGTCTTGCGTACATGGCGCCTTGGATACCAGCTTTACGCACATCGCTTCTGAGCGACGAGAGCGATAGCGAAAGAGGTAAAGATAAAATAGCTGCGATCTTCCAGAAACTCATAGATACTGCGGCCGTAGACACGTCTCTTTGTCTATCGCTTGAACATACAGTATTACCTGCGATCTCCAAAGACGAGATTCTCTTGGATATCTTTCTTGAGGAGATAATTAAGGCGGCTCTTTTGGCCGGCCCATATGATGAACAGACACAAGCCCTTACCTCGACGATGACAGCAATTGGCACAATAACACTTCGTGGAAAGGTCATCTCACGTTTACGAAAAGCCTTGAATCGATCAGTCCTCCGCCCTACGCGATATCTACCTCAGAATGCTGTCTGGGACGAGATTGTTATCCTTCTACAGTTTTGTCTTGCATTATCATTCGACTGTGGCGTGCAGTCCCAACTCTATATGCCAGAGATATTTCATATCGTCACAATGCTTGCGAATACGGGTCCTCCCGAGGTCCGCACATTTGTTCAGCGGTTATTGATCAATTCTCTCCACGCAGCATGTACATCTTTCTCGCTAGACGACCACAGGTACTCCAAGTTGCATGGCATTCTTGAGTTGGTTTCAGACCCTAAGAATGAGAACTTCTGTGTCGCTTCTGACTTCACACGGGACGGATCCATGTCCGCAGCTTATGATGGCTGCCAAGCTCTTGTGGCTACAGAGCACCTTGCTATCTTACTCTTCGACACCTGCACCGTCGCCGCTCCTTCAGTCGACTTGGCAAATGCGTGGCGGTCGAGGTGGATGAGCCTAGTTGCTAGCACCGCATTCCAGAACAACCCTGCAATTCAGCCACGCGCCTTCACTGTAATGGGCTGCCTGGCACGCGAAGAGATCGATGACGACCTGCTTTACCAAGTTCTCGTAGCCCTTCGCCACAGCATCACCCGCTTTGGAGAAGAGGGCTCTACTGATATGCTTATCGCCGTAGTAACGGCCCTCTCCAAGATGATCACCAAACTAACATCAGCATCGCGCTATGGACTGCAACTGTTCTGGCTTGCCATGTCCCTGATCCGGCTAATGCCAACGGCTCGTCTGTTCAACTGCGCAACACAATTATTAGAAGCTGTGCTCACTAACATCGGCATTTCAAGTGAGCTTAGGAGTGAGAAAACAGCATCATTCCTCCTTCAAGGCCGGAGCACACTAGAAGAGGCGACTCTCCCGCTAGATGATGTTTATGGTGTGCATTTTACACCGGACAACTTCCATTTCGCCGTCTGCGCCTGTTTAGTGCGCGGTCTTACTGACCCCATAACAAAGCCATCAACACTGCGTGTCGTATCGACATTCCTAGAGTTAACGACGAGTTGTTTCGCGTCTAAGACGTCCACGATCGCACCTACTGTCTTCTACCAATCTCCGTACATGGTCCTGCTACAATCAAGAGTCATCAGCTCTGAGAGAATTAAGGAGTGTCTCTGGTCTGCTGGCTTTGACCCGGCCAGTGTCGCCAACCTTGCACTCGAACAAGGTGTACGCCTCACTGAATACATTAAAGATAAGGATGTCCTTCTGCATGTTTGTATTCAGCTAGTAGATTTCCAGAACCTGGAGGACGAGATCCAATCACACATGTTGACGTGGCTGGGCGATCTAGCCATAGAACGGCCAGCAGTCATTATCCCAATGTGAGTACCCGACTGACATGCACTTGTGCATATGATGTAGTAGACCTAGGCTAACAGTTGGGTTCTAGGCGCTCGGCTATCACAAATTTACTCGACGAGATTCTTCTCCATGCTAAAAATCCAACAGCGGTAAAGTCGGCGCATGGGTTGCTTCGGATGGTGACTACCAACCCCAAGTTCGCGGCTGCCAAGGATAATCAAGACACTATCGACGACTTCCTCGAGGACGTGGGATTCGAAGGGTTGTGGCGTTCTCATTCCTTCGTGCAGTCTCAAGAGTTCGATAAGCAACTCATAGGGCTTACAGAAAAGTTGATTGAAGTGAGTCTCTAGTTGCCATTTCCGAAAGTATTACACACAACTTCCAAGCAGACGCTAATATCATACAGCTTATCATTATGTAAACCCCGACAAACCACCCCAACTCGGAGAAGCAGGAACCCCCAACCCCCTCCCAACCCCCTTTTTTGGACCGTAAGACGTACATTTTGCATAGCGAGCGAGCCTTGGACATATTTTCATCCGCAACCAATCCAATATGGAGTCATTAGGAAGTATACTTTAGTGTGTAGATGGATACCTTTTTCATCAAATGAATACGAGACGAAAGACACACAAACAAAAATCACATAAAGAGACATGATCTGAAACGAAAACAGCAAAACGTAAAAGTCCATATATTTTTGGGGGGGGCATCTTTTTCGCTCTTCGGGAGAAGGGCAGATTAGCGCCCATATTTTGCATACAGCGGAACAAACGACCTTTATGAGAGCATGTGTGTGTGAATTTTATGAAGAGAAAATTAGATCTGGTTTTGCCGGTTTACGTACATTGTGCGCGGCGAAGATGAAGTATGAATTTGTTTAGAGTTGTGCTCTTGTATTTTGGTTTTGGTTGATGAGATCTTGTGATAGTTGTGTGAACGATTTGTTAACTGTGACTGGAGTACGAGGATAGAGGTAAAATACAACAGCAATGAGTCTGATAGTAGTAGGTCATTGAGCCAATGAGTTGCTTTGATTAACGCCCTCTTGTATTTTCTGTATGTCCGGGCCTACCCTCTTACGAATGAATAAATCCAAGGATATCGTCAATCTCATCGCGGATCTTGTACCAATGCCCCGGGTCCTCGTATAACTCCCACTCGATATCATACCCTCAACGCTTATGACTTCATAACCATCGGTGTCTGTATGGATTACTGAAGGTGCTAATTGCCCAACCCACTGCGATATGATATGACGAGTCCGGTGACTGAATTGTAGAGTGACGGGATGTCTGCAGAAGTTTCAGTACCTACCGAGGTGACGTAGTGTAATGCTGGGCTCATTGTATTATAAAAGACAGCCTACGCTATTCCTTAACCATTTGGTGGAGAGTTGGCATAAATGCCAGTGTCAATGTCCCATCAGGATCTGGCAAGCTGTTGATAAAAGTCTTTGGGAAAATCACCAGATAAGGAATGAATCAATCTATCAGATCACCCCGTATTGAAATCAGACGATAAATATAGAGAAGAGTAATACAATCCATCATTTATTGATGTGACCTCTATCTCCTCTGCTTCCGGTGTCTCTACCTCCTCCCCGTTAACCTCTTCCTCTCAAGGCTCGTCTCTTGGGTATTTTATCCACAAGCTCTGCCCCCTATTCCTCTGCCTCTTTTCCGTTTATCTCTATCTCCTTCAACTTCGCTTCTTAGATAAAAAAATTAAAAGCTCCGCCTCCTCTGCCTCTACCTCTCCTACCTGCGCAACTGGAAGTTCCCAAGGTCGCCATTCAGTTGGCCTTTTCAGAGTGGGCTTCTGTTGCTCCTTCTCCTCTTCTTCGTCTTTGGCAAAGAATTTGTCTTTTGACAATCGACTCAGTCGCGCAGGTAATCCATCTCCACTCAACCGGTGGAAAGTGCGAGTGAGGATGGTCACCAGACTTTCCGGGTGGTGCACCCAGAGTCGGTATCTAGAATCAGTTGCACTTGTTCCGGTATTGTCCTCGTTGATGAGTTTTTCACGAGTAAATGTCCAATTGGAGGCGTCAAGGTATCTGTCGAACTCGGGTTTCTCACCCCGCTCCTGGATGCAAGTTGCTACTGTACTGTGCGATGCCGCTGCTATCTCGTTGAGGAGAGTTGCTAGAATCATTGTAGAGCGTCCCCTATCCTCGCGCTTCTAGGTAGGGATGAAATATGGGGCATCTACAATCTTAGCTGGCCTGTAACAGACTTAAAGGAGATTCGCACTTACGGAGCACATTCTGGTCACTAGCTTCTAAACCTTCGATGTATGTCATGTATTCATATGGAAACACGAAACGAGTATGTCTGTTGGTAACCTCATGAGTCTCATTCAATCGCCAGGTAGGTCCTTTTCACAGCATGTGAATTGCTACTCCGGCATTCCGCGTTAGTTGCTCGAAGACAGTGCTTTGAACAACAACAATTGTACTTACAAACCCCCAGGATTTCGTCACCTCTCTCTATCATGTAAACCGCGTCAACTACCAGACCTCTTGGGACACCGGGGCCCATGATCGCGTCAATAGCTCCTTTGTGTCTGTTTCGTATGACTTCCACCAGCCGCTCACCCGTGTGGGGCCATATTCGCGTAAATCTTTTGACATTCAATGAATGTTCCGCGCAGAACATGACAGCTTTATCGAGGTCAGATTCATCTTTCACAGCCCTCAATGTTACTGTAGGTCTCTCGAGTCAGCCAATATTCTTTCGAAGCGGAAAGGGAGATAGCGTACGTGACATGCTCTCGATTTTTATTTCAACGGGTCTCTGATAATGGCGTGGTTGGACCGGCATCCCTGGCGACGACATGGTGTCTAGGACGCTGCTCAATATTGAAGATATGGGTATCTTGCTTCTTTCCGTATGGATGTCTATAGTGTGTCGTGCTAAGTAAGATGTTGGGCTATCCGAGTAGCAGAGTGGCTATTGTTGTGAGTTCCGGTCTGTAGAGAAGGGAAGGAGGGATTGAGCGGGCGGAGACAAGAACACAGAGGCGAGGGGCGAGAAATTGATGGGACCATCTTACTGACTTGCGATTGCCGGTCAAGGGGGAGAGAGGTCTCCATGGCAGGCACGCATGGGGGCGATGGCTCCTACCTGTTATTTCCACTGCCCCTTATTTACTAGACCCATCAATCTTTCCAGAAGAGTAATTGTATCAGCGGAGTCACTTGACGCTAGAAGCATGCGAGTTCCAGTCTTTCAGGTTTGGGTGGCGCCTGCTTGAGTCGAACGAAATTCATTTAGCTACCCAAACTCGCAGGGACTCCACGTGATGTGATAAAAGCTATCCCATTATCATCTTAGACAGTTTGAATATTAAGATTGAAGCTATTCAGCCCCTGCCGGGTCGAGACATATTGGCCGACCTTGGCGCTTTAATATGTTCGTCCAGTCGTCGAAACTGGTCTTCGAGCTGTCTGCGCATGACTTCGGGAGCCGTTCGGCGAGGAGTGCCGGCTCCTTAGGGTGGAGTCGGTGGTGCCGGAGCGGCAGACCTGGATGGTCCGGTCGGTCCTTTCTGAATTGTTTTGATAAGCGAGATACAAGCGTGTCCGTATGCGATTAGAGAGGATTAGTACTAGTTCGTGGTAAACGATCCCGGACGGTCAAAAATAACTGTTGCTGGTTCGTCTCAAGGCTTATGTTCACGGCCTAGTCGCCGGATGGCCTCTACTATAGAAATTGTCGTCGTAGTACAGGCGCTAGCTACAATGTCGCGAAGTCGTTAGGCAATAACGCTCTAAAGGTTTGTTCTTATATCTAGCAGTCCCTGCCATAGACCCTCCCTGTACAAGATATAGGCGATCATAATGGTAATTAGAATATGCGTGGTGGTTTGACCGGTGGCGACATGATGCGGCCAGTTTAGAGGTTACGAACTCCATCCCAGTTGTCATAACAAGATATTGTAAACAGAAATGAACCCCATGCGCTTTTTCTACCTTAGTTACAACACTAGCTAGCCTTGATAATACGTCTAATATTCAAGACTGCTAGATAGGCATACTCCTACATATTTCACTTGCAATTCTTCACTCTTTGAATCCGTGTCATTGCTTGACTTCATATACTAAGCATATACTAAGAAAATAACAGACCAAAGGCGGAGTAGCAAGTAGCACTCGGACTTCAATATTATGATTCAACTACTGATTAGGTAGGTGATGTATATCGCGAAAAGTATGAGGGTATAAGTTTCAAATCAAACAAAGAATAGCAAGCTTGAGCTGTCAACTTGTAAATCAGATAGACAGACTTGTCCCGCGAAGAAACAAGCCTTACGCCAAATCTAGCGCCATTGTATCAACAATACTCAACTTCACATGTCTATAACCACAACGGGCGAAGAAGCTTGGCATAGGAAGTCTACCTCTAGTCTCCGGATACTTTCTTCTCACCAGAAGACGGAATATTGGCACCAGTAGTTGTTGCGATAGCATCGCCATTATCTTTCTTGTCAACCGAAGAGCTGCGAGCGGGTTCTGAGGTTGCAACGACAGGTGGGCTGTCAAATTTGTACAATGGCTCAAGAGTGGCGTTCTTGTTGAAGAGCACCCAGCGCTTGAACCACCAGGGCAGAGCCTTGGTGAACTGGTACTTGATGAATAGCGTGGAAGGGACGGCAAAGATGTAGTCAAGCTCCTCTAGAGTGCGCTGCTTCGTTTCGGGCACCCATAGGAAGATTAGAACAAAGCCCAGAACGTTGAAGCCAGCGTATAAACCAAAAGCACCCTACATTGGCCAGTGTACATTAGCGATTTATTCGTCCATCATCGACCCACTTTCGCGGAGAGGAATATCTAAATCGTAGCGGTAGAAAGACTCGGGGGGGAAGGAGACTTACGACGACTGTGAGTGACTCTAGAATCTTAGGGAAAGTAATGCTAAGCACGGCAGCCCAGAACAGATTCGTTGCTACTGCGAATGCCATGCCAACTTCACGATGCGACAATGGGAAGACCTCGGCACTATAGGCGAATGGAACAGGGCCTTCACCAGGTGAATAGAATGCCGCAAAGATATAGATAAAAACGGCTACAAGGGCAACGTGTGACGTCGACTCCGAGGGAAGTAGGTTGAAAAGACCAGCTGCCAGCAATGACCATGCCATGTTGGGGAACGTGAAAAGGAGGAGAGCGCGGCGACCGAATGTATCAATTGTCCAGAAGGCGGGGAACGCAAAGAAGAAATTAATGGCACCAAAACCGAACGAAGCCAGAAGAGCTTGGTAGTCATTGGCGCCAGCATAAACAAACACGGTCGAGGAGTAGAAAGCAATGATGTTGATGCCTTACCAGGATAAGTCAGCTACAGAAACCCAGACTAGATATCAGAAGTTTAGAATCATGACACTCACCGCACAGCTGCTGCGCTATCATGACCACAAAAGCGGCTCCGGTGGCACGTCGAAGGCGAGGTACTGTGAATAACTCGAAGAAGCGAGTGACGTACGAAGCCTGCCCGATAACTCTGGCCTCAATCTGGAGCTGCGCATGTATAGCGTAGAGGTCCCGAGCTGCCTGGATAGGATTATTACGTAGTTTCAAGAGGGACACCATGGCATCCGCGTATCGGCCCTTCTTAATAAACCAGCGAGGACTCTCGGGGCAGAATAGGATAAGTGAGACGAGTGGTACAGCTGGGATGAAAGCCGAGCCAATTTGCACTAAATTTTGCGCATTTGTCAATATACATCAATGATGCTTCTGTAGAGCTACTCACATCGCCAAGCAATCGGCCCAACACGTCCAACAACCAGATTAGCAACAGTTCCAAGCCAGATACCGAATGCAGTCCACATCTGCCACGTCATGGTCAAAGCGCCCCGAATGGATGCCGGGCTGTTCTCGGCGGCAAAAATGGGCACTGTTGACGCCTTGATACCCATACCAATACCAAGGAGCAGTCTCGTGGCCAGGAGTTGCTCCCAGTTCTGGGTAACGGCACCACCAATGGGCGTGATCAAACAGAATATAGCAGAGATGAAAATAGTACCTGAACAAGTCAATACCTGGAATCACTGATACGCGATCTGATCTGACGAACCTCGTCGGCCGAAGTAGTTGTTCAACGGGTCCGAACACCAACAACCTATCAGAGCTGAGCCAATGTATGGAGCCGAGTTGATTAAGCCGACCAGAAAGACGTCGCGAGTCGATTTAGAACCGATGCCAAATTGCACGGGGAATGTAAGGTTGGCGCCGTTGCTGCCCTCTTGATCCCAGCCCTGCACGGCGGCTCCAATAGAACAAGTGATAATGGTGAGATAGAGTGTCCTAGGAACACTCCACTTGTGGGTGATTTCGCGCTTGAGGGCATAGATCTCGGCTTCGTCAAGAGCCTCCGCGCCTTGTATGTCTTCGAAGCATGTCGGGTCTTGCGCGACGAGTGCGCCCTTTCGCAAAAGCGGTGTATACTCCTCTAGGTTGTTTTCGCGTGCAAATTCCTCGACATCAGAAAGTAATTGCTCACGTGGAATACCTGCAAGCGGATTTTGGATCCTGTCCGTTGTGGTAAGCCCAGGTGTAACGACACGACTCATGTGTTGCTACCTACTTGGCGTCCAAGTTCTTGTTGATGTCTACATGGGCAACAGAGCCACGGCGACCTTTCTCCGCATCGCCAACGGGTTCGGGGCTAACTCATGATGTTAGATAAATGTTCTAATGTCGATCCAACGACGGCTCGCTTGTGTATTAAGATACTCACGCCAGAGCTGCCGCATCCTGTGTGCCAGTGGCACTGTATAGACAACGTTAGACGCGGCGACGCCTTGGATTTCATATGATCATAGCAAACTATCATATCTTTCAAAGTGAAATGCTTACGCTGATACAGCCTCTTTCTCCGACATAGTCACGCTCGTGTATCGATTCTCCAATCCAAGGCTATAACACACTGTATGTAGTTACGGTGGCAGCATCCAATAAACCACACAAGTGGAAGCAACTTGAGGCAGTTACCCTCGCTGCTTCAATGGCGATGGCTCCAAGGTCGAGCAATTGGGGGGGGAGGAAGAACAAAGAGGGATCAAAGTCAAGGGCAAGACATATGCAAAGATGACGCAGGGTTTTATTACTTTATTATGTGTTGATGTGGCGGTGGGCAATCAAGTGTTTCCGTGGTATTCGGCGGTCGGCCGCAGCCGTAGGACAGAGTCGACCCTACCCTACCCTGCCTGCCTGCCTGCCTGCCTGCCTGCCTGCCTGCCTGCCTTCCTTCCTTCTCATCTCAACATCTACTTACTCAGTAGAGGCAGGTACAGTAGGTAGGCATACCGAGTGCTACCTGCCCGGGCTGCGATGCGATGGCGGACACAGTACAGCGCAACGCGACCCGGACTGTCCCATGTCTGATGTGTGGAGGCAGGGATGTGGACATGGGTCAGTCCCGTCATAACATGTACTCTGTAAGTAGCGATGGCACCGTTACCTCCAGCCTGAGCATCTTAGTCAACACTGGCTCCGGCATTGTTGTTGTTAAAATTCTGCCCTATTAATTCAATTACATAATGGTGAAGTTTACCGAATGCTAACCACTCATATTATACCAACCGAATAAACATATAATTTTTAATCGCTAAGTCTATACCTACATACTAACATCCTGTGGTTAAGTCTCTGCGACGGTGGAATGCTGGGTACAGTAGGCGGGCAGTCTGGCGACGCAATACTACCACAAGCCAAGGTAGCATCGGACAACTTTGCCTAGTCTTGTCCCATGGAGATGGGTTTGATGTCTTTGCATGTTTTAGCGTCCACAATGAAGGGCATCACGTCCGCTCATTGGTGAATTAATTTCCTGATGAATATAAGAGGTCTCGTGGTACATGCATGTATCTAGCCATGAGCTGAGGAGGAAGGCCGTCGAAACGAGATACCGACCTACTATAAGTAAGATGTGACAATCCAGCTGTTTCCCTGCTTCTCAAATGAATCGGTCCCATACCTACCTACTTGGATGTTGAAATGTCTTCTGGTGTATTCTCTCCCTTCTGCATGAGAATGCAGCGTAGGTGGTACAGGAACGTGAGCTACTCAGCCCTGACAGTCGCGAGAGTACGAAGCTAGGTATTCCGTGTCCCGGGTGACAGTGCCTCTATTGGTCCCTTTACTCGCTGTTTGCTAGTACTAGACGACGGCTCAGTCATGCATGTTTCACCCCAGCTATAAGCCGGTGGCATGCCATTCCTCGATGAGCTACTCTACCTTCGCTATCAGCCCATATTGAGAGGAGGCTCTAGTCACGTACATCGTAGAGATTCCTGCGGTACAGTGGAGTAAATTGCAAGACTGCGCACAGACGTTGATTGACAAGGGTAGCTCGTAAAGTGGCATTCGAAGGATTCAACGGGCAGGGTGCGTATTCTCGCCTACGCTCTGTACCACCATGAGGATGGTACATCTCCAGTACTTGTCTGCAAAAGAGAAACCCCTTTGACCAACCCG
Source organism: Xylaria sp. MSU_SB201401 (assembly GCA_002288965.1). Lineage (NCBI taxonomy): Eukaryota > Fungi > Ascomycota > Sordariomycetes > Xylariales > Xylariaceae > Xylaria > Xylaria sp. MSU_SB201401. The sequence goes on from NPFG01000001.1 coordinate 160,181, forward strand.
AGACTACGCGGCGATTTCTCCCCCGTCGAAGACTCACACAAGGACTCTGGAACAATGATAGCAATCGTGGAGGGGTGGAGGGGGCCGCTGTATGTCGCTAAGCAGACTTGACAAATATCAACACCACACATACACCATGAGAGATGGCTAACATGACTCTGAGTTCCTATGTCCCTTTGGCTTGACGGTACCTAGAGACACAGAAGTGATTGGTTGGTCTGCTCGGAGCTGGCGTACTGGGGGGGCGGCGGCACAGCTCTTATAATCCGGTGATGTTGTCAGTGGCTGTTTCGACAATGTGAACTGATTGGGTGCGTTCGGACCGAAGAATCCTACTACAAATAACCCACGAGCGTCAGTGCCGTAGCTAGCATCGCCCAGAAGTCATCGGCGACGCCTCGTAGCTTAGCATCTTCGCGATGGTGACAATGATGAATGTTTAAGCAGCCTTGGTATTCCCCTCGTTGCCTATCATTTACTTAGATCGGTTTTTTATGTTCAATCAAGCTTTTAGATAAATGCGGAGGCGGATAGGCGGGAACCGCTAAAGTCAACTAACCTATTCCCTGCCTACGCTGTAAGGTATGGGCCACACGGATTATCGAAGGACTGCCAGGTGGAGCAATATGGGAATGACAAGCGTCTTCTACTCAGTATCACCTACGCCAAAATCATCTATCTAGATGCCTACCTGAGTAGTCGTCGATTAATCATGACCTGTGCCATACGTAAGGGACGGTGAGGAGAGTATTGTACTGAGTATGTAGTACACAACCAGTCCGGGGCAAGCTTCAAGCTAGGTACCTTTTTTAGCATAGCTCGGGTTTCTGGGGCAGCTCTGATCTGGCGATCAACCCCCGGATCATGGGCAGTTGCTGTAGGAATAAGAGGAATACGATGCCTGCTACCCGTCATATACCGGCGGTAGGTACTCTAGCTTCTCCGCACACCGTTTCGAGAGGGTCGCGTAGATAGGCCATGGGGAAGGGAGCTTCCCCCTCATTTGGCCTAAAAGATGACCCGAGAACAGGCCACCGAAAACGGCGTTACCGAAGGGTTCACGTATTTACTTAATCACACACATGCTACATACTACAGTAAGTACATCAGGGCCCGGGCATCCTCTTACAATGGAAACAGGTTGCATACGTACAGCTACTCAGTAGGGGGGCTATCTCCATGAATAAATAAAATAAAAAGGCGGTTCGCCGCTGTAAACACACCTCGAATCTGTGGTGTACCACTCTCACTGTCACCGTCAGCCTGATACCTACCGTAATGCACTCAGTACGGTGTAGTAGATAGGTCCCCTTCTCGTACCCTTCTCGTCAGCTGATCGGCGCTGATACATACTCATTCGTGCTCTCGCATAATGCAGAGATGCGAGAATGAGGCGCCTCCCATGTGCAACGGAGCCTTGCCGCCGACCAACTACAGTCTGGTGCGTCAACCCTACCTAAGTACTACTACAGAACCTACACGTGCAGAAAAAGCGTAAGAATATGCCTGCATTACTCAGTACATCTCTGTAATAGGCAGCTATATGTACCTAAGTACGGAGTAGACACCGGAGAATAACGCTAAGCTCAATCTATTCCTCGCGACACGTAGGCACTTATTTATCGTAGGTATGCACATAGTCATAGATGAGGGTGTGCTGAGGTCCAAGTAATAAGCGGTAACGCTCGGCCATTTCGGCATTGGCTTCTTGCTCCCTCCTCAAAAGCTAGGTAGCCAGCCAGTAGTCGTATGTCCTGATATTGTTTCGATCAGCTTATGAGGAAAAAAAAAAAAACATGCACATGCTAAGAAAATTAGGACAGGAAAACTCGTAAGGCTGCATGGAAATTCTGCATCAGATGTCCACTCTCACTCATACTGTGTAAGCTGTCAGTCGATCGCCGACATGAGCTGATCTTGCTGTAGAAACCATCAGGTCGACAACAGCAAAACAGAAGACCAATCATGAAGGTAATAGGTAGTAATCAGTAGATATATATCATTCTTCTCAGATAAAAGTAAAAATATATCAATCAATCCAGGTCAGTCAGTCAATTAATCAATCACTCAATCAATCAATCAGCCAACCAAAATCTCCCAGGCCTGAATAGCATCCATCATCCCGCAAGTCCTCGTCAAGCAATCTATGTAAGGAGGATATATGAACCATTCAACCCAAAATCCAGGTAAGTTTTCTTCCCTGTGTCTATCAATAGAAAATAAAATAAAATATATGATGTGCCAATATGACCCCCCCATATTCCCAATAAATGCGCCCACGGCCACCGTTTTTACACTCAGAATTGCCGCTTCAAAGACTGTTGAATATGCAGGGTTATAGATACAAAGAAAAAAGTATAAATAAACAAATAAGATGAATAAGATGAATGAAGGAAGGTATACACAAAAAACACCAAGCACAGTCACCTGATAGTGGAATACGTATGCCCGCCGGTGGCATAAACACGAACGAGTATACGGATGCTATTGTTTGGTGACTGTAGAATAGAAAAATAAAAACGCTACAGCTGTGAGAGCCTGATTATATACCGAGTATCAAATTGTGGTGTTTTAAAGTGATAGTAATAAGTAAATAATAAAAGGAGCAACTAACGGAAAAGGAAAGGGTATCTAGAAGTCCATCAGTGCTGTGCGAGATAGGAACCACGTCCGGCATGGCATATAGATAACGTTCAGGCACGTCATGAAACGATAAACTAGATGAGTCGGTGTGGATCAACATCAGGTGTTCCCTTGAGGAGCTTCAGCGCGTTGGCCTTGGCCCTCGTCAAATGGTCGAGTCGGCGTATGGATGTCACAGCCAGGCTAGCATATTGCTGTTGCCAGTATTCGGCCGCTGGTATGCCGTCGGTGGGCATCTGATCCTTCTCCAGAGGCTCACCGGCGGTCTGGTGACCCGGCTTCCACTTAGAATGTGGCACTGTCTCCGTGAGCGTAAATGTACCTTGGATAGCTCCGTAGTGTAGATTCCACTTGCACAGATACTTGGTGTAGTCGGGGCCGACCTCGAGCCGGTGCACTTCTCTATGAGGCTGTATCATGAAATGCCCACCGACGAGGGCTGCTAGGTTGATCAAGAACGCCTCTTTCGTGAGAGCCTGGTCTGCGATGCTGCGAATGACTGCTCGCACTAGCGCCACGACTTCAGCCACGGAAGGGCGAGAGCCAACTTCACCATTTGGTTCGTACCATGTACATCCAGTCAATGTCACGACAAACACACTTTCCACTTCATCATGGTTCGTTTTGTCGTTCCCATCAAGGTCGATCTTATCAATGCGGGATGGATTTTCCGGATTCAGATACATGGCTGAAGTTCGGTCAAAGATCGTGTAGCCCAACTGAGGATTGCTATTGGCATCGGTGGCAGGAGCAATATTCCCAACATTACTGGGGTTAGGATTAGGATTGGGATTGGGATGGGAAATTTCATTTGTATTCGCGGGATTCCGTCCGTTCACCATAACGACTGGAGCCGGGGGTGTCGCAAGTCGCACAGGGCCGCTAGGCCGTTCGGGGACTTGGAGAGACAGTCGACCGGGTCGCGGTGGACGCGCACTCTGTGCGGACGAGGGTTCTGACGGCGTCTTCACTACAGGCTCAGGCTCATGAGGCGGCATATGCACAGGCGTCGGTGTACCTGGATGAGACGGGTTGTCAAATATCAGGCTTGGAGGTGGTCCGCTTACGCTTCTATCAGAAGGGTAAGCTGAAAGAGGTGTCTCGGCATTGCGGCTCATAGGTGGCCGTCCTCGAGCCTTGCCGCTGGCAGAAACCCCAATGCTTCTCCAAGCAGACGATACAGCCTTGGCCCCATGGCGACGGCCTAGAGGTTTACTCTTAGGACTCACCGCGGACCGAGGCTCCCCAGATTCGGGCCAGAAGGAGCCCCTTGTGGTAGGAGTAGCTGCAGAATGAGGATAGGCCGATAATGGCTCTCGATGCATATCGTGTTGCCAAGGGAATGCAGACTCGGGCCCCGGCAATACGCTAGATCTTGGATCAAGGGGAGGATAAGCGAAACTTGGCCTTGAGTCAGGATGTGCTGACCACGAATTCAGCGCCTCAGGACGTGGTAGATGGGTGTCGCCGCCAAAGGCTGGTGAATCAAGCCTTGGTTTTTGTGAGGGTGATTTACTGAGACTGTCTTCCTCGGGACGCTTTCTACCCCGGCGAGGCCTAATGTGAGGTAGAAGAGCGCGTAAGGCCATGTCATCTTCGGCGGCAACCCCATCACGACCTTCCTCACAGACGGGGTTGTTGTCGGTGGGGATTTGCGTCCAATATGGATGCGGATTATCTAGCAAGTAATCGAAGAAAGCATTCACGTGCATCGAATGCATCCAGCGCTAGATTACGTCAGTTGTGCTCGCACGACGGGAAACAAATGACGTACTTTTAGTCGCACGGCATACTGCTGTATCTTTTGGGAGCTTTGGCCTTTCTCATGATCCGGGGGCTCAACGCCCAATCGGAGAGCCAGCTCAGCCCAGGTTTTTATTTCTTTCTGATGAAGCTTGGCAATGAGCTCAAACAGCGTAAAGGTGCTGAAACTCTTGCCCTCACTCTTAGGCGGCGTCCGGAAGGCTTCTCTCAGGGCGGCCGTGTCTACATCCAAGGGCACGGCGGGATTGCAGTGAAGAATGAAGCTTACGTACGCATCCTCAATGCTCGCACTAGTGACCGCCCGATTAGGTAGCATCGGTCGGGCACCGGGAGACCTGGGAGTCGAGTTGCCATTTGAAGAGGTGGGAGTGAGATGGTTGACTCCGTTGACACCGGGCTGTGGAGTGAGCGCCATCTCCACACGGAATGGACACGATTGTTCAGCTCAGTCACGGTCAGGTGTCCATGTACGTACGGGGTGGAGCGGGACGTGTCAAGTCAACGGAGGATTTGATTTGAGTTCGCAAGAGGGCAAAATTGCAACCGCCACCGGAGTCTATGAGCAAAGTATACGCCAGGCAGCCGTTGGTCGAGGCGCCTCGATTAAGAGAGAATAGCAATGAAACGTGGGATGGCACCGGGCTTTCGCGGGTAACTGCTCAAGTGGTTTATGGGCAAATTGGCGGAATTGGAGGCTGTTGCCCGGCACCGCAGATCCACCAGGAGCAAAATTTGGCCAGTTTCCTAGGCGCGACAAGAACACGAGAAGCCAAGCTGCTTCAGCCGGCTAAAAAAAAGGCGTTGGGGGAGCACATAGAGCGATGCACCAAAGGAGCCGAGCCAACGCGCGCAACGCGAATCACGCTTGCATCGAGCTGGGATCGCTGGGCTTGGATGATGCGAGACGATGAGGGTCTGCCGGTACAACACTGGTAGGAACCCCTTCAAAACATCGGACAAGCTTCGTGGATGGCACAGCAGGTACAGGCTCAGCAGCGCTTTTCAGGGTGTCGGGTCAGATTTGGCAAGGCAGGCCAGGCCAGTTCAGTCCAGTCCAGTCCAGTCTATTTTAAGAAATCCGCTCATGGATCACGTGAGGAAACGAGAATCCCTGTCGTATCTGCGGCTGCATGATCGCTGTAGGTGTGTAAGTATGCTTCGGGAAGGACGCAGTCTGTTTCCCCAACGATTCAATCATCTCGGAACGACAAGAAGACGCAGGCTGACAGCTTTTGATGTTGAGGGGGAATAATGAGGGATTTGTATTTGGTTCCATGTCAAACGAGGCGCTGGCCGGTTGCTTAGCTTGACACTTATTTTTAATAAAAAGCAAACTTGAGGTGTTGTTATGCAGCCTAACGGATAATGGCATATATCTATTATCTTAATAACAACCCTCGTTAGGTCCGGTGTAAATTTGTCGACACTCAATTCAAGACTCGCAATCGCCATCACAAACTCAAGAGACATAAGGCAGAGTCAAAACCCTTGGAATATTCGTAGTGCTTTAGTACGTGATTGTGCACCTACCTAGTGTCTATCAAGTATCGTGATACGTCTAATCGCTACTTAAGTAAGTAGTATACCTACTTACCTACCTACTAGATCACAAGCTTTCCCGCCTTATGGACAAAGAAGGTACTCATCCAATTACCTGATTCGCATGTGAAAACCCGGCAAGACTATCCTCTCCATGTTTCGGCAAGTCATCGGGCACTCACGGCTAGTCTTCGAACCAAAGGTGGGGAAGGGATCTCTAGCGGGCGCGGGGGAGCCACTAAGACGAGGCCTTAATAGAGAGCCTTATCACTGCCTGTAGTCTCCCTGGCGAGCTGGGCAGCCCTGGGCCCCCCTTGACTTAGGTAGGTGACCTACCCACTAACGCTAACAGTCTGGGGTTACGGGTGGCTACCCGTTGATGTAATCGTACCTCGGCTCAGTGTCCGAGGTCGATACCAGTAGACGGCGCCGGCGAATTGTAGCGGAACTCTAAGCTATCTATTGCTCCCTTTACTGATCTATTATACACCAACGAGACAGTTCATATTTCCAAGCTTTTCATCTATCTACACCTTTCTAATAATACCCTCATAAGATATGAGGACTAGGTGTCTGTGTTTCCCAAGAGCTGAACAATACATTCTGATATCCTGAGCCTGATCTCCCTCTGCCCCCCGGCATTTTGTCATAAGACGGCCAAGATCTCACAAGTATTGAAGCCGGATCATCAGACAAGATCAAACCGCAATAATGGCCCCAAAACCAGTCATCCCTCAAAATGACAATGTCGCGCACGCGCTCGCCGGCGCTGGAGGAGGTGTTCTCTCCATGGTTCTAACGTACGTACCACCATGATCGATCAATCGCACACACAAAGGATCACTTAGTTAGTTAGGTGTTAACGAAAAGGAAAAAAACAGATACCCCCTTATCACCCTCTCCACGCGCGCCCAGGTCGAGTCAAAGCGAGCCGAGACGGACTTCCTAGCCGCCGTGAAGCGCATCGTAGCGCGCGAGGGCGTAGCCGGTCTCTACGCGGGGCTCGACAGCGCCGTCTTCGGGATTAGCGTGACCAACTTCGTCTACTACTACTGGTACGAGTGGACGCGCGCCTTCTTCGAGTCCGCCGCCCTCCGCACGGGGCGCGCCTCCAAGAAGCTCACAACAGTAGAATCGATGATGGCGGGCGCGCTCGCGGGCTCCGCCACCGTGATCCTGACGAACCCGATCTGGGTCGTCAACACGCGGATGACGACGCGGCGCGAGTCGCTCGAGGCGTCGCAGGAGGTCGTGGTCGAGGGCAGCGGCGCCAGCGCCGTCCCGCCCGAGAAGAAGGCCAGGGCCAAACCCCCCACGACCCTGGGCACGCTGATGGCGCTGCTGCGCGAGGAGGGGCCGCAGGCCCTGTTCCGCGGCGTCATCCCCGCGCTGGTGCTCGTCATCAATCCCATCCTGCAGTACACGCTCTTCGAGCAGATGAAGAACGTCTACGAGGCGCGGCGCAAGAGGAACGCGACACCCACCGTGGCTTTCTTCCTGGGCGCGTTGGGCAAGCTGTTCGCCACTTCCATCACCTATCCTTACATCACCGTCAAGAGCCAGATGCACGTAGCTGGAAACGGCCAGAAGGAGGGCATGACGCAGGCTATAAACCGCGTCATTAAGGAGGAAGGTTACTCGGGTTTGTACAAGGGTGAGTTCACATTCAGCCAAATCTATGATTTTCCTACTTCAAGTGATTTCTTTTCCCTAGCTATATATATCATCTTTCGCTACATGTATCCTCGAGAACGTGTAACTGACCACATTACTCACGATAGGAATCGGCCCCAAGGTGACCCAGAGCGTGCTCACCGCAGCCTTCCTCTTCGCCTTCAAGGATGTCCTGTACGAGCAGACCGTCAAGCTACGCAGCACCATGGCGCGTAGGGCCCTTAAGGCTTGATTAGGAAGCAAATTCCTCTAGCCTCGAGTGCTAAAGGACTACCCAGATAGCGCACCGGATGAGGCCAACTGGCTATGAAGACACATTGCGGCGCCAGTGTCAAGACACGTTTGTCTATCTTTCCACTATGCCCGCGGCGTAACCGAATCCTTTCAGAGATGGGAAACCTTCGGTGATAGAAGAAAAGGTGAAGAGCCATGTAACATCTAGGCTGTACAAAATATTGTTAGGATAGGTAGTTGTTTTGGTTACCTTTTTATGCGTCGATTTGATACTAGTAATAGCAATGTCTCCCACTTCCTCAAAGGCGTACCAATGTTAAGTGGCCAAAACCTATCATGCGCGAGAGGCGAGCATTCGGGGTATAGCCACCATCGAGAGGTAATCAGCATGTCGTAATCTATGGAGTCGGCATAACCACCGCGATCTTCCTGAAGTAAGGCACTGCACTTTTACAACTAAATAACAAATATTTCTCGTCTTCCTATCTCCGTAACCTTGATCCGAACAAATCTATTTTCCTACCGATCCAATATCTCCGCACCCCAGGGACCGTGTGCAAAATACCATCTCTTCCAATCCTCCCAGCCATTAACAACATCCATTACCACTTCTGGCAACACTTCATTCCAAAATCATAGTTTCCGTTCCAGTACTTGGAGGCACACTCACCATAGGCACGATCCACCGGTCATACCTTTTGTCGTCAGGCTCTGGAATGGTAACCGTCACGGCCATCCACTTTGCATATTCGCATTCCTCCGGCTTGCCCTCAGGGTTGAGCTTCATTCCCTCGGGCAAATCTCCCGCAGCTAGTCGGGCCTTCATTTTCTGATACGCCTCGTGTAAGTTTTTGGACGCCACGTCGGCTGTAACAACAGCGGCCATGTTATGGTAAGCGCTATGTTTCCAGCGGTCGTAGCTGGTAGCATTGATCGTAAACGACTTCTCTATATCGAACTCTTGGTACCCCGAGTATTTTTGACGGGCCGTGGTGATGGCGCTTCTGGCCTTGAGCAGCAAATCCTCTGTGGACGATTCGCGGATCTCTGTCTCTTCCGTGAAGTCTGAATAAGCTGGGCGAGCTATGATTCCATCGAAGGGGCGCATCCGCAACTCGTGTCTCAGCTCGTTGCTGCCGTAGGGTCGAGGCGGCCGTTTGATAAAGCCCAGGCGCATGAGCACCGTATAGAAAAGGCTTAGTCCCTCCGCCAACGATAGTGTATGCGAGATCTCCAGTAACATAAACTCGTGGTACTGCTTGGACCGTGCGAACTCAATCACGGCACGTGCGGGTAGACTGGCATCAGGGCTTAGATTTAGAAAGCGCCTGACGCGTTGTTCTCGACGCGTCGTGCATTCTCTCGCCCGTTGGGTATCCATATGACGTTCTTCAGCCAGTTTCGCAAGATAACGATACATTCCTGCGAGTTCAGCATTTTGGTATATGCGAAGCTCAAATCCAAGCTTCACAATCCAATCTAACTGCCGCATTTTGAAGGAGTGAACCCAATCTCGCAGTGGCCAGTGCCATGGGTCTTCTGAAGGGTATAGTCCCATCTCCGTCACCGCGGGGAGAGAATTCTTTATGTGACTCTCAACGCGCTCAACGTCACCCTCGACCTCATGCCATATAAGTACATGATGGCACAGCATCCTCCTGACACGACACCGGTTCTGGCAGAGGATATTGAGTAGGCTGAAATACGGGTCAGCTACTCGTTGGCGAAATTCCTCCATGGAGGCTGCAATTTCAAATCGAGGATCCCTTTGCACTTCTATCTCGTCAAATGCTCGATCGATGTGGGGTCCACACGGAAGCCCATCGATAGCTAGGTCGTCATCGAGGACCTGACGTATACTGAAATGCCCAAGGACCATCATGTCCTGAAACAGGAAATGCTGGATCATTGCCCTGATAAAGACCAGTGGCTGGGGTTTTCCTTCTTGGAGCAGCAAGATAAAGTTCTGGATCATGTTAGTTTCACAGGCAAGGAAAGATGTGCAAGGAAACAGACCAGTAGACACTGAGGATCTTTATACTGAAGGATGTCCATGACCTCACTACCATTGTCGAAAAATCGCCGGAAGTGTGTAATACATTCGTCGAAGCTTAGGCTCACCATGGGACGCGGTGGCATGGTACTAGTAAGCCTCCTTTGTAGCTTGGTACTAAAAGCCCGTGGCACCTGGTACGCAAGTTGATGCTGATCTGCAATTTCGTCTATAAGCCTTCGCATCCGTATCCAAGGGTCCTTCAATACTTGTGGAATATCAATTTTGTTGGTAGCTAGATCAATGGCATCCAGGAACAGGATACGTAATTCAAGACGAGATCTGAGGGCGGCGTGAATTGGAGTGAAATGAGGCTGATCGTGTTGTGGGTGCAGCTTTGCGACGGCATTGAGCAACAATTGCTTGATAGCCGGCACAGGTATGTCCCCTAATAAGCTTCTCCCATAGTTATTGGTTACGAAGTCTTCTTCCTGTGAGGTGTTAGACAGAGCATATGCGTCGAGGTAAGTAGACCCTAGTTCCTCACCTCATAATATAGTGTCTCTTTAACAAGCTCGTTCACAGAGAAGCATGACTTTAACAAGCCGGCACAGTAGGCTCGCAAGGCGAATAGAAACGGCGATTTTCCAGACGAGCTAGAGGGCTCGCTCGTGAAATCTACATCGTCTATAATTTTTGGTTCGGGATTCATTAGGGCATCCACATGGACGCTCGTCAGGATCGTCTGCGACAAAGGGTACCCGAGATGCCAGGCCATCTGCGGACGGTGTCAGACTTGGCTTCCCACCGTGACTCAGCTTGAGATAGACACTCACTTCGAGACAGAGGAGCTGGTCCATGATGCCGAGAACTTCTTCTGCGGTAGAGGGACCTGTCACATCGTACTCCTCATCAAGTGGCTCGCCTTCATCCGGAATGCCGCTATCCATTTTCCTATCCCCAATCTGTTATTCAGTTAGCACGGTATATAATTCAGACACATGACCGAAGATGTAATCTATACCTACCTCGATAGCCGAGACTGAGTCATACAGTTGGAAGTATTCATCTTTAATTACCTCGCCGGGTGACATAGCTGGCAAGTACATAAATGGATCAGCAAGCAACTCGCCAAGGACAGAGGGTAGAGCCAGGGCATATTGCACGACTTACTCGCCACAGCGGTAGAAAATTGCTGGGTTATATCAGTAGTCATGATGCCTGGATGTGAGATATTTGGCGGGCGAGGTCTAGTGGATTCGAAGGGCTGCATGGCTTCGAGGAAGGAAAATGGGCTTTGGGGCGTCCAAGGATGAATGAGTGGAGGAGAGAATGAGATGGTATCGTGAACAAGCAGCAGCCCCAACCTTGGAAGCAGGCACGATCACAACCTGGCTCTTGAGGCAATATCTAGGGGCACAGCTTGCAGGTAAACTTAACAGGGTGCGGAAAGTGCTGGTCTGGCAAACGAAAGATGCTCATGAGCTGTAGCGACGATACCTACAGACTCGGGAGTCTTGCTAAAGCCGACGTGGGTAGCCACTTAATCTGTATCTTATCTATCCGTATGTCTCAATGGACCTACGGCCGCGGCAGCGCTGGCTGATTTAAAGTATGTGACGCTTAAGAAACGCAGCTACAAATGGTGAGTTGATCTCAATGTTGGTGGTTTCGTTGTGGAGTTTGAGAATCTACCTATTCATAGCCGTAATCTAGCCTACAGTACTTAACGATGGGGAAAACAAACCTCCGGGCCCTACGATTTCCATGCCGTTGAAATCGGCACCGATGATTTCTACAACTAACCTTAGACCTAGGTACTTACCCGGGTGTTAAGAAGGAGTTTAAGTTTTACTTGAACAAAGGACGTCGCATTCGACTTCAGCCCTCTAGCCTCCAAACAGCGCACGCAGCATCGATCTTTACCTGGGTTGTGGTGGGCAGCATGGCCCTGTACCGAGCCAGTGCACCCAGTGCACCGCCCAGGTTAGTCGGTCTAGTGATGGTCCGGATATAACGTTAGCCTACAATGAATGCTTTTGTAATACCACGATCTAAGCAACCTAATTGTCCAAAAAATAGGAAGTCAACGGGCTATTTGAAATGTCGAATTCTGCTGCGAAATTGACAAGTTTACAAAGATATTGACCTTCGATTGAAAGGTGTCTTCATATGACTATCAGTCTCATGAGATTGCACTGTTGCCATGCACAGGATAAAAAGATGATGTAACAGGTCAACAGTAGAAAAATGCCTTTATGCGGTCTATTCATACAGCTTTACATGAGGGCTGCTCAGATAGCTTTCCTAATCCCAATCACGGACTTTCCCTCCGTTCAATCACAGCCGACTCTGAGATCTGGCACGAGCACCTCCATCGCATTCGTCTATTCGGTCGAGATGGCAGAACAAGTTGTTTTAGGAGCTGTTGGCAGCTTCGCTGGCGGCGGCAGCGTTGGCGTCGGCCAAGTTCTTAGGTTCGCCCATCTTGCCGTTCTGTTGGTCGCGGGATAAATCGATCAGCACTGGTATCCTTCTTGCTACCCCCGTTCTGACTTCCTCCCACTCTCCTTCCTCGCCAGGGCACGAATCAACTCACCTCCCACTTGGAAAATCGCAGGTCCATTTCACCTCGGCGCTCGGCGGCAACGCGCTTGTCGTCCTTCAAGCTTCGGCGCACGACACGGGCAGCGACGGCGAGGTAGCGGTTGTAGCTGTTCGGACGGGCGGATTAAGTCAGTAAAAAGGCCGCACATAGACATTGGTCTTTCGCATCGTCTTCGGCGCATCGGGAACAAAAGCCGACTCGATCTCTGAGGAGTGCACTCACGTGAGGCCGGCGGCTTTCCACGCGAAAGCCATTTTGACGGTGGATTGGGGGGGTTACGTGTTGAGGTGCTGGGTTCGGGGATTGGTTGCGTTGCTCAATTGAAGCAAATTCGAGGCGGGAGCTTTACGGAATAGGCACTGCACAATTGACCACTGGCAAACGCCCGAGTTCCTGCGACAACTACGGGCCGGCCACCTGGCAGGCCTGGTAGACTGTAGTAGTAGGGTAGGGTGCTTACCTTGTAAGGATGACTACCCAGGTACTATCGCAGCACGTGATACTCCCATGAATGTGTCTTGGCATCCCCAGATGGGCTGGTACCTACGTACTTCACCTCTCAGTCACCCATAAATACATGATCTATCAATCACACCTATCAATCGCAGTTTCGTAAGTAGGTTTACCTAGGTGGCAGCAGAAAATCATGTTATATGTGTAAGAGATAGATTTCGATTACAAGCCAAAAAGGAAAGACGCTAGAATTACACGTTGCCCCCTGACGCCTCTAGGTTACCTGGATTGTATTATACCATTTTCCACGTGACTCGCAAAGATACAGAAAAGGGTAGGAGGTTTGTCCTCTTTGATTCTGTCCACGCCAGGATCATCAGCTACACCTGGCCATGACATAGTTATAGGAGGAATAGCGCCAGGTTGTGTTGTACCTGTCCGCCATCCCTTCTTACGGGTCGGCGCTGCTAGGAAGCATGCTAGTTTCTACTGTAATGCCGTCAGAAGCGCGGAAATTTCAAGTCGATGATTTCGCAAAAGAATAAACCATCGACCATGACGCTAACTACGTTGGTCGCCCAGGGTTGGATGTTCGGCAGTCGCAGGTTGATCCTTATAGCCCTATAGATGCAAGTGGCCAGTCCATCGATGTCTTGCAGCTCGCTACCGGCAAACGGGATGGCGCAGGCGCCGGTCTTCTCGCACCGAAAGGGTGTGTGAGAATTGTGTCGACGAGATGGAGAACACGAAATAACTAGTGTAAATCCCGCGTACAATTCCGAGTCAATCTTCGGCCTTTGACAACTAGGTAGCAGGTGAGCATAGATAGCTGTTGTCTACCGGAGCCATATCGCTGTCTCGCTTTCCTGATAAGCGGGGGACAAACGTCCATGATAATTGCCGAAGGAGGTGGATGACAGTCTGAACACTCAACAAACACTTCACGCGGCCAGTACGATGGGTGCCGGCGACTCCTCGCGTCGATTTGCGGGCGAGATCGCCGTTCCTGATGTCGTGCATCTCAGGGCCGACCGAAAGTGACACTGCCTCCATACCTTGAGATTGTCACTTGCGTGAATTTTTTTTCAAGTCTTTAATTCATGCTTCCCATATATTCATCACCCCCCTTGTTGGCTGTACCACAAATCTCCATTGATTGCTGCGCCTCTGCCGTTACTTGCTATGCAAGCGGTCTTACAACGGCCCAACGGCATATACCACCAAGCTAAGTCGCAGGTGTGCATATGTATGGTTCTTTAGTGACAGGAAAGACATAACTGTTTATGCAGACTCGACATTTCGCTGTCAAGCCTACTGGTGGCAATAGGGAAGCCCGTTGGTCGCTTTTATCCCCGAGGGACGTGCATAATGTCTCATTCTTCATGTCACACATGGTGTAATTGTGCGAGAGCAGCAGATTCTGACTCTCGGAGGATCATGCAAACACGGAGATGGAAGTCGGCACCGCAATCATAAGGAGACTGTAGTCAAGGCCTCACAGAAAGTTTGCATCGCATGCAAGCGGCGGTGAGCCTCTTTCTGCTATTATATAAGGCCTTGACAAGGTGAGATGGGGTAGTCATGATGTTTTGAAGCAGCACGAGTTCTATATATCTGATTCCTTCTAGTCATTCTCATATACAGCTACTGAGTTGGAACGTATTACGTATTTTTCCTTCCTTCCCTTGCCCCCAAGAACAGCCGTTCCCGCATTTTCAAGTCTATACTACATCTCTGAGCTTTCTGACTTATGTTTCGACTTACATTATGGGGCGAGCACAAAGAAAAACCAGTGGATTTTCAGAAGTTAATATTTCAATGCCAGGATCAATAGCGAAAGTAAGAACCCCGGATCCATATGACCACCCTACTTATCTTTCTTATACGTAACAATATAGTGTTCCGCGGAATCCAGATCGCTTCATTACCATCTTACGACCTTGTTCTTATTCACACGGAGTGATTTCAAGACGGTTATTGTTCCTCAAAGTGTTTTTGCTCTGTCCCTGGTATTTCTAGGGTCAGACACAACTAAGCTGTACGAGCATGACATAAGAGATATTGCTTGGCGAACGCCGTCTATGCTGGCCTGGTTGTGGTTGCACCTGCTTGTGGAGGTCATCTCCAATCAAAGCCTAAGCGGCTCTATCATCGAAGATACCATCAACAAGCCATGGCGTCCACTACCAGCAGGCCGTCTTACCGTGGCGGAGGCTAGGAATCTTATTCGAGTCACCGTCGTAGTATCCCTGGCCTTTAGCAGTTTCCTTGGGAATCTGCTTCCTAGTACTACGCTGATGACATTGACCTGGCTGTATAACGATCTCGACGGGAGTAGTACCGGGCCTTTGATGCGAAACACACTCAACGCAGCCGGCTTGGCTTGTTTTGGATGGGGAGCAGTCAGCGTCCTTTTAGCTACGACCAATGGTACCGTCTTAAGAAACTGGCTACTATTGATTGTGGCTGTGATCTCGACCACCATTCATATCCAAGATCTTGCGGATGAGGAAGGAGATAAGGCCAGAGGACGGCGAACCGCCGCGATAATCTATGGGGAAAATTGGACGTGTTGGAGCGTGGTCGTGGTGGTCATTTTCTGGTCCGTGGTTTGTCCGGCATACTGGAGAGTGCCACTCCCTTATGCGTCAGCCCCCCTGGCAATAGCACTAATCATGAGTGCCGTTGTCTTACTAGGAAGGAGCCAATCCTCCGACGAGCTTGGGTTAAGACTATGGTGTTTCTGGGTGACTGTTGTTTTCCTCCTTCCGCCGTTGAGTAGCAATAGTAGGTAACACACGACTGTCGAGAAATTCTCAGCAAGATCAAATTGGTATGCCTAACGCAAGAAGCTGTCTCGAATAGCTGAGCTGACATGGCCACCATGCCATTTTTGACATAGGACCTATTATAACAGCAGTCCCATAGCTCTAGAGAATATGTCTCAGACTATGGCGACCATTCTTTACATGACTTCGCTCAGCCTAGGAAGTGAAGTGAGCAAGGAATTCCTGCGCTAACAAGGTTGCTACTACGGGCCAAAATCATATATCTTCAAGTCAGCCTCACTCATACAGTTAGTATTCGAAGAATAACAAAAAAAGAAAAAAAGACGGCACAGTTGACTATTTTCAACGCATGTAAGCAATACTGCCAGTGTTAGATTGGCTTCACATTAGGTTCTCTGTTGGAAGATGGGCAACAGGAAAAAGGAACTCTCTAATAAAGGGCGTTGACTATATGCACAAGATAGACTCAACTCTACTGATCTGTTGGTACAATTTTATTCCCTTCGCGGGTATCTATACCTTTAGGCCAAGCTCCTCTGCATAGGGCAATACATGTAGGTCACCAACCGCAGTCACTGTGGCCGTGCCATCGAGGAGAGCCTTGGCGGCCTGAGATATTAGAGTTAGCAATAGGCCAGTTGCCAAGCAGTGAGAGAAACGACTTACGCTCTGGAGCTTATCGGCTGTGACACCGTTGATTGACTGAATGGTTTCGACAACCTGGAAGGGCTTGCCAGTCTGCACGATACCGGAACCAGCCGAGAGAAGTGCTGCAACACCAGACTGGCTGCCCTCCAACGTGTCGAACTTGGCCTTTGCTATCGCCTTGGTCAAGTCCTCCTTGCTAGCGGAGCCAGAGGCGATACTCTTGAGGGCTTTCACCGCCTGTTCGGCCGTCGAACGGACAGCCTGAGCACTGCCGTTGATCTGGATAGCGAGAAGACCGGCATCCGAGTAGGCATGGTTAGTGGCAGAAGCGCTGACACTGGGGATGCCGGCAGTAGCTTTCGATAGGACAGTGAAACCGGGTGACCATTTGACATTAGGCTGTCCTCCAAGTAGCGCAGCAATGACCGCAATCTCGGGCTTGAAGGTACCGAAACTGGACCCGGGGAAGGCGAGGACTAGAGAGTTGCCTGCGGTATGGGCAGTACGGTGCTCACCACCGTAGTAAGTCGAGGCCTTGGAGTTGAGAGTGACATTGCTTGTCGAAGACGACGGGGTGCTCTTGAAGAATTGCTCGGTCCACTTGTGTAGGGCCTGGGCTGTAGCGCCATCACCGATAAGGGCAATGTTTGACTTGTTGTAGACGGCGCCGGCGTAGTCGGCAATCGTTTGCTCGTTGAGGTAACCCTTGAGAGGGGTGGACGGCGAAGGGTACAGAGGAGCACCGAGACCGGTGTGGAAGGCGACCGAGTGGGCGGCATCGAGGGCGAGGGCAGGCACGTCGCCAGAAAGCTTAGTCTGTTTGATGTGTAGAACTCTCTCAACATCCTCCTGGTACTCGTAGGCTGGACGAGGGCATGAGTACGAATAGTCACGTTCGGATGCTCAAGGAAGACTTACTGGTGTACTTTGTCTGAGTGATAACCTCGCCGAGCAACTCGGTGAAGTAGGGGATATCTTCGCGCAAGAAGTTGGCCTCGATAACCAAGGCTTCCCGGGTGTGGTAAGCAGTTAATTGGCCTCCTAGGAGCTCGGCTTCTCGGACAATGCGCAGGGCGGTTCGCGATGCGGTGTTCTATGACGGTTGCATGTAATTAGCTCAACTCGGAAAGGCCGTAGGCGCGAGGCGGGCTCACCTTGAAAGCAAACTCCTCGAGGCCGACGGTGAGACCAGGGGCGGGCTCGTATCTCGTTCCGGCTTTGGCGACAACGGCAAGCTTGGTGGTCGGGCCCTTGGAGTCTCGGGTAGCGACCTTGACGCCAGCAACATCGGAGGTCTCGTAGGCGAAGGAGGTTGGGACAGAGGAGGAGCTTGCAGGGGCAGCATAGGTCCGGAGTTGCGAGGCGGCCTGCCTGCGGGCGGCGAACTTGGCGCCCCTAGAAAGAGCCGTTCTAGAGAGCATGATGGCGGGTGGTTTGCCGGGGACGGGTTGGCAATTGGAGTCGGACGACGACGCTTTCTTCAGTCGGGTCGGAGGTGAAGGCTTGCAGGAGCGAAAAGATGCTCATTTCCGGTAGATTTTCGGCAACGGGCCACGCCCCAGCTGGCAGCGACATTTGGGCGGGCGGAAGCTTTCACTCAAGCTTGACCCAGGCCAGCTTTTTTTGGCCAATAGGAGGCCGTGCATTGCAGAAGCTGACCTCGAACCAGAACCAATCCCGTCCACCCGGAATCGTACTGCACCGTCCAATCCGATTCTCGACTGCGCAATATTTTAGTACTTTTTATCCCTGCTTGATTCTCTATCGTGATGCTTCACTTTCCTCAACAAGAAAAAAGAAAGAAGAGGGCGAAGATAATGATGATAATTAACAAGAGTAAAAAATAGAGCATCAGGTAAGTGTGAGACTTAAGAGTGCGACTTTATTTACCCAATGTTGAACGAACATTGTCAAAGCCAAGTCTTGTCAAGTTTATTGCTGTATTAGATGCAGTATCCCTCTTCGAGTCAATTAAACCCAACTCAATGAGAAAAGAACCAATCTCTTTATTAATTCCCCCCTTTTGCGATAAATTTTGTCTGAGAACTTACTTAATGCTTGTTGGGTGTTGTCATACTATTGAAGAGCATATTGCTCCATGTCAGGTAGTAAACTCGATACAACTAGGTTACAAGACTCAACTTCCCAATGAAACAACGCCTCTAATCGCAATATCTTTCGGGAAAATTCCACTTGGGCCTTTTATCTAGAGGATAGGCTGACTGCTGCACTACCAAAATTCCTGTTTGCTATGATTGTTGCTCCAGTAGTGTCAGTCAACCTAGGCTATCTGACACACGTAAAGGCCGTACTACAGAAAGCTATAAAGAAGCCTACCTGTGCGATTTGAGGTAGCTGTTCCTAGTACGTAATGGGCTATGCATTTTATGCCTGGAACATGATTTTGTAATTAAATACTTGCCTCAGATGTACAACAATCTTTAAAAGGGAGCGTGGTGCTGTTTTCCTCGTATGCTCTGCCATGACTCACCCGGCGCCGACATCACTACGGCGTCGCGTAGGGTTGAAGAGCAAATTAGTAAGTATGTTTTTTGAAACTCTGAAGTGAGAGCATCTAGAGCTAGGTGTAGCATCTTTCTTCAGATAAAGCGACATGAAAGGCACGAAACGCTAGCTTGCCATAGAGTCGGCGGTCTCAGACCCTGAGTCACGATGGCGCTAGTATGAGTAGGAAATCTTGTACAGCCAAAGGACGGCGCGGCTGGTATGACTAACTCTACTGCGTAGATGCTAGTGTGGAATCTACATCAGAATGCATGTAACTATCTAAGTACATAACTTAAAGCCTGGCGTAAGTACCTAAGTGCACATGTGTAGCTCGGGGTGATGGAGACTTTGAGGTTGTACTTTGAGGTTGTACTCTGAGGTTGTAAATGCCTGATGTAAAATCCTTCCTGAAAAAGACACCTACCGATTTAGGTAGGTATCCACCATCCCCGTAGGCCATGCATAGCTTGGTGGGGGACGGCTTTTAAAGGTACAGTAGTGAAGGTGGTAGCTAACCAAGACGTTCCCCGCCCTCAAGAGAGAAAAAAAAAAGATCCGACTTGTTAGCTTGAAGATTAATTTGATATTGGTTGGTACTACAATTCTAAGCTTCTTCTTCTTCTTCTTCTTCTCCCCCCTTTAAAACCCTCAGCTTAGCACGCCCTGCGACCAATTCGACACTCCCCAGACCCCCAGACCATCAATGAAGTCACGGTAGCAATCGTGGCTGCTCTAGAGATAGTGAGAGGATCTATAGAAGCCTTCCCCTCAGTCCGCGCGCGCGCGCATCCGCCCAAACTACATCGTCGCACGACCAACGGTTTGCCCAGCCGTCATGTTGGTGGTGAGTCTGACTACCTGCCTATTTCTACTTCGTAGCTATGCGACGCGATTCGCGAGAACTGTGCTGATTATTCATGCGTCGTCGCGCTGCAGACCAGAAATGCTGCAGACCTATGCGCTCTGCTTGTGACTGAGCTGTACGGTCAACTTCCTTCGGTACGCCCCCCTTGTGCGTTTGCTTGAAGCACTAGACCCAACTTTTGCGCTTACCACCTGGAACTCAACAGCGTATAATCGCTGCTCTTCTAGCGAGAGGCAGGTCAAACGTGAGGGATCTTTCACTACATACCTCGCTAAACCCGAAGCAAGTTCGACATGGCCTTGCCCTCGTCATCCAGCACAATCTCATCTACTACCAAACCGACCGCGAAACCGGTGCGACCACTTACGAAGCAGACCCCCGAGCAGCCTATCATCTCGCTCGCGTCGGAAAGATCCTCGATGTCATTGGTCGCAACTATGGAAGCACTGCACAAAATCTGGTAAACGACCTTTTGATGCTAGGTCACGTTGAAATTGCCGAGCTCGTCCGGTATCACAGGTTAAAACATGGTCGCAAAAAGGCAGCAGTCAATGGGGAGGCAGCTCATGACCACGACTCTGACGTCGACAACGAGTTCGAGAATGGCGATGCAGATGATCCATTCGACGATGACTCGAACCATATCAATGGCAATGGCGTGATGCACAGCAAAGCTGAGGACGAAACTCCACTCCAGGCCGACGAAATCTACGACACTTTGGCGCAACTAATTGCCGCTGGAGTAGTTGAGACAGTGTCAGGCAGCATGTTTCAATCCCCCCAGGACCTTAAGGCCAGCATTGAGCAGGAATGCACGCAAGAGTTTCCTAACGGGGTTCGAGGCGCCAAAGTCATCTCTGAGTTCGATGCAATGGTCAAATCGCAAATCAAAGCGATTGGGGCAGAGCGTACAATGACAAAAAGAAAACTACAAGAGGCCGCCTTATACGAGCCGAGCAATATCAAACGTCGAAAGCTTGCGAACGGAGGGATGTCAAACGGGTTTGCTGGAGATAGCGGGGGCTCGATATTGCGGGACGAGGTAAGAGTTGCGACCTATTCAATAGCTGTTGAGCATTTTTGCTGATCATGTGCTTTTTCCAGCCTAATACTGTCGTTCGACTAAATTTTGATAAATGTCTGGTGGAACTCCGAAACCAACGGCTAGCTGAATACGCCGAGGATTTCGTTGGTGAGACCACCGCACAAGTCTACGCAGCATTATTAGCGTGTTTATGCAGGAAAGTATATAGGTGCCAGCACGACCAGCACACGATTATGACGGAAGAAGAAGAAGAGAGCTATTTCAGGGGCGTCAACGTTACTACAGAGGAGGTTTTCGAGCACTTATCGCCTGATATCGATGTATCCATTGGTATTGGGACTGCGTCAGAAGAGGATATTGATATACAGTTCGCGGAGAGGATCCGAAAGTATCCGCCTCAAGTCCAGGGCTCACGTCTTCAAGGAACTCTTGATGCTGGAGACGAGATCCTAGGTTCGGATGATGAGGAATATGATACCACCGGAGAGCGTCCCAAAGCTCATGTTAATGGAAAGAACTGCTGGACTGCCCACAATGGCGACCATGCCGGAGAGGGTCATTCGTCCCTTGCTGAGAAAATCTACCAAATGCGACAGCATCTACTCATACTTGCCGAAGCCAAGCAACACTTTGTCCGTCATTGCGGGCGCAACGAGTGGACAGTCGATTTTGGCCCCATCATCCAGCACCTGCGATATGCTGAGCTAGATACGATGATAGAGGATAGCTTTGGACGTCAAGGGCTCAGACTCACCAGAATACTGCGAGAGAAAGGCAAACTCGATGATAAGACGCTTCCGGCCATGGCACTTATGAGAAAGCCGGATGTTCACGTTAAAATGGCTGAGATGGAAATGGCAGGCTTTCTCGAGGTGCAAGAGGTGCCTCGTGACAACAACCGTGCGGCCAATCGAACTATGTTTTTTTGGTTCTTTGACGAAGCCAGAACGCTCAGACGAGTCCTGGACAATGCATACAAATCGATGGTTCGTTGCATGGAGCGGCTCGAAGTAGAGCGATACAACAAGAAGCACGTGGTCGAACTTCTTGCGCGTAAGGATGTCCAGGGACACGAAGAGAACAAACTGCGAGGCGATATTTACAACGAATATCTGGAGTTAGTCGATATCGAGAAAAAGCTCCTTAGCCAGGTATCGAGGCTCGACGATCTTGTCTCCGTCTTTCAAGACTTCTAAACTTGGGTGACCAGCGAAGCAGGAATAATATTTGCATTGTTGCATTGCATGGCGGCGTTGGGCTGAATAATCGATCAGGCATATCTTTCCGATCGGATCTGTATCATTAAGAAAAATACCTACATAGCTATTACTGCTATTTAGCCTGTTGTACTCATAGGTCTTACTGTAGTGTACAGTATGTTGAGACTTTTTTTCTTTACCTACGACTTAGGTAGTCTGCAGGAGTTGCGCGCCTGATGAAGGATCGCCTCCTCCTGGATAAGATCCTATATCAAAATTCCCAATTCAATACATCTTAGTGACTAGCAGGTCATCCAAGAATCAGAATCAATCTAGATAAGATTTATCTTCGTTCCCTCACAAGTGTCATCACATCGCTTGCATCTACATATATTCTCATTGCCATACTGAAGACTTAGGTTAGGTGGCTAGGTGGTTGGATTGGTACGTCCCGCCTTACTACTAGGTGCTTTAGGTAGGTATCCATGTGGGGCCATGAAAAAGTTCAGGCTGTTGCTCTCTTGTACTGCACTTATCCTTCTAGCCTGATTGGCTCTAGCTAGGTGCACCGAATTGACGAGCTAGGTACGCTAGCCCTTCCTGCTAGCTGCGATTTCGCTGGTGGGCATTCGCAACTTTGGGTAAAATTTATGGTAGAAGACCCCCCAAGCGCGTGGGAATTTTTGCTTCGCAACCATCCTCCCGACTCTGAACCCGCCCGCGTTCGTTTCTCCCTCCTGCTGGACACTGGAAAGCTGAGCTATTATCTATTCGTTGTTGTCGTTGTCCACTCGGGAATTTCTATTCTCGAATTTTATAATTTCTCTCAAGTACCGGCTTAAGTATTGACATCTCCGGACAAACCCAACGACAATGGCGCCCATGGTATCTGGTAAGGAGAAGGAGTCGAATATCGCTCGATTCGCGGGTTCGGGTATGTACAATGGTCACAATGCTCTATAAAAGGAAACGACTTCTAATCTCTGCAACAGCTTCCGCTGGTATTGCCGAATTGGCCGTCTTCCATCCTGTGCGTAGCGACGAATGTCGAGGGTCAATCGTTGACTAACATGGTCCAAGGTCGACACAATTGCGAAGCGCTTGATGAGCAACCAAACAAGGGTATGGGCAGAAATCACCGCCTCGAAACTCTCGACTCAGAGAAACCGTTGCTAAAACCCGTCCAGATCGCAAACGCTTCTGAATTGAACTCGGTCATCTTCAAGGACATGGCCTCTGCGCCGTTCGGAAGGAAGTTCTTTTCTCTGTTCCCTGGTCTCGGATATGCTGCCGGATACAAGGTATGTCTCCCTTACATCAGCCCAGCTGTCATTGCGTATGGCTAACAAGCATGCCAGGTTTCGCAACGAGTCTACAAGTATGGCGGCCAGCCCATTGCACGCGATTACCTGGCTACCCACTTCGGCAAGGACTTCGAGAGCGCATTTGGCAAGAAGACGGGCAAGGCTATCATGCACTCAACGGCCGGAAGGTATATCATGTCTATGCGCTCGTATCCTTGGGTGTTCTTCACTAACATTCGGCAGTTTGATCGGTATTGGTGAGATCGTCCTGCTACCGCTTGACGTCCTCAAGATTAAGCGCCAGACCAACCCCGATGCGTTTCGTGGCCGTGGTATCTTCAAGATCATTTCCGACGAGGGTTTCGGCCTATACAGGGGCTGGGGATGGACAGCCGCACGAAATGCGCCTGGCTCTTTTGCTGTACGTGTGTCTCGTCCCTTGCGAGTGGGTCATGGCTAATACAATGTAGCTTTTCGGTGGCTCGGCGTTCACTAAGGAGTATGTTTTCGGCCTCAGTGACTATAACAAGGCATCATGGTTCCAAAACTTCATCGCCTCGATCGCTGGTGCCTCTGCTTCCCTAGTCGTCTCTGCCCCGCTAGACGTTATCAAGACTCGTATCCAGAACAAGAACTTCGAGAACCCCGAGAGTGGATTCCGGATTCTGTCAAACATGGCCAAGAACGAAGGTTTCTCCAGTTTCTTCAAGGGATTGGTTCCTAAGGTAGGTCAACAACTATCGTAAATGTCCCACTGCCATCCTTGCTAACGATTCATTCTGTAGCTGCTCATGACAGGGCCCAAGCTCGTCTTCTCGTTCTGGCTCGCTCAGACCCTCATCCCTGCTTTCGACAACATGTTGAAACAATGAATTAAAATAAAACTAACAGGCCACTACGATATGAAAGAGAGCGGAAAGGGGCTCAAAACGAAACGTGTACAAAATAAGACGTCCTGGGTATGAGGAATATAGATGTATGTATATAATAGATAAAGCCGGCGTTTTCCAGGAAATTTCCTCTCAAGCGCCATGATTAGAGATTTGGAGTACAGGTCTCGCTATCTAGTCTAGAGATTTTAAGACGCACTCGACTCAGCTACAATGGAGGAAGGAAGGTGAATGAACAATTCTCGTCACACACAGTCTGGTTGTCGTTCAGTTTGGCCATGGAATAGACCTTAGCTGAACCTATTCCAATCAATGCGTATAAGGCGGTAACTAACGAACTATCTACCTGATTCGCTGAACAGTAGAGACGCATACTTATCTAACCGTTCTGTCTCTAAAATACAATAGTCAAATGTTCTGTAGTTTTTGTGTGTGTGCCTACGTAACCGGTAGGGGACTTTGTCGACGGCATATCAACTGCCTCAACCGCTCAGATTATGCGGGGGAAGCCCTACTAGTTGTAAAGCAGTGTGATAGTTCGGGTCTTTGACGAAAACGGGAAGATGTCACTTCATACGTGTACAAAATATTGGGTACAGTCTAACAACAGCCTATGGTAAGGCAGCATCAAGATACGGGAGAATATTTAGTTATAATAGCGTTGTATTTACATGGCCACCTTGGGCATGGTCGAGAAAGTAGTAGTAGGTCGTGTGTCACCAGCAGAGCGGCCCTATCCGTTATCATCCATTATCAGGACCATCAAGTGGGCTGTAGAGGGGTATCCATTGCCCAATCACCAGTTTCCGGCAGAGCTTTCAGAGTCTTGGCTGCAGCGAGAGGCTGCTAGCTCTGGGCTGCCCCGGGAAAGGGTGGCCCAAGCTCTGGTTGCCCGGCCAGCGGATTCGTGACGTTGCAGCAGCGCCGAGACTGCTGGGATTGGGCGATCCTTCGTTTTTGTTTGGCCGCTTCTGGCAACATCGATTGATGATAGGGCACCCTGGCGCCAATCGAAGCCTGTTGAACCATCACTCATCACCAAGGGCCTATCTCGGTGTAGTAGTACTCATGTAGTATATACGCTTCGTCAACCCGCACCCGCACCCTTCCCCCCTCCACCTCCATCCAAGTCTACCAAAGCTTATCATCATCAGTTTTTCTGTTTGTTTTTAATTGACTGAGTATCGCTCTCTGCCAGTCACTCAGTCCCATGCCCAGGTGGCTGAGCGAGCCTTTCCCAGTATACACGTTGAAACAACACAACAGGCAATTTGTTTCTCAGACATTTGCATGCCGGTTCTCGCACGTCGCGAAACAGTCTATAGCTACCACACTTTGTTTTCCCAGACATGCCTTCATTCGAGCGTGAGGCGCCTGACAGGCACCTAAGACATCAACATTCTGGTTCATCAAGCGCTCTTGTGCCCATGTAAGTTCATCTGTGCTCATGCAAACCATCTCAACCCAGCTGTCGCCATCGTCATGTTACTTCTGCGTCGACTGACTCAAAGATACAGGTGGGATAGCTCTGACCCCGATCGCGCTCCTCCACCACTCCCATTGAACCCACAGTCGCCCAGCGTCGGCACATCACGAAGTGGAACATCCTTGGCGATACAGAATGCCCACGCCGCGCTGACGGCCAAGGCACAGGAAAATGCGCTTGTACCTGTCCTCCACAAGCGAAATACCGACTTCTCGCCAGAGCGAGGACTCGTGCAACGAACAAGTCCCCACAAGCGGATGCAATCATTGCAGCCTGGAAGTGTTCGTGATCTTAGTCTTATGATCGAGAACGGCCGGGACTCAGCCAATAGTACACCAAGAGGATCACCTGAGAAAGAAAGGTTTCCGAGACCCTCAACTCCGACGAGGACAAGAGAGCCAGAGAAAGAGACAAAGTCGATCGAGAAAGACCCGTCCGTCATTAGCTCCATCTCAATACCTGCAAACTTGACGCCCGTCATGCGGCCTCCATCGCGGTGGCCGCAACAGAGCATCCTCGGCGAGAACACGCCGCCACAGTCTGCCACCATGCTGGCTCTACAGAACATGTCAACACCTCCGCCCCCAGCTCGGGAGGTTGAGTCACCGCTTGCCACCGTAACAAATAATGCTATACCACAACATAAACTCACAGCATCTCACGAACAGCTTTCAAATCAGCTGTTGACCCTGACCAACATAGCCACTGCACTACAGAAAGAAATGGCAGCGCTAAGCAGGAGGAGTCGTGATAACGCAACTGACCTTATGAGTCTCAAGGAGGCCACACATGCGAGAGACGAGGACATTCGAAAAAGCTTACGAGAGCTGTCTTCCAGCGTAGATCCTACCAGACATCACCGCGACACATATAATGGTGGTCTTTATCTCGATAATAAAGCTTACAACAGCTCTCCAGTGATGAAAAATGCTCGCCCATATGCCCTTCCCCGCATACCGTCACCAAACAGCTTTGCTGCATCTCTTGACAGAGAATCTATTCTTAGCACGCCATCTCTCGTTGGTGGCAGTAGCGAGACACCTGCCACCATGGCGTTGTTAGAAAAGATCATTAGGGAGATGGGAACGAAGGACGGTCAGGATATGATGCTTGACCGTTTATCAGAACTTGCAGAGAGACTCGTCGGCATGGCTTCCGCAAACAAAGTCGAAGAGCTTCTTAGCGACGTCAAGGCCATGAGGCAGGAACAGGCGATAATTCCTGCTGCAGCCAACGGCCCAAGAAGCCTCAGCTTCGGCAGTGGCAGTGAAGGCTCAGATTACTTTCACAATAACGGCGTCGTAAGCCAGAGAATCGAGCGTCTTATCGTCGACAAAGACGGCCGCCGTGCTTCCGCCCCTTCGCGTCCGAATGACGTCCTCAATGATGACCTCATTAAAATCATTCATTCCGTCAAGGACAGCGTTGCCCAGGGAGGAGGTCTTACAGCTGAGGTTAAGGCACTTGTACGCGAGCTCCGCGGCGAAGTTCTCGGCATGGGTAGAGAACTGGGCCGAAAACTTGAGGAATCCGGTGGCAAGAGTACTCACAGCAAAAGCGAGACGAACAGTAGAGCAGAGCTCGCCAGGATTGTTGAGGAAAGCTTGGAGCAGATGAAGCTTTACATGCAGCAACGGCTTCGGGAGCACAGACGCGAATCAAATGAGTCGGAAAAGTCTGTGGTTGACTACCAGGAGATTTACAACGCTATGAGGACAGCGATCGCAGACTCGCAAGAAAACAAAGAGCCCCAGCTCAGTCGCGATGATGTTCTAAATGCAGTCAAAGATGCCTGGGAAAACTACAAGCCCGAGATCCAAATCGAACAGCTCGGCCTAGAACGTGACGAGGTTCTCGCTTGTATCAAAGAAGGTCTACAGGAATACGCCCCGCAACCGGAATTCCCAGAGACTGCGACTAGAGAGGAGGTCTTTGCAGCAGTTGTAGAAGGGATGAAGCATTTTGTACCCCCGAAGATTGAGACGCCTGAGACTCTCTCTCGTGATGAGGTGCTGGACGCCGTCAGGGAATGTCTCGAAGAATTTGAATTCCCTATTGCTCCATCCGCCACCGGAAATGAGCTCACACGCGAAGATGTGCACCAAGCCATCAAGCAAGGCCTTGACGAGTTTGACTTACACAACCAAATCACTGCCCTAGTACCCCATGACACTGGAAACGCCGACATAATGGAAAGGCTTCAAGACATCATGCAATACATGCGAGATGAATTCAACGCAGCCACTGAAGGAGCTAAGCAGCGTGCCGCAGCAAGCGGACAGAGTGCCGAGGACGTCTTGACAGCAACCAAGGATGGCTTTGAGTCGTTACGTGCTCAAATTGAAGAATATGCCAGCAAAGCTTCCGAAAATAACGAGGCCGTACCTCAGGAAGAACTCATGGCAGACCTGGTCCAGAGTTTTGACAGTTTCCGCGATGAGCTCTCTGAAATGATTACCAAAACATCGGATGATTCTAGGGACCTGGTGAAACAAGAGATCGAATCACTTAGAGACGCTGTGAATTCTTCTCTCGTTCCCCATGTACCGCCGCCCGTCGACAACAGAGAAGCACTCGAAGCAATCCGCGAAGGTCTTGACCGCGTTCGCAGTGACCTTCTCCGTCCTCATGCAGGCACTACGGACATTATGGATGCCCTGCATGAAGGCTTTACCGAAATGCGAGCTTGCATTGAAAAGATGAACAACAAACCAGTTGACTTTACAGCGAACGACGAAATCCTCGATGCTCTAAAATCAGGTCTGGATGATGTCCGAGCCGACATTGTTACTCTTAGAGGTAATAGAGAGGCCATTGATGAGGAGACAAGTGACAACGACAAAGCCATCATAACGGCCAACCCGCAGTCCATGGAACTCATACCTGCCGACCTTGTTAGGCACGGTGACATCAAGAACCTTGAGGATATAATGACTGATCTTCAAGACAAGATGAACGCTATTGAACTAGCCCAGGCCACGCTGCCTCCTGCCGCTGAAGGCGGGCTGTCGAAAGAGGCCTTGGCTGCGATGGAAGAGATGCTCCGCAATGGTCTATCCAAGGAGGATCTCAATGAGATGGAAGAGAGACTTCGTAATGGTGTGTCAAAAGAAGACCTAAATGAAATGGAGGAGAGGCTTCGACATGGCCTATCTAAGGAAGATCTCATTAATATGGAAGAGATGCTTAAGAACGGCGTGTCTAAGGAGGACCTAAATCAAATGGAAGAGGCCCTTCGAAGCATGCAGGAGTCGATGGCTGGGATCGCAAATCTACCATCCAAAGACAAGGACAACGACACGCCCATCAATCTAGAAGATGCGGCCACCAAAGAAGATGTACAAGCCATCGAAACCATTCTCCGTAACACTAAGGGTAGACTTGATGATCTCATTGATGGAGAGCAAGCAGTTAGAAAAGACCATGTGGACGCTTTAGAGGCCTTGGTTCAAGAGAACAAGGAGTCCTTGGCCTCCGTCACCACTCAGTTGGAGACAGTTACTCGGAAGGAGGACCTCATAACCATCGAATCTCTTGTGACACAAGCTACAGCAGCTCTCGATGAGATGAAGGAGCGCGCCGAGAAATCCCTTGAGGACCCGGAAAAAGTCACTAAGACGGACGTCGACGCCATAGCCCTGGCTGTTGCAGATGTTAAGGTGCTCGTCGAAAAGATTTCTAGTACCGACCTGGCGGAGTTGCCAACGAAGGATGATCTCAACAAGGTTGAAGAGGTCGTGAGAGAGATCAAGGAGCACAATACTACAGAGCTTCCCTCCAAAGAGGACCTTAAGGCCGTTGAAGATGTTGTCAGAAATATCAAGGACCACAACGCCGAAGTCTTACCGACAAAAGAAGAGCTGAAGCTTGTGGAGGACGTTGTGAAGGAGATCAAGGAACACAATACTACTGTGTTACCATCAAAAGACGACCTGAAAACCGTTGAGGACATCGTCAGAGAAATCAAAGATCACAACGCCGCTCAAGAGGAGGCCAACTCTACTGCTTTGGCAAACAGGCAAGCTGAAGTTGTGACTGTCAATGAGAGAGTCGCTGAAGTCAAAGCCTTCTTGGAAGAATTTCAGACTGTGACCAAGGAGAAGCTGGAAGCCGGTGGTACTGGCATGGAGACCCTGGGTCGGATGCTGGAAGGCCTCGGCGAGACCATCAACCAAAATGCCACCGTTGGAAGCGATCTCAAGGAGATGTTTGAGCTCATGAAGACGGAGTTTGAAGAATCCAAGAATGGTGTAGTGGGTGCGAAACTCGATTCAGACGAGAAGCTCCAAGAAGCCGCGAACCAGCTCAACGAGAAAATCGATGAGAAGATTGGAGCACTAGTCACTAAGTACGAGGAGTTCCAATTAGTGATCGACGACCGAGCAAAGGCTGGAGAAGCTCGGGACGTCGAAATGGAAGCTGCAGTCGTTGGCACCAAGGCCGTTGCAGAGGAACTCAAAGTGCTCGTTGATACTCTTGGCTCTACTGTCACCGACTCGCTAGAGAAGATGGAAGAAGCATCCAAGACTGTCTTCGAGAAGGTCGAGATGCTTTACAGCAAGGCTGAGGATAACCATGCCGAGGGTAAATCTGAGCACGAAATGACACGTGATAAGATCAAGGAAGCTCTCGGTGTGGTCGAGGGTCTACAGGGCAATGTTTCTGATTACCAGCCCAAGATTCTTGACGCTGTTAAAGACGTTCTCCTTATTGTCGGACAGCATTATGAACATTCTAAGCTCTCAGTGACTGACATTCAAAAATACATCGATGACGCCAAGCCACCGCCATTGAAAGAGCTACTACCACCTCCCTACGACGATACACCAGTACACACGAAGCTGGACAACATGGGAGTCGAGGTACACTCAAAATTAGACAAGCTTGTTGATCACACCCATGCAGCTGGGAAAGCCTATGCCCAGCTCAGCACTTTGGACAAGGTCCATCAGCAGGTTGTGCAGACAGCCGCCGACATCAACGAATTCCTGTCGTCACAAAAACAGAGAATTGAAAACGAGCACGAAGACCACGAGAAGACCCTTCAGGAGATCACACTTTCTCTCGAACGCCAAAGAGTAGAACAAGAATATGTCACAGCCACTCTAGCCACCCTCAGAGAAGAAGAAGAGCAGCTCCGAGAAAGCGTTCAGGCCCTGCGAACTGAACAGGAGTTCCTCAACAGGCAGAAGACTCGCCTCACAGCCGACGTCTCCTCCCTCGAGACCGCGCTCCATCTACGCCGCGAGGAGCTGCACGCTATGGACGTGCGCGCCGAAGGCTTAGAGCGCCGCATCCTCGAGGGAGTCCTCGATCACTCTCGCGCTCTCCTGATGACCAAATCCAGCGCCAAAGGCCAAGAGGCTATGAGCCGGAAGCGCGTCGCTCGCTCCAGCCTAGGAGGCGCTGAACTTTCCAAGGCAGGTGCCAAGCAACACGCTAAGTCTCGCGGAGCCGCCGTTAACATGGCCGTTAACAGTAACCGCGCAAGCCTCATCGCTCCGAACCCCGCCGGCGCGAGCCGTCGTATCCTGAGTCTGAGCCAGATCACCAATAACACGCCCACAGGTGGCCTCGCGAGAAGCCAGAGTGTCCGCAACGCAGCAGGCCCCGGTATGAGGAAGAGAAGCTGGGCTCACGAGCGAGCGGGTGCTGGGAAAGGATACGGCGAGCTGGATAAAGAGAACGTCGACTCGGTCCGCGAAGCAGACGAATATGGACCCCGCGATAGAGACGTCACGCCTACTGATATCAACATCCCTACGTCCGTAGGCGAGGAGGACGAAGACCCTGCAGCAGTAAGCGAAGGTGAACCAGATGCAGAGGAAGAAGGTGAAGGGGAAGGATCGAGCGAGTCTGGCGAAACCCTCCGCCGCACGAGCCTGGGTACCACGGTGATCACGGGGACGGAGACGGACATGGGCGGTGATGAGTCGGATACGGAACAGTATGCATCCTCGGACCACGACGAGGCCTTGAGTGAGTGGACTGAGAGCGCCGTTAGCGGAAGTACCGGTAGCGGTGTCAGCGTTGAAGGGGATAGTGTTGTTTCCGAGAGTGCCCCGGATGCGGAGAGTATTGCTGGCGAGGGCGAGGTCGTTATTACTGCTGCTTGAGCGTGAGCGGGATAGTGGTGGGGGTTTCTTTTATACATGAATTATCTGAGTTGATTACGGATGATCGATTGATTGGGAAGGCTGGACTGGGCTGTCTGGATGGATGGGTGGTATGGCGTATAGGCGTCTGTCCGTTCGAGTGTTCGTTATCGAATGCCCGGTGTTTGAGATTCGGTTTTTTTTTTTTGTCTCTTTTTCTCGCTCAACTACATGTTCAACAGTCTTCAATTGCAATCACAAAACAGAAGAAACAAACCCGAAAAGAGAGAGGAGGAAAAGGGTTGTTAGATAGCGAGGCGGTATCATCTGCCTCTCCTGTTTGTTCGATATGATCATTACATACATACCAATTACGAGTTTAATGACCCTTTATTCAATTCATTAATTCCCGTGTTTCTTATTGATAGATCGACCAGTGATGTGATACCTTGATGTGATGTTTTGATTTTTGTTTCCTTGTGAATCTGAGAGTATCGGTTGATGAGGTCGTATATATACAGATAGTACACATTATTTAACAATGCGCTGACTCTCCATCAGCTTGAAGCCATTTTCGCATGCGTCGGTATACCCCCTATTGCACCATTTCTGCGAGTAAGTGATTGAGTGAGTGAGCCTATGCAGCCTAGCCATACTAGCACTCCACACGAGAATATCATACCAGTACCATTCACCCTCCTCCCACGAGCTCAACTCTTACAACGCTGGCCCCTTTCAGAGTACAGTAGAGCAAAGTAGAGCAAAATGCCTACGCAGCCCATAGATCTAGCTCAACCTCGGCTTCTTCATCTCAATCTTCTCCTTCCCGTTCATCCACGGACGCAAGCAATCGGGAATCGTAACAGCCATCTGCGCCTCGTTCCACCCGTTCTCCAGAATCGCAGCCAGGACACGAGGGACCGCGAGCGCAGTCCCGTTGACAGTATACGGATAGGCCAATTTACTTCCTCCTCCTCCTCCTGAGCTACCACCACTGCGCACCCGCGTGGCGAGTCTCCGGGTCTGGTAATCGGTGCAGATGCTAGCGCTCGTGACCTCGCCCCAGCCATCATTCAACCCCTGGGCCGCGCGCGAGGGAAAGAAGGCCTCGATATCGATCTTCCGCGTCGCTGAGGCGCCCAGGTCCTCAGTAGGCATCTCTAGCACGCGGCAGTGCAACCCTAGGGAAGCGAGGATATCAGTCTGCGCGTCGACCATCTCGTCGAAGACGTCGAGGGCGGCGGACTCGGTGGGGCTCGTCCACGCGAAGAGCTCGACCTTGGTGAACTCGTGCACGCGGTACAGCCCCTTGGTGTCGGCGCCGCGGGCCCCTGCTTCGGCGCGGTAGCACCGCGATACTCCGACGCGCTTCGACGGGAGCTCGGATTCTTCTAGGGTGGCTTCGGCGCGCATTCCTGCGAGTGGGATCTCGGCTGTGCCGGCGAGGCTGAGCTCGGGTTTTCCGCGGGCTGCGTCGGACGCGGATTGTGCGAGGGCGTAGATTTGCGTCTCGCCGTTCTGGTCGCGCGGCTGGAACCCGCAGGCGGCGGCGATGTGGCTGTACACGATGCTGGGCGGCGCGACCTGGCGCCAGCCTGGGATCCGCGTGACGCTGGCTAGGGCGTAGGAGATCAGGGCCTGCTCGAGCTGGGCGCCCTCGTCGAGGAGGTAGTACCATCCCCAGCCCGACGTCGTCGCGGCGCCCGCGAAGTCGAGGATGCCGAGCTCAGACCCGATGTGCACGTGCGAGCGCCAGATGCGGTCGGAGGAGCGCGAGACGGACTGGAAGGGGTGCGGCTCGTTGATGTAGCTGAGGACTTTGGGCTCGTCGCCGCGGGGTGTATCCTCGGAGGTCAGGTTCGGGATGGCGAGGGCGAGATCTGACATCTCTGTCGTGAGGCGGGCTTCGTCTTCTTCAATGGCTGATAGGGCCTGTTTGATGAGGCGGGCTTCCTCTAAGAGCTCGTCTTTCGTCATTGTCCTCACGTCTCTCCTGGGTCCTTCACCTCCCAGTGGATGTGATTCTTGCGAGCCATCTTGGTTCAATGATGCTGCTGCTGCGTCGGCCTCGTCTTCGTGCTGGATGGTGGCCGGGTTCGCGATCTGGCGGCGCAGGGCGTTGCCGCGCTCGCGCAAGCTGCGGCCGTCTTTCTGGCGAGCTTGCCATTGGTTGAAGAGTGCGTTGATGCGCGAGGGGTAGGTGGCTTGGATCTTGTAGTTGCGCTCGAGACAGTTCTTCTCGTATAGCTCCGGGTTCTGGCGGATGTGTTTGATGTCAATGTTTGGCCTAGGCGCTATCGTCGGCCGTTGGTGTTGTTGCTTCTGACTAGCTTCATGATGGGCGATGGAGCTTGAGGTTGAATTGGATTTGGAGTCGGAGTACAATCGGGTGGTTGAGCGGGCGAGTGCTGTTAATCTCGTCGCTCTCGGCCGAGCCAGCCGGCATTGTAAGCATGTGAAGGATGATCTCGCAGCCTTCATGGTGTCACACGAAGAGCTCCAATTGCCGTTTGGCTTGGTGGTGGAAGAATCGAAGTCATACTGAACTGAGAGCACCTGACGCGGGGCTGGCTATACTTTTTGGGTGCAACTCAAGCTTCCGTAGCTTCGACGACCCCACATCACTCGCAACTACGGTCAACTAACATCCTGGGAGTGGATGTAGACATATAATTGTTCGATTGTGTCTCGGAATTGCACCAATGACTGTAAGGACTGATCATACTTAATACCGATACTTGCATAAAGCGTCTTGCAATGCTGAAATGTTGGAAACAACTACCATGCTCAGTAGAATGAATGTCATTTCAATTGGATTAGCCAGTCATTGACTCAGAACATCTAATTTCATTATCAGCGTAATGCGCAGAAAGGGTATCTATTAACAGTATCTGAACAAGCCAACTTCTAAAGAGTATCCGACTCTAGATTAGAACAATGTTCCCCAAACACCCAGTGTCCAGTTATTTGGTTGGGCTGCTTGACCTCGCATCAGCCCGCTAGGCCCCATGCTTTGTCTCTGTCCTATCTTGACGTCCACCTCACTCGGTCGAGATGCCCCATTGACGCCCTGCTGCAGCCATATCTCCCGGTCTATAGTTGCCAGCGCAGGGATCTTCATCTGTGTGGCTAAGCTCCCTCCGCACCATGGTCCTAGGGAGTCGATGGCCCGGAGTTGGCCTTGGACCAAGGGTTTGTAGTTCCGTTCCCCCTTAATCATGTTTTCTACCTGGTCTTCCTCTTGGGGTACGTCTGCAGCTTTGACCTGCGGTTCAGTTGCTTCCTCATCACCATTTGTCGTACCCGGCTGGACGATAACGGGTATATCACTGTTGCTTGCTGGACGGCTAGTCTCATGGTTGAGCTTTGGATTTGTCTTGTACTGTGCAGCTCCCTTGCCTCTGATGGGATCCCAGCCCTGTTCCTCTGCCAGGTTCGAGACTTCGTCAAATATGCGACCTTTGAGCCCCAGTATTTGTGCACATCCTCCTGTGAAAATGATTCGTGACATACAAATAGCACGCACATCCAGAGGAAGTTGAAGTAAAGCTCGATAGATAAGAAGGTGTACTGGAAGCTCGTGATCATCAAAGCATGACGGTGAGAGTCGGGTTTCGAAAAACGTAGTTTCACATGGTTCAGCTAGCTGCGAAAATGGTATTTCTACAGTTCTCGGGGGCTTACACGAGGTGAGCGTAATGGGCATGGGAGTATGGTCCTCGGTCGGAGGAATATCCTCTAATTCCTCTTCGTGCTCGTGGACCGTGGGTAAGCCTTCCTCAGCTGTGTTTCGGGATGGCTGTCGAGCTGCTCTCTTACACCACAACATACGAGTAGCAACCTCCTCGCACTCCTCAAAGCTCAGGGCCTCATCTCCGAGCCTGTCCTCGGCTCGTTCGGCGCGGGCTGTAGCTGGACGACCGTGGGCCGCTTCCAATAGAAATTCATAGGTCTCTTCCACAAGGAATTTGCCAGCTCGAATGGTCCTCCAGCTTTGCACCTCGCGATATTCGTAGACTGCAGTAACGGTGGTCTCGTGCCAGCCGAGGTCTATAACCAAGGCTGATCGAGTCCCGGCAGAGAATGCCGTCATGACAGGCGACGAAAGCAGAGATATGGTAGGCGCCTGGAAGTGGTGGAATATTGTGTCGAGAGTTGATGACAGTAAAGGAGTGGGCAGCGTAGGAGGCAAGACCAATGTCACCTTTCTCGGTTTCGAATCGACTAGCAAGTACCTGGAGAAATGGTAGCAAGGTTAGCAACATGACTCTGCGTGGTAGGCTGGCAATGCGCCCACCTACTTGAAGAAAGCATCTCTCAGCTCCCGTTCTAGCTTGTCGCTAACCAGACCAAGGTCTTGACCTCTGGTGTCCAGCCTCCACAGCTCATGGTCGGCACCCCATGGTTTCCCCGAAGCTCTACTGCGCCATCGACTCGCAAAGTCGGGCTCCCACACGCGAAAGTCACCGGTGCGTCTCTGCTGATCTGGAGCAAACGCGACAATCCTCTTCGGGGCAGCGTCACCGCCGAACCCAAGACGCAGCTTTCGGGAACCAAGCTCTATGACAATAGGGTCGTCGTCGACGCGCGAGCTGCTGGAGGGAGAGCCGAAAGTGGAGGATATGGGCCGCGCCGGGGTCTGAGGAGGACCGGGAGTGGTAGCTGAATGGGATCCGGCACGGATACTAGATACCGTCCGATGCGGGAGGGATGCCAGGCCCGCATTAGACGACATGTTTGATATTAGGTTATGACTGTTTTAACATCCTGTGTAAGAGCAGCAATGGCGATGCTCGCAGAGTACTTGGGCAGGTAGACACCACTGACAGAGGACGCTCAGCTATTGAGACTCTACAATCCCAGGCGCAGCAAGGCCCCTTCCATGATGCAGTGCAGCCCCCGCCTATTGACTCCAAGATCGACCCCTGTTAACCCGAGAGTGCCCGTGCTTCTTCTACCTAAAAGATACTTCTGATAAGCTATATCGATACAACTGATAAGCCCTAATAACCCTTATCGTAAGTACCCCTGCAGATAGGTAGAGCCTCGTGAGCCCCGAAGGGCGCGAGCGGCGGACCAAAATGGGGATTTATTTACTTTCTTTCTAGAGTGGGGGCCGGCGCAGAGCGCATACCCCCCGGAAGTCAAAGAATTTAAAAGATAGCTAAACTTGTGGTCCTTTCGCAGCGTAGCTGCGGCAGCGCATTGCGCCGCTGGCATTGAAGGTGACTTTGTATCAATAGATAGAAATAAAGGGTGATAAGTACCTTCGAGGTAAAGAAATAAAAAAAATAAAAAAGCACGGATACCCTTAGGTTACCCTCAGCTTATTATAAGACTCCAGATAAGCCAAAAATGAAGAAGTAAGTACTGGGGGGGCTATAAATATATTCCAGGCATCATATTGGCTGGTCTTCTTTAGCGTACTTTATATGGCTGTTTTAGGTAGCATAGACCCTGCAAGTGTATGCATGGTTGCCAGTGGAGACGGGCTGGGGGGAAGTTAGCTCAGCCGAAAGTCAATACAACGTTCGAATTGGCTACTGGTGAACGTT
Organism: Xylaria sp. MSU_SB201401; assembly: GCA_002288965.1. Taxonomy (NCBI): domain Eukaryota; kingdom Fungi; phylum Ascomycota; class Sordariomycetes; order Xylariales; family Xylariaceae; genus Xylaria; species Xylaria sp. MSU_SB201401. The sequence continues at coordinate 197,473 of NPFG01000001.1, forward strand.
AATCGATCAAGACATCACACCTATCCTACAGGTCACCAGCATATCGCTTGCAAAAAAGCTGCAAATACGCAAGCGAGATGAAAATGCTGCAATAGTAATAGTAATAACCATTCATAACTGAAAATTTGCTATACATATCTTTTGCAGATGACTTGCCCCAGGTAGCCTTAGACTTTGGGCTGTGTGCGTCATCGAAATGGGGATCAAAGGGTAAGAAAATATCACTCCAAGCATGACAAATTTGTATTTATTTATATTCACATTTTGTCACAGCATTTACAAGGAGATCGGACCTGGGAAGCGCATATCCCTGACAAAGCTCGCTGTTGAAAAACTCGAGGACTCAGGCCGGCCCTTGCGTATTGCCATAGATATCTCCATATGGCAGTTTCAAGTCCAAGCTGCGAGAGGTAAGACGAATGAATCGGCCGGGGTGATAATAATGTTGTATCAGCACACTGACAAAAAGCATAGGCGGCTCGAATCCCGCTATTCGCACTCTCTTTTACAGGTTGCTTCGACTCATTGGCTCGTCCATCCAGCCCATTTTTGTATTTGATGGCCCCAATAAGCCCACCTTCAAAAGGAACAAGCGCTCTGGGCGAGGAGATGGTGTGGCAACTGCTATGGCAAAACGCCTTATACGGCTTTTCGGTTTCCTGATTCACGATGCTCCAGGTGAGGCTGAAGCCGAATGCGCGCTACTTCAACAAAACGGCATAGTAGATGCAGTGTTAAGCGAGGATGTTGACACCATCATGTTTGGCTGCACTCGGACTCTACGAAACTGGTCGGCGGAAGGCACGAAGGGGGCGAAAACGCCCACACATGTCTCCATGTACGACAGCCGAGAGCTGGCTCAGGGTGCCTCGGGCCTCGACCGCGAAGGGATGGTCCTCGTGGCCCTGATGAGCGGTGGCGATTATCTCCCTGAGGGAATACCTGGCGCCGGCGTTAAACTGGCTTGCGAGGCGGCCAAAGCTGGCTTTGGCAAGTCGCTCTGCCAAATCAAGCGGGCCAACACTTCAGAATTAGCCAGCTGGAAAGAGCGACTAACATACGAATTACGACATAACGAAAGCGGTTTTTTCAGGACACGGCACAAGGCCTTGACTATTCCCGATGATTTTCCAAACATGGAAATACTTCGATACTACACTCATCCTGTAGTATCACCGGCGACGACATTAGATCGATTAAAAGGGCAGACATGGGATAAATCGATTGATGTTCAGGGTCTTCGCGAGTTCGTACGGGAAACCTTCGACTGGAGCTATCGGATAGGAGCGGTGAAATTTATCAGGGTACTAGCACCATGTCTATTGGTGCGTAAGATCATGCAGCACTCAGATGTAACGTCTAGAGAATCAACTACGATCGTCCAGGACCCATCTGAACTAGTCAGAGCTATCTCAACTCGGCGAGCTCATTTCAGTACAGATGCTACGCCAGAGATACGCGTATCATTTATACCTTCTGATATTGTCGGCTATAACTTCCACGAGGAGCCCGACGAAGTAATAGATTTCGGACGCGACGGCTTAGCACTCAACAGCGACAATGAAATGGAAGACATAGCGGAAGAAATAGGTGATGCTGATGCTACATCTAAATCAAGGCCAAAAAAACCATTCAGTCCCACGGAGCCAGACCTGTTATGGATACCAGAAACGATAGCCAGGGTTGGCATACCCTCGATGGTCGATGAATGGGAAGAAGCACAGCACGCAAAGGCCGTAGCACGATCCAAACCCAAAGCTTCGAGGCAGAAGGCCAAGGCAAGCGTACTAGCAGTAGGATCGCTAGACAAATTTGTGAGGGTTACCAAGCCTAACGTGCCGCATACCGCAACAGCCAAGCAGACTCCTCAGCCGCCGGTGAGCCTGGCCTCATCACCTGTTCGGGTTCGCCCACCTTTAGATCCTCTCCCGGCCTCTTCGCAGAGTGCTCAACCACTGTTCACATCAAGCCAGGAGCCCCAGAAATCCAGATCCGTCAGACCTAGTAAGCTACCTACATCTCAACCGTCGCGTTCCAGAAGGAAACCTCCAGGGGGCCCCAAGGCGGACGCCAACACCAACCCATGGACTATCGCCAACTCACAAGGGAGTCCCAGGGTCACCAAATCCGCATCTTCATCAAAATCATCATCCACCAAGGCCCCCGAGCCAATTCTCATATCCTCCAGCCCGCCTTCGTCGCCTGTCAAGGATATTTCTCCCCCTATGAATCATACCGGAGGTATTAGGAGTACCAGGAACCATAGCAGCATAGACTCTTCCTCAACACAGCCACCAAGTCCGAGGAAAAGGCGGTCGTTAACGCCAACGATAGATGAGTCAGACGACTCAAATCGCGGGAGTCTCAGAGATCCAAGTCCCACGCCGTCTCCGGCCGTGAAATCCCAGCGCAAACTAGCCCGAGCAGAATCTTTACCCGTAGACTCGAGCCCACGTCGTCCGGAGCGACGAACAATAAGGGGATTCACACGGGCACAAACCGTCGCCATCGAGATTCTACCGTCTGACTCAGAGGCCGAAGAAAATCACAATAATAATAACGACGATGACGAGGATGACTTCGAGTTACCCCCGCTAAGCAGTCTAATCCCCAAACTCTCCAAAAGCAATAAGATCCAAGAGCTCGCAATCCCCTCCTCCCCACCTTCCTTAAGCACCAAAAGGACCGAAATGGTGCTGAACCAGCAAAAGCAAGACCACAACCACAACCACAAACAAACCACCCTAAAAGAATCCCTCAAGACCACGCGGATGACGAAGCTCTACATGCCCCGCAAGAGTCAACCGGGCTTCTTCCGCGAGATCGAAGTCGACGCCGACGGGGCCGATGCCCTTAAAGAGGAATTTATCGCCGCCGCCGCTACTTCATCATCCTCCGGTGGGAGACGGCCGGGTATCTGGAGACGGAGTGACGTCTCGTGTATCGATCTCACAGGCGAGGATGATTAAGCGGCTGTGTCCGTCAAGGGAAATCAAGGGAATTCAAAGCAGATAGAAGTATCTATCTATATACGGGTATGAAAAGGGATAAAGAATCAGACAGCCATGCAAATACAAGTTTGATTTTGTTCTTGACTAATACGGGCTCTTCTGGTATTCGTATTGCATGCGCATTTGTATTTGCATCGTTCTCACCCGGGCAGATTGCGAAGGGGAATGAACGGGGCAATAGAAGCGTCAGCATCATCTTAGATACCTACCTAGATATATCATACACATACATATACATACGCATTCAAAAGTGAGCAGCGTTGAAGTTACTCATCTGCCTATTTAGTTATCGTTACAAGGGTCATCCACTGTCGTATCCATAACTCTGTCCTTTTTCGTTCTGTGACTATCGTGTTGAAGGAACAAATTTCGCCTCACTACCAACGCAAGGGACAAGGCCAAAATAAAACCAGCCACGAATCATCCCAAGTACACATCACACCACATCACAAAACAATAGAACCAAGCAAGCTGATCAGAATCTAGTCACAGTCCAAATAAATTCTATAGATAGGTATATATATATATATATATATGCCAACTCTCGTAACTCTCAAGTGAAAAGAAAAAAGAAAACTCGTATTTCGTTGTTGGTATCTATCTGACTCCCTGACATGAGAAAGAAAACCCACCACTACTACACTACTACTCCTACCATCACCACAAACAACTACAACATTATCTCATAGCAACAGCAAAAAATCTTGACATATAAAACATAAAAAAAAGGGGGTATCGTATCCACGCAATCCATCCAACCAGTCCATCAACCACAGAACAAGTTGTTGGGGAAAAGGAGAGAAAGAAAAACAAGGAGGAAGAGAGCAGGATGAACATGTGCAAAACAAGAGAATGGAAAAAGCAGCTCCAAGAAAGTTTTGTCAGGCGCGGTTCCTTATTGTCGGACCTGTGAGGTGGTGATCTTCGTCGTCTCATCTCATGTCATCATCAATCATCGTAGAATTAATGGTCCCGTTCATGTCCCAAAATTGTGGTCTTCTTCCTTTCTGAATCAGCTGCTCGCTTCACTATTATCTTATTCCTCGGCATTCCAGGGTAAGTCTCTTCCCTGCACCTCGATACAGGTGAGATAGTTTGTTGTGCCAGCGGCAGGTCCGGCCGTGCCGTTCACAACCCTATCGAGCTCGAGCTCCAGTCTGGTTCCCATGAGGGGCCGAACAACCTCTCGCGCCGCGCTTTTCAGTTCGTCGATGCGCTTCTCGAACCGTCTTAAATTATCGCGCGTATACAATTCGGGTGTAAGCTTGAGGAAGCGCTTGCATTCGTCGTGGCCCAAGTAAGCGCCTGATGCGGATCCTAGCGTACGATACGTGCGACCGACATTCTCAAGCGTTGGGGCGGCTAATACCGTTGATGGTGGCGCAGGTCTGCCACCGCCATCTCGAGAAGGATGGTTTGCGGCGTGATGTCTTGAGCTAAAAGAGGAAGAGGACTGACGGATCTGTGGAGGAGGTACGGGTGGCGGACTCGTGCTATCCGCTAGCCACTGCCGGAATAGGGACACCGCAAGCCAGTCAAGGTACGAATTCTGCGGACTTACACGCTCTCCGCGAGAATTGGTTAGGGTGAGCCTGAACAACTGCCCTTCAGTACGACTGACGGTCTCTTCAAGTTCCTCTACCTTATCTTCAATGATGTCTAGCACGATCTCCGGGAAGGAGGTGCGAATTGTGTGTTCATTAGCTGGCCACTGCCCAACAATGTGAATGAGCGCCTCTTGGAAAATGACCTTGCTACGACTGAGATAACCCAGACGTAGATAGCTGACGGGGTATCTTGCAATCTGTTTCCAGAGCCGACCTTGAAATTGCAAGAGATGATGGTCGACACGGGGCCCAACAACGGCAAGAGCATCGTACTGATCCGCTAGCCTTAGAAGTGACTTGCACTGGACGTAGGCATCGGGAATACTGATCCCATCGAGCACTGGCGGGTAATTATAAAATATGCGGAAGAGGTTGTCATAATCGCGCAATAGGTCGGCATCAGCCTGTGAGAGGGGCTGTGCAACCTGATTGTCTGGTTTCGGGGCTGAGAGGGACAAATTTGCGACGGAACGAAAAAAGGAATTCGTCGAGTGCATGCGTGAATGATCTGTTTTGCTCCGTGATACTTCCGATTGAGTTGTACTACTTCCACCGCCAAAAAGGGAGTTCGAGGTTGCAGGCGGCTTCTGATTATTTGGTTGATTCCTCGCGTTCGCCTCCCTCTGCACTAACATTGGTATGTCGTCCCTATCTGTACCCGAGTCTAGCTCGTAGCGCCATCGTCTTCTCGGTACGGGTGAAGTCGCGCCCGGTCTGGTAGCCACCTCGCTCTCGGTTGCACTGCCCGTGTCCTCTCCAATTTTCGACAGTTCTCTAGACGAGGGATCTGGGAGTGGTGGTAGCACGGTAGCTTTCGACCATTCCTGGCTGGTGCTTGCCTCGAAGAAGCCCGAACATCTCGTCAGGGTATGCTTGTGCAGTAGGTATCTGTTCTCCCTCCCACCCACAGCTATTATTATCTCCACGTCGCCGGAGTAGCTAAAGACGGGGAACTCGTTCTGGGGCACATAGGAAGCGCCACCGGCGTGGGAGCGGTTATACCGCTTGCTGCGAGACGATGCATGTGGTCGGGAGGCTGTGCGAGAAGAGACAACAGAGGAAGGCCCACGAAGGGCGAGGGAAGAGTGGTTATACTCCGGTTGTGAGACCATGAATACGAAATATTAATAGTATGATTAGGTTACGTTGAGGTGGAGGGTAGGTTGAGGAAGAAGCTATTGTCGACGTATCGGCGGCGTGAAAGGGAAGGAATTTGGGCCGAGGTCTATACTAATAACTGCTGACAAAGATTTGGTTCGCACGGGCGCCGCACATATACAGGGTGTTGAGAGAGGTCAAGATGGAATGGTGGATGAGGTGAGGACTACGAGGAGAAATGAGAGAGGTCGGGCGGGCGATGGTTGCGGTGTCGACAACCGTCGCGTGCACGACCAGCGTGTAGAGACGGGATTGCTCGAATGGATTGGTGGTGAGGGTACCTCTCGCCCTGCCACCCCTGTCACCCCAGTGTTTCTAATAGATGCTCCGACGACGAGCCGATGATGAGCGAGCAGCGGGAGGGGCAGAGAGCTCTGGGAGCACTGGGGGCAACTGGAGGAGTCAGCAAGATGTGGCTTATGTACCAGGCTCCGTGCCAGATAGGGACAGCAGGTTAGGTAAGGTAAGGTAAGGAGGTATGATGTAGTATGGAAGAAGGCGTAGCATCAAAAAATGATGTTTTTCTTATCCCATTCCATCTCCCACAGAACATATCCAATACCTACTGCAAAAGGTTGCACTTAGTGCAGTCCGTCCTCAGCAATGGATATGCCTACTTAGGTGGCAGGTAGGTAGCGTCCTTCAAGCGCAGTTCGCGCTCATAGGCGAGCGTTCATAGGACAGTGGGGAAACAGCTTTCAAGAGGTAACTTCCAAGTAATTGCCCAAGGCCGTCCATAAAGGTGCCAAGGTAGATATAAATAAAGAAGAAGAAGAAGAAGAAGAAGGAAACTTCCGAGGCACGCACAGATATCGATGGAGTCTTGCTGGACTTCTTTTAAGATTGATTTAGCTCAGGCTTCTGCTCAGGCCTTCGTACCTGGGGCCGGCCGTTGCGAGCAAGCCTGCTGCAGCTTTGACTCTCGATTCGTCCAGGGTCGGGGTGAGGCTGTGCTCTCAGATCTTCGCCACAGGCTTTGCTTTTGAGTGGGTGTAGGGCCGTCGATAGCCTGTAGGAATCCAGCAGTTCCTCGGTAGAGCCGTGCCTGGAGTGTGTAATCCTTGCTCTTTGGAAGTAACAGAAATAACCTTAAAACTATGATTGATTCCGTCAGTGACCGGAAGCGCATCAAGGCGTCATAAGTTGCAGTGGGCTTCTGTATTCGGATTGATTTCAAGGCATTTTTGGTAAAAGGGTAGTAAGTTAATCATACCTCGAGAGCTGCGATGATACAGACCTATTTGACTTGTACTTGTCGAGCAAGTTAGAGGTGCATGTTATCTGTCAATACTGTAATCACTATCTAAGCAAACCTTGAAATCTTCGTTTTATTCTAGTATATGTTTATGTCTAGCTCATGTATACGTGCAACCTCCAAAGACAAACTCTGTCGCGTCAACGCGTCGTTACTCACACACACTGCAAACTATGCGTACTTTCGACACGCACTCGCTCTCTTGGTGTGCTTGGCTTGGTTGGTGTCCTAAACTCCCTGAGGTTAGGCTATTCGCACGACGGTCGATTTTAGATACAATGATTGGCTCAGAAGAGCAGATGACTGCCCTAGAGATGGCTATTGTTCGCCAAAGCCCCTTGGAGCTCAGCTTATAGTAGTCCCGTGAAACGGTGGAAGTGCAGGTATCCGCCTTGTGAGACTGGCTGGCAGGCAGTAGACGAATCCTCACCATAACAACCCAGGCAGATAGCTATCGGCCAGTTGTTGATCACCTAAAAATGTATACTATAAACACTAGCATCTTCCAGCCTATAGTTATTCATGCTGGTGTTTGCGCAAGAGTATAATCATGGTACTGGTCCCATCAATGCCATATTTGATAGGCCGACAAGCGGCGGCTTTCCTAAATGGTGGAGACCGCAGCTCAAACGTGGCCCAATTGTTGCCCAACCCTTCCAGTGTTTGCAACATAAAAGGCGGCTCCGCCCAGTCAATCTAACCTTGGCTGAAATGGCTTCGAGCGCCCTAGTACGAATGGCACGGCGGAGTGAATAGGAAATATTGAATCCGTATTTCAGCGGGATAGATTACTACTATCGTACAAACTAAGTCCCTAAGTCCCGATAAGTAACCCCCAGATGCCCGATCCGTTTTGATTGCTCCGATTCCCACCTTGGGAATGAAATTGTAGGAGAAATTTGATAAAAGAAATGTCGAGAAAAAATCGATATGAGCTCAAATGCACCGCCAAATGCGCCCCATAGCAACACCGTCATAACCTCACCGAGACACACCTAAGTCAACTTTTGCGCCACTTGTCTAGCTCATGTCCATCTCTACTGATACTGGGGCTTGAGGTGTGACGGGCCGTGGGGATTCTGCAGCCACCATCACTTCAAGGCCCTCAAAGACGGGAGGTGACGACTTCAAATTGAGGAGAGTCTGGTCAACATTCTTGCTGACGAGCTGACCCCGGCGCAAATCCTCGGCAAACAAGAAAAAGCCCTCGGAAGCCTCGACGAGATATGATTGGAGACCCTTGCTCTCCAACCGGATTTGAGCGTTGGTAACAGAGAAGTGGTTTTCAATATAGCGCGACCAGCCACGAGCGGCAGCCTGGATATGTTCATCTTGGCTTATACGACTCCACCCAATACCGAGATGAAGCGTGAAGTTGTCAATGATGGGCTGGCTGCTGGTATCTGTGGAAACACCCGGTGTCGATGCTACATGATCAGTGTCACGAACAGGGCTAACCCGCCTTACTTGCGCCTCGGTGCCAGGTAGCGATACGCTGTTCATATCCAATCGTTGAGATTTGTGACTGCGGAGAGATGGCCGTGCTTGTTGGTTGATAGCTCGGGCCTCTTCATTCCTGCGTTTCTCGTCTGCGGCGGCTTTTTCTTCGAGCCAGGTTCCGGATTGACTCCCAGCGCTTGCCACGTATGATGATGGTGACTTGATCAGGACCATACCTTCGCCGTAAATCCACTCGTCTTCTGATTCTTTGACGGGCTCAATGGTCTCGAGCTTGGCTTCCTCAACATCAAGATTGACGCCGGCTTCATCTCTGGAGCGCTTGCGCCGGCCGCGGACGAGGTGCCATTACTGTTGGATAGGTGTGCTGAAGGTCCTATAGAATGGATACGGCTAAGTGGAGACGACTGGTGTGAAAAGGGAGGCATGCCAAACGCGCCGTGAGGTGCACTTGGGGCCATGGTGAGGACAGGAGAGGAGGTACGTTCGAAGTATGACATTTTTACCTGTTGGCACTAAATTTAGGTAAGATATCAACAACAGTGTCAGATACTTAAGGATTTAGGATATGAGTGACGGCAAGATATGCTGTGAAGGAGTCAATGATGTTGGTTAAGATCAAGAATAACGGCGGCTGATGGAAGGGATATTGGTAGAGAGGTAGGGTCAATTGTGATGGGATAGGTGAGTAGAGAATATCGTGAGATCTGCGTCGACGACAACAACGGTGACGAAGGTGTGGCTTCCAAGCCGCAGGATGGCAATGGCCGGTGGAGGAAAGGAGGAAGGAAGGAAGACCAAGGCTGAGTGTCAATGTGGAAAGCGACAGGTCTGTACGAAGAGGTGGTAGGGAAGGGTATCTGAGTATGGGAATGTGTGTAAGTGTAAGAAGGGAAGGATGATATGGCAGGTATGAGAAGTGAAGAGGAGAGAGAAGATGAGAAGAATAGGGTGGGAGTAGGTGAATGATAAAGACGAGGATGGGATAGCTAGAACAATGGTGGATGGGCAGGGCAGGTCAGGTAGATGTGCGGATGAGGATGGGGGCATTTGGTGTGTGCGAGTGAGAGAGAATGGGTGATGGATGGGCGATGGGCGAGAATGCTGTAGCAAGAGGCGGAAGTCAAGCAGGCAAAGCAAGCAGCCGTGGGAGCTTCGCATGTGCAGCTCAATGGGACACGCGAGGACGGGACAAGCCCAGGACCACTTACGTTAGAAGTGGTTGCAGCACTAGGAGGTACCGATGTACCGGACCGCTAGCACAAGTGGTACGTAGATACAAGTGTACTTACTCTGGCAGCAAGCAGGCCTGAGAGAGGCACAAAGCAGATGGCTCCACCCGGTTTCCCAGCCAGCCAATCACCAAGCATGAGGCGGCACTGGGGCTGGCACAAGAGACACCGCGGGCGCGACAGTGCGTGTGAGACTGGAACAACCTGCACACTGTCTTGCGCACTGTCCTGCATCTGCCTGACTCGTCTGTGCCGTCCAGAACGCCCCGGTGTGTTTCTATTGAGCAAAATCTGCTCCAAAAGACCTTTTCCGAAAGAAGCCTAGTCCCTTTTGTGCGAGACCAGACTGCATAGAATAGTCGAATAGAGAGACTGGGCTCAACTGGGCAACAAAAGGCAGCCCAGAGTACAGATCAATAGGTACATCTTACTCCATACGTCAAGGGACCCAGCAATAGGGTTAGTAATATTGCAATATGCGGACTGATCGCCATATCCATTCCTAGAATCAGTACACACAAAAGAACCTAACAGCGTCTCGGAAGCGACTCTAAGCTGGTAGGTAAGTATTCTCTTGAGTAGTGTAGGTATCCGTAAGACACGTTCAAGGTGTCTTACCCACCGTCTCATTCAAGCACCTCCTTGCATTACTACTGATGGTCTTGATACTTAAAACGCAGATAACTACGTTAGAAGTGCAGGTGTGTATCAGTTCTAGCCTGCCGTGAAAGCACTATGCGTAAGGAGATAGATCATCATAGTACCACCTCCAGACAACTCCTGTGAAAGAGCGCCAGTATATAACTAGACGCATATATGCACCTAGCGTGATGTAGTGGTACTGTCAGCGCTGAGAACCGAGCGAATCAGCGGCGCTTTGGGGCGTTATGCAGAGCATCCCATATGGCAAAGTTGCGCAACACTCGCAGCCAACGACATTGGCCATCCTAGCAGAAACATGATTGGCCCAGCGGCTCGATAGCCAGGGTTGGTTGAGGTGGTCTCCAGTCTTGCCCAGGTCGGAGCCAGGTCCCTTGGTCTTGGCGAATCTTGGGCCAAGAGATGAAAGACACTTGATTGGCTGTGATATCCGGACCGGAAAAATCCGACAGGCGATCATCTCGACCTCTTTTGTCCCCCAGTCAACACGCGATGCCGTCATCCACTAGTACGGTTGAGGAAAGGGTTATAAATGGCTATCGCTAAGTCTCCACTCACCAGAATGGACCCCAACTCTGAGAACCCTTTGCTGAGTGGAGCCGAAAGGCTCGTCCTCGCCGGATGGCGGACAGATATGACGAGAGACCGAAATAGGATACTCAAAACGGAATAGAAGCCCGAAATCCTTTCCCTCTGATCCGGTTGCTATGGTATCAACTATTTCCGATCATGTCGAACGAGCAGGCAAAAGGCTCTATGGGATAACGGTCTTAGTAATAATGGCACGATTTGTAGCTTGGGATTGTTCCTGGCGCGGTCTGGGCCCAGCCAACCATTAATGTTATATTTGAGAAGTTTCGACACGATAACACATATTCATACATCAAACTAGGGGCTGCCATATGATTAGATCGACACTTCTCTTGTGATAATGAATATAGGCTGACCAGGTGGCATATCTCTATGTATACTTTCCAATGTCCTTGGTCATCTCAGCCTGCAATCACCATGGAAACTTCCCGTGGCCCTACTCCAACCTGCCTGCCATATGACTACGAAAAGTCATTGTCGTTGAGCCTCGTATCATCCGAGTTCTCAACTCCTCCATGGAGACCCCGCATTCCCGACGTCGCTTGGCCTGGTGGGCTGTGGTCATTCCGGAGCCTGAGTTGACTGATGGTAGGGCGCTGAGCGGTCCTTCTCATTCCCACAGGCCGCGCGGGAACGGTGGAAAATCCCATCAACCGACTCTGGTGGCGTGCCTCTGGTAAGTTCATCGGCGTCTGCGGCTGTATGGAGGCTGGCAGAGAGTCATCGTAAACCTGGAATCCGGATGTGTCCACGATTGTACTGCCGGACTCGTTCCTCCTCGGTGTTTGGGAGGGGGAATCCACTGCCGCTTGTCGTGTAGATGGCGTCGGAGAGCTATGTCTGGGAAAACGAACAATTGACTCTACAAACCTCGCAGCAGAGCTGAAGATTCGAGCACCCGTACTACTTGGCTATTGGGCAGTTAGTTGTGGTCATGCTAAGCCATGTAGGGGATGATCTCACCTGACGAGGTTCGGCTGGAGTTGACTGAGCCGACCCCGTTTGATACGGCCGTCTCGTCGGGGTTGCTGGCAGCCCTTGCGTGATACTCTCCCGTGTTGGGATACCCGGACGCATCTACTCGGTCGTTCCTGTCAATATCGTATAACCCTATGGGAATGTGACGCAGACATACCGATGGAAGAGACTGAACATCGGAAACCACACGCCTCTCCAGTGAAAACGGTGGTGGGAGAGATATTGCTAGGCTATCGTCCTCAATCAAACGTGGCTCGCTTGAGTAGTTAGATGCATGACTCTGCGATGAGCTAGACTCAGTCGGGTTGACGCTTCCTCTGAAATCTTCATTCTTTGGGAGTCTGCGTGGAGGACAAGACAGCAGCTTGATGTCCTCGCTGTGCTCTACCAACTTGCGTGTAGATGGCTTGGGAGTGATTGCTTGGCGTGTCTGCTCGAGTGTAGATTGCTCCGACTCACGGCGCTTCTGCGCAGGAGTCTGTGATCGTTGTCGGAGCGGAAGCTGCCCGAAAGCGTCGTCTTTAGCAAGGTAGTTCTTGAATCGACGGCGTCGCTCAAACTCCTTGACCTCAGTCATAGTTAGAGAAATGGTAGTCGGCGGTAGTCGCAGCATCTCGCGACAACGTTGAAGGAATCCAAATTGGTGATTCAAATCTATCTGCAGAAAGTCTATCTAGGAGAGAACAGCAAGGAGTCAAGTAATGTTCATAAGGTGCCTCATCTACTCGAGTCTATCAGTGGGCTCGATTAGCGAATACCCAGATGAGACGGTTATCGACGTGATTGCTCGGTTCACTCGCCGTAGCAAGCTGAGCCATGGCTTCCCCATAATAGACTGGAGCAGTGAAAACTGGAAGCTCGAACCGGAAATAGGCGTCGTGATGAGGCGTATTGTTCCTTCAATACGGGATGTATCACTGGGTAGCTTCCATCCGCTCCCCCCCTGCCCCGTCATAGGAGGGTACAGCCTACGTAGAGCACCTTTTGTTGCTTTCCTACTAAATATGCAGTTAGGTAGGTAGTTAGGTATGCTTGATAGTTTTCTTTTAAAGCTCTTGCGTCTCTCGTTTCGACTCCGCTCTATGACAATAAACCATTAAGCTGAAAAATTGAGATTTTACTTGGACCATACTGGTATTTGTTGGGCATCTTCGGTTCTAAATTAGCACTTCAGACAATTGGGCCAGGTTAATCTAGGTAGCTATCTAGCAGCTCTAAAAGCTGGAGCTGGTCTCAAGCAAAGTAGCAAAGAGTATTGAGAATCATTCATGACAATGCGCGATTCCGGGGGTTTATGAATAGATCACTACTCCCAATGCTTCGACGTACTTCCCCTCATCATCTTCAAAGTTCTATTGTGCTATATATGAAACCTGAGTCGTTAGCTTGAACATACTTAGTGTTACCACAATGACTACTCCTGCATCCGAGTGAAACAAGCGCGTAAAAAGGGCTTGGAACACGAATAATGACGTCGTCGCTAATGTACTGAGTAGTAGGTACCGATATATAAGTGGGCGTGCTCCGTAGGCAGGTCGGGATCAACATCTTTCCGCAGCAGGCTCAATATGTCAGAGTTTGCTGCTGCTGGTACCTATGCTTAAATAAGAAATAACTTGAAAGGGGAGGACCCAATATGATGATGATGATGATCATTTTCCTGCTGCCGATCACTTCGTTTCTAGACTTGCACTTCTCCCTACCTAGTAGGTCTTTAGAGGAGAGCCGCATCTTAATAGACGTACCGTATTACGGCTCACACGCGCATTCAGGCGGGAGATGGGCAATTGGAGAAGGTTTCAAGTTGGTGATTACCAGGTCCCTACCTACTGCATTCGCTCAAATGCACTATTCATTGGCTACCCCAACCTGCGATGTAGGCGCAACCTAAGCTTAGCCATGTTACGTAAGGTTTTTTATTTATTTAGCTGCTCCATCAAGCGGCTGCTGGGGGCCGTTACACTAGGCACTCGCAATCTTATTAAGCCTACCTCGATTAAGAAGCACAGTTTGGACTGCTAGACTAATTAGAAGCTCGACTTGATGACAGATGACTGCAGACAGCATACATATCGTAGGCATTCCTGCACTGCAACAAATTTATCTTAAAATAGACATTCATTCATCACCTAGAACCTTGCGGTACAAATACCTAACTCAACAGGCGCTTAAATGGGTACCTTGCCAAATGGTCATTCGAGCTTGTCCATTACCCTAGTTAAAGGTGTTATTTGGCCAGACCACACGATAATACTCGATATAGCTTATAGTAAACTGTAGGCACGCATCTATTGTGGACGAACACATAACAGAGGTAGGTAGTACGTAGTCAATAAGCAACATTACCAAGTGATGGATACTAGTATCTAAGACTAGTGCCTGGCATACTCATTCATTCAACTCTTGCAACATCATTCACCAAAGAAGGTACATCTGTTTGTAGCTTAGAGGTAGTAGTTAGAAAGACAATGAGACTAGGTCCCTGCAATGGGTTGAAGAATCCAGCTTTGTTTCATTCATTGCCTCATTCATTGCCTCATTCACGTGCATGCACCATTGGAGATTTGTATGTATTGTATTGTATTATATTGGCGGCTCGCTGTCTTTTTTTTTTTTATTACGGCTATTGTGCCGTATTGAAATTACTTGCGGACCTTGACCTGCTCTTCCATGTGCACTACTACGGCGGCGCGGGCAGCTTAGGTTTAGGTGGTCCAACCTCCTGCCTCCTCCTACCTAAACCTCTTACAAGTGCGGTACAGTGCTGTACCTGGTACCACCCATCTTAGGTGGTTACACGGTCACCTCCATCTTTATGCCATTAAGATTGTCCTTCCTTTCCCTGTTGTTCCCTTCCGCCAGATTCAACAAGCAACTCTCTCTGCCTTGATAGGTCTTGATGGCATGGCCCTGCAAACCATTCCATCTCCTGTCCACTCCCCACCAAATCGCATCCTGTCAACTGCTCGCCATTGCGCGGCGTCCATCACCGCCACTGCGGCCTCTGTATCTTGGTGCCTGGATTGCCTGGGTCGGAGATATCAGTCTCGAACCTCCCTCGTCAGACTGATCTGACCTCTGCCAGTGGATGCCGATTACCCTTGGTCCTGCAAGTCCTTCCTTGACTGCCCTTGCCAGTTACCATTGATCAATCGTTTGCGGCCGTGGCAGAGTGCTGCAACCCAGATTGGCTGGCATATGCATCCAACTCCTGTCCGAGGGTTCTCGTATCTATAATTATCCCACCACTTTATGGCACACACGTCCGATTACAACTAGCAGCGGACTACCGTTATCTACGACCACAACTCCCTACATCCGACGTACTCCTCCCACGTCACCATGAATAACGACCTGAGCCTCTCCAGGGCCTTGGGTGGCCTGCGCATAGCAAACCCAGACGATGCCACCCCGAGTCCACAGTCACACCCTACCGACTCCGAGCTGCCCACCCCAGCCCAACCGAGTACTGACAGTCCTACCCCCGACCCTCAGCTACACAGGACGCAGAGCGTGCCACAAACCACCGAGCCAGTAGGAGCAGGTATGGCTTCCGTCGAACCAGAGGCTGCAAACCAGTCTACTTACAACCAGAATGGCTCCTTACCATACTCCAACATGTCTTCGCGCCCCGTGTCAGCTCTGTACAATGCTGCCCCTACAGCAAGCGTGCGCGATCAAGCCGCGAACTCTTATCACATCCTAAGAACTGACCCGTCACGACCACCCGCTCACAACGAATCGGGAAGGACAGCTCCAGAATATCCGTCCAGCTTACCCTCCCGAGAATCTAGTCATAGGGATCGTTCATATAATCAGAATCGCCAGGCTTATCCACCAAGCGGCAGTGGACCCTTACCTCCCAGGAGAAGCTCGAAAGGCATGGGTGCCGGATATGCTCCTATTGCTGGGGTACCGGTGGCATCCGAACCACGCGGTCGCGGACCTGGGCCTGATATGCCTGGGTCAACAGGTAGCGAAGAGTGGAAAGATCGAGGAGCTGCTGTAGGGATGAGAAAGGAAGTCGATGCGAATGGCAAGACGATAATGAAGCCCGTGAAAAAAGGAGTTCGTGACTTTTCGTTCGGGAGAGTGCTGGGGGAAGGATCCTACAGCAGCGTCTACCTCGCGACAGACCGACAAACGCTCAAGGAATATGCGATCAAAGTACTCGAAAAAAGACACATCATCAAAGAGAGGAAGATCAAATACGTCAACATTGAAAAGGACACACTTAATCGTTTAACAGAACATCCTGGCATCGTTCGGCTTTACTACACCTTCCAAGACGAAAACTCGTTATACTACGTGTTAGACCTCTGTAGCGGAGGTGAGCTTCTCGGAGTGTTGAAGAAGACGGGGACATTCGATGTCGAGTGCACGAGGTTCTTTGGAGCTCAGATCCTAGATGCTATCGAGTATATGCACTCTCGAGGCGTGATACACCGTGACCTCAAGCCCGAAAACGTCCTTTTAGATGATCAGCTACATGTAAAAATCACCGACTTCGGTACAGCGAGGTTATTGACCGACCCAAGAGCATCGCAAGCACCGCCGAGGATAGAGGATACAGGCACGAGCTCCAGGGGTAAAGAACAAGATGATAGCCGAGCAGCCTCTTTTGTTGGCACCGCCGAGTATGTGAGTCCCGAGCTGCTCACCAACAAGAATGCTTGCAAGGCTAGTGATCTTTGGGCTTATGGATGCATCATCTATCAAATGTTAGCCGGTCGCCCTCCCTTCAAGGGTGGCTCGGAGTACTTGACATTTCAGAAGATCGTTAACCTCGACTACGAATTTCCGCCCGGTTTCCCCCCTGCTGCACGGGATTTAGTCGAGCGTTTATTAGTCCTAGACCCTGCTCGAAGGCTTACCATTGAACATATCAAGAATCACGAATTCTTCGACGGCCAGCAGTTTGGAAAGATTTTGTGGAAGACAAAAGCGCCACGATTACGACCTTATGTGCCCCCATCCCAGGAGCCTAAGATTATTCAGCTGAATGGCATGGCAGGTGCCCAGCAGTCGAACCCAGGGACTCGGCCGCATACTGGCGGCAATGGAATTAACGGCGGCACACGCACACCAGGTCGCCTCATCACCGACATACCGCCACCGTCCCAGCTCGATATAGAATGGTCACCAGTTTTAACAAAGCCGAATGAGAGAATATTAAGACTTGGTGATCTCTTAGTCATGTCATCTGCAATACCAAATAGTCCATACAGCAAGGGTGAAGAAGGCCACCGGAAGTTCACACGTTTCTTCGGTGGGAGCACTACGAAAAAGAGACAAAGACTCGTTATGGTCACTTCTGCTGGGCGGATTATCATAGCACCGGCGGGCGGTGAAGAGAAGAAGGCAAAGCAGGAGATATCGCTCCTCGCGCCTGATTGTTCTTGGAAAACTCAGATCGATGCCAAAGGTCAGGTCGTCTGGTGTGTCGACTCAGTAAGTATCAATTATCCACTCACCATATTCCCTTGCTTACATGTACCAGGCTGGCTATCACTGGACATTTGAGGATATAAAGACACCTTCCTCCCTCGACACATCGGGGCCAACGCCAGATGATTGGATTGAGACTCTACAGCAGGCCAAGGATATCGCAACTTCGACGAAGATGACGGGTTCTTACGCGAGCGATAACGCATTTGGCGAGATTTCGTCATCCATGTCCAGTCCAGCCAGTACATTTGGACCTGAAGGCTACAATGTGAGCGACCGATCCCATCGGAATCCGCTCAGTCGGAGCCAAGCAAGTTTAGAAGATACGACCACTACCAAGCGGAATCGTTTCAGCAAACGGCAATCTAAACAAGGACTGGGCTCAGCCTTCTAGAACCACGCTTGCAGAGGTGTTATCAGACACCTCGGCTTGTGTGTTGACCTTTTGCGGTCACTTCGACAGATGACGTTGTTACCAAGCTCTCGTCGAGTTTTCTTTCCGGTGTTATAGCGAGGCGTCGGCTCAGGTACGTTGGAACGATCTTGGAAGAAATTCAGTTGTGAGAAAACAAAATGCATACTTGGCAAGGATATCGTCGTTTTACTACACAGCATCTGCATGGCACTCGAGTGCCCTGTAGTCCTCGTTGTCGCTTTCTAGAAGGATTAGAAGGAACAAACTGCATGAAAGGATATATCATATTACGGTTCTATAATACACCTTGACGATAGGTTATCTGCGGGTTTATGGTTATAGCGTGGTGCTCATTGATATGCACACTCTGATGGACATGCTACGTGTCTTGAGTGCAGCGGCTTACTCTGCTCTCTCTCCTTGCAACAAACCCTAGTGTAAATAGGATGAACGGGTACAGAGATGGAGGAGAGATTAGAGAGACCAAGAAGGGAGGGTAATATTCGATAAATAAACAACAGATAGGTCCTTGAGATCCGAAATATAAGATACGAAAACCCCGTTACCAATCAACGAATACGTAAGGTATCGATGCTTACCTACTGCACATACAACCTAAGGTAGCAATACATTGGTCGCGTGTTGTTGAATACCTAATAACTACGTATGCCCAGGACGCCTCATGGAAGGGAACCAAGATTGAACGTACTCAGGCTTTCGTCTATTTGCCTGCGTTTGTACGTACGCATAGGCACATGAAGATGTTTTGGGTTACTATAGGTGTTACAGTGTGGGAGGAGAAGCAATACGGTAAATGTGCGGAGCCACGATTCAAGGCTTGACGCGGTGGTTGGCGAGTCGTCAATACGAGCCAATGATAGATACTGTGACAGAAAATTAGTGGGGAGGGAGAAGAGCATCAGCCACTCCAGACTGCACACAGTAAACAAGCACTGGCCTATCTACACTAACATACTAACATACCCTACCGACCTGAAGCTTAGGACTTTTGCTTGCCTGCAGCCTGTCCGCCTAACCTAGTGAATTCCATATTAATCTTAATACCTTACGCGAGCGTACGTTAGCCCGAGCTGCTCTTGTCCATTGTCTAGATCAACCTGCCGTCAGTGCTCCACAAACTGAGATCCTACGGCGACCCTTTCGGATCTCGAGTGCGCACGCGCAACGAGGCCGACGCGATTTGACGACACGAGTAAATTTCCGACAACGTAGTCTCACGCTAGACAACACCGTAGCCGAACCCCAGTTCCCATCCGTCCACTCGAGTGGACACCCCATCCGCGATCCCAATCTGCCGTCGCTGGTGCTGGTGTTTGGCGTCTGGCGTCGCACACCGTCGTCGCCCCTAGGCAATCGACGTCTCACAATAGGTTGCTGAGCCGTAGTAGAGTCACAGAGGGAACCGCAAACACACTCACAAGTCGCCCAAACCGCCATGATGCAGCCAGGCTACCGTCCATACCCGCAACAGCAGCAGATGGTGGTGCCACCACCACCACCTCCGCAACACCAGCAACATCATCCACAGTCACAGCAACCGCAGCGCGTGCCCTATGCCGCAGGCAATCCGCGGAGGGGTGGTATTGGTAAGTGTGATTCATTTAATAGATTACTCGGTGACTACATTTCGTAATGGTGACGACGATGGGTGATGATGATCGTGACCGTGAGGGTGATCTGGCGTGAACGACGTCAAGGAGAGCAACGAATGGCAAACAAGACAAGACTATCAGATCTCCAGGTCAGCGAAGACAGAAGCTCCAATATGGACGGAGATGAACATGGGTCAAGCGCTACCGATGTATCGCGACTCCAAGCAACGGCCCGCGCTTGTGATGTGTAAACCCCACAACGCGAGAAACTTGCAGCTCCACTGGCCCTTGGCTCCGGCTCTGGTTCTTTTCTCGGCCCTTGTTGATTGCTCCTGTCTCGTCTGTCAATCGATGCCCACGTATCAGACCGCAGATCCGGCGCATCCTCTGTTCCGTCACCCGTCCATAGTCGCGCTGCGTGCCATCCCCGGCCTTGTTGTCGCATATCGTGTCCGCTTTTTGCGCCGCTTCCCAGCCCATACCATCCCCTTTTAAACCCCAATCCATCCCAATTGTTATATCTTCTGCCTCCGATTACACTATATCAAACTTCTTTTCTCTGATCATTGGTAATGCAGGTCCCATGATGTCTACCGGTCCACATCACCAGATCCCAGTGAGCCAGGCGCAGCTGGCGAGAAACCAACAGGAGGCTGCCATGGCGTTTGAAATGGCCAAGCGTCGATCTCGCAAGCCGACAGACAAGAACCTTCCTGATGGAATTGATGATTGCATAGTGGGCGATGTATCAAAAAACTATCGAGAGCTGAGAGATTTCGAGCGAAGGCTTGATGCTACTATGACAAGGAAGCGTCTTGATATTGTAGACGCCGTGAATCGCAGTGCCAAGGTTCGTAGCGCTTTGATACGCTAACGTGTTTGTTACCACCGCTAATAACTGGGCGTTGCAGCGTTGGAAGACACTTAGAATATGGATCACCAACACGGCCGAGAATCAAATCTGGCAAGGCAATGGCCTTAATGTGGACACCTTTGATTTCAATTCGAATTTAGAGCCCACGTATCGCGTCAAGATCGAGGCCCGCCTGTTGGACGACGACGAGGATAATGATAGCGACGGCCAAGAAGAAACGAAAGATGGTGCCGACGACCCAGACCGGATGGAGGAAGATGGTCCGACAGATTCAAAGGCCAAAACCTCCAAGCCACCCAGATACCGATTTTCGCATTTCTTCAAAGCCCTTCACGTCGATTTTCCTCATAGCAGTGGAGGTGCTGAACAGAGCGTCGAATGGAAAAAGCCAGAACGAGTAGGGGGCTCGCCAAACCTACCTGCTGCTGCCGACTTTGACGAATTGACGTTCAAGCGGAACGGAGACGAGAATCTCAATGTCACAATCAATCTGATCAGACACGAGGAACCCGAACGCTACGCCCTCAGCCCCCAGCTCGAAGATATCGTCGATATGCATGAGGCGACACGTCAAGAAATCGTCATGGGGCTCTGGGAGTACATAAAAATGATGGGTTTGCAAGAAGATGAGGAGAAAAGGAATTTCCGCTGCGACGAGCTTCTGCGAAGCGTAAGTTACTATTGCTGCCACTACAAGTCCATAATATGTGTCAAAGCTAATAATAAATAGGCTTTCGGTGGTATTGAATCGGGAGCTATCTTTAAGCTCACAGAATACATTTCTCCTCATCTTCAACCCCTTCTTCCCGTACAGCTTCCTTACACAATTCGACTAGATGAGGAATTCCATAAGGACCCCCAACCCACGATCTACGATGTACGAGTGGCAGTGGATGATCCTCTACGAGAACAGATGAGCGCGTTTTTGAATAACGCTGGGTATGCAGGAATGTTGAAAGAAGTTGCATCTCTAGACGAAAAGTTAGCGATTATTGTCCAGGCTATACACGTGTCCAAGGCAAAACATGGCTTCCTCGAGGCATTGAGTGAGGACCCAGCCACATTTGTGCGCAATTGGCTTAGTTCCCAAAAACGAGATTTGGACGTGATCTTGGGCGAAGCCATAAGGGGTGGCGGCGAAGATGCAAATGGAGACGAATGGCGCAAGGGAGGGAAGGACAGCATCTGGGGCACAGTCAACGCTCGTGAAAGTGTTAATTCTCTACTTTCCAGGATGCCGACCCAGCCACAACCACGGTGATCTCCTGGAAACTCAAGGAACTCATCGTGTTTATATTGGGCATAATGGCGAAGCGATTGGTTGTTGGGAAGATGATCATGTTCGAACCGGCTTTAGGAGCCAGGCGGCGTTTTAGGAAGGTTCCATTACTTGTATTCTTTGATGTATTGGAAAACGTATTTCTTCTCCCAGATCGGGGAGGCTGTTATGTGTCTTGTATTTTCGCACCACAGGGGGCAACCCTCTGTTACCATGCCTTTTAGCGGAGAGACAGACAATCGGTTGGTAGGACGGGCCCGACCAGACGGATCGTCGGAGAGTCACGGTCCTGTTTTGCGGCCAAATAATACCTAAAATCCTAAACCCGAGTCGGAGTTGATCTTGGCTCACAAAGAATAAACGAAGCTACTGCATTAGGATATGAAGAAGTGAGAAAGTAGCGAATATTTCTTGCAAATGAGCAAACGAGATTCGTAGATGCATCCCTTTCCTTTTCTTTATTCGCTACGTGGCATTTTTACATCACAATCGCTACGCTCGTGGCGGCGGGGTCTCAAGCTGTGCACATATCTACCACCACCCAGACACCAAGGCAAACTAGACACTTTCCACTCCTGCCTACCAACATCTCATATATTCAAGCGTCACTTAAATTCGTACAAGCCCAACATGTCTGCCGTCTACGCCAGCCAGAACACAGCCGTCATCACGGGCGGCGCCTCGGGCATCGGCCTCGCGCTGACCAAGAAGTGCGTCGGCTACGGCATGCGCGTGCTCGTCGCCGACTATGACGAGAAGAGCCTCGAGGCGGCGAAAGCGGAACTGGGAGATAAGATTGAGACGATCAAGGTTGATGTTGGGAATATTGAAGACTGGACGGCGGTGAAGGAGAAAGTTGAGAAGGGCTTTGGAGGTTTGTTGTGTCTTTCTTTTTGGTTTTTTTTTTGCGTCTCTTCTCCGGATGTGAATGAATTGTATTTGTTGTGGTGGCTTCATTGTCATCATATGGGGGGGTCCTGACCCCTCGTGTCACCCCGCTCAGAGCTTGGGTAGCAGCTCTCGCTCTCTCTCGGCCATCGTGTGTCGACAGGGCCGTCGTACGCCCACTTACAATTATACATGCTTAAACAAGAATAAAATTTGAGAAAGAGAAAGGGGGAAGGAACATTACTTCTATCAATAAGAATTAAAATGTCATAAATCAAAGCAATCATCAACTAATCATTACTAACCCTCTGACTTGTCATGCAGGAAAAATCAACCTCCTCGCCCTAAACGCAGGGACCGGCTTCCGCGTCTCCTTCGCGGACGCCGATACCTCAGGCTTCGAAAAGATCATGCGCACGAACTTATTCGGCGTGATCAACGGGATAACCACGCTCCTCCCGCTCGTCAAAGCGCATGCCTCGACGACTTCGTCCGCGGCGGTCGTCATCACGGGGAGTAAACAGGGCATCACGAACCCGCCTGGTAACCCCGCGTATAACGCCTCCAAGGCCGCTGTCAAGACCCTCGCTGAGCACCTCTCGTTTGATCTTGCGGCGTCGCACCCTGGGGCTATTGCGGTCCATTTGCTTGTGCCGGGTTGGACTTGGACGCCGCTTGCGGGCGCGAGCAGTGGAAGGGAGAAGCCTGCTGCTGCTGTGAGTTATTTTTTCTTTTCTTTTCTTTTCTATTTTGATGCAAGACATCTTGTCGAATTGCTTTTTGTATTCCTTTTTCGTCGTTCCTTCATTGCTTGGTACACATACTACCCGACTATACGAGAAGAAAATTACCTTCTTTCTCCCTTACGTGCCCAGCTGGCTGGGAATCGGATCTGTCTTATCCAATGAGCAGGCAACCGGAGAGGCTTTTTCTTTTCTTTTCATTGACGCAATATCATCCACTGTTTGTTTTACATCTGCAATACGCGGGCACCCGCTGATAGGCCTTATAGTGGACACCCGATCAAGTCGTCGACTATCTAGAGAAGAAGATGGCCGAGGGCCAGTTCTGGGTCCTGTGCCCTGATAACGATGTCACGGAGGACACGGACAAGCGGCGCATGCAGTGGAATACTGACGATGCGATCCTGGGACGACCGCCGTTGAGTCGTTGGAGGGACGAGTACAAGGACGAATTCAAGGAGTTTATGGAGAAGAAATAGGGGCACGGTAGGTATTAGTCCTAACTCGAAGGCTATACACACTGAAGTCTAAATCGCAATGCAAAGGTATGGGAAAAATGCAACGTGGACTAAGATCAACGATTATATGCACTGCTAAAACAAATAAAGAGTCGGCTAAGAGCAATTAGCTAGCTAATGCGCCATGACAAATGCTTTTTTGCATCTTTACTGCGACTGAATGAATACCCGCGCCTTAAACGCCTAACTGCATGCATGTAATCTCTGTCATGAAGACAACCCCCACAACATCTCTATGTCTCCTGCCCTCCCTCCCCCCCCCCCCCTCATATGGTATCTGCACTCAGGTTGGTAATAGTTGCTTACATGCGGATATCCTAGTTTTCTGCTGCTTTCTATGTTTCTGCTAGTTTGGGTCATCTTCTTCTCATCCGGTCCTGGGGTGAAATCCCAAGCCGCACATACACAACCCGTTTCATCAAACGGGCTGAGGGTGCCGTGTTGGTGGGACCGGGTTCGGGGGCATATTCTTGATTTGCTTGATGAGGAATTCGCGCTCGTCAATGAATTGCTCGTCGTCGGTACGGTCCTCCAAAAAGTGCGACAAGAAGGTGAGGAGCTTATCTCGATTCATAAGCAAGATCTTCTGCACAGCGATCGACTTGTGAGGATTGGCGACGAAGACTTTGAACACGTGGAATCCCTCGTATTGCACCATCTTGCGGT
This sequence comes from Xylaria sp. MSU_SB201401, assembly GCA_002288965.1. Classification (NCBI taxonomy): domain Eukaryota; kingdom Fungi; phylum Ascomycota; class Sordariomycetes; order Xylariales; family Xylariaceae; genus Xylaria; species Xylaria sp. MSU_SB201401. Next base: position 221,867 of record NPFG01000001.1, read on the forward strand.
CGCTCCGCAATAGGTTCATGCATATCTTGAGGTGCTCGCCTCGATCGACGTAGGCCGTCATAACATTGTAGTTTGATCGGTCAAGTAAAATCTCGCCAAGCAGCTTGATGGACTGCCTTTTAGTGACATAGCTGTTCGATTGTACCAAAATACTGTTGTACTTTTCGAAGAATAGCTCGAAATTGACGCCTAGATACCGCGGTACAAGTTCCTTATGCTTAGTTAGGAGTTCCTATACAACACGTTAGTATCTCAGCCTAGCGAAGCAGAGGAGCCGAGAAGACTATACTCGAAACGTGGTAAAAGCATCTGCGGCAACTTCAAACGAGCTCTTGTCAATCCACTCAAAGAATCTCCAAAAGACACCATTTCCCGTCTGTGGTCGCTCCCGATCGATGGCCGTAACGCCTTTTAAGCTAGATCCCGGCTGCTCCCCGTCGTCATACAGAATTATGGCCGCGGCGGCCTCACTCTTCAGTACTTCTCGCAAGACGGAACCGGCCGGCGTTGCGCTCTCCTTGTGTTCATAGCCTCGACATAGCTCTAGTAACACTTCGGGTCTGTTGTTGACCACATAGCTCAGTGCGACGGGGTCTGTCTTCGGTGACGCTGTCGGTGGTCGGAACCGGAAGACGTATGAGAAGATGACTTGCGTGTCTTTGCGAGCTTCGAAGGGAAGGCGATGTAGGTTTTGGGCGAGCAAGAACAAGAGGTCCTCTTCTATCAGCCCCGTAACTAGCGAATAGACCTGCTCTGGCGTACTTTCGTAATCTGCCCATCGCCAGATCTGTCAGCTCACATGCCGAGCTCAATTCATCTTGCACGCTTTTGTCCGTACCTGGTACTCCCTGCAGTGCGAGTTTCATCTGATTCAGGACTTTGGCCAATTCTTCGGCCTAGTCAGGGGAAAGGGCACCGTCAGTCGTGGATGTCACGGTACAACCAAAGTCTCGAAAACACGGTGGCATATACCTTCGCAGGGCCGCCAGGGCCGTCCAGCCTGTAGACATGGTCCTTGGCTTGTTTAGCCAGGTCAATGGTGTTTGTCCGAGTCTTGCCCCTCCCGAAGAGGAATGCCATGGTTCACTGTTGACCGCAGGTCAAATGATCGGGTCAACCAACGATGTCCAGATGCGCGACCAGCGTGGCCGGCCAAAATGTACAGTCTAAGGTTGCAAACAGCTAAGGGGCCAATCGATGGGTCCCGGTCTCGACTAGGGCGGAGGTCGGTTGGAGGCCAATTATCATGGCGCGTGGAACAGGTAGGTAAGTAGGTAAGTATCTATGGATTCTCTATGAGGGATATCGCGAGTCATCACTCTAGAGTAGAGACAAAGGAAACTAGCTTGTTGCGCAGAATTGAATCGACCAGAAGCATCACCAGCGGTATTTGAATAATGTATCGCCGCCTACAAATGTTTTGTTTCGACCCAAGTTTGAGTTTCGACTCCGTTTCGATGGGCCTGGTAATTGCCAAGGGGGTTGTTGCTTGGGAGGCCCAACGGTCGTCATGTTTATTTACAAGCCAGTTCAGGGGAACGAACCACCAAGGGTACCCTAGGCGGGGCAGGGCCAGGGCAGGGCGGAGCGGAGCACATTCGATACCTAGTACGTCAGGGCAGACATGACCTCGATAAAAGTCACATTTATTATAGAAGAATAGGATCCATAGATTACTAGGAACGAAGATCAATCCATATAATAAACTAGTTATTTATAGTTATTTTAAGCGATTATTATAAGAATCCGAACATGATTTGATTCGACCATCAATGCTTCAGTATAAAATCTACCCTTGTTGTGTGCTAATGAGGTTTCGATCATCAATCGACCAGAGCTGGGACTAACTTGCCTAGTCCCGATTTGGCATCATGCGGGGATGACTCAAAATTTCTCAGTGATAGGAGTACAAGTGTACCTGGAGGTACCTTAGGCTTGGCCCATGACCCCGCGATTAGTGTCTCTGACCAAACTTGCCCCGCGGTCGGATTTAATTTCACGTCGCTTTTTGCATGACACCTTGGGCTGTGACTCAACTCAGTGCTATATAGGGGTTTGTGATACACCTGGCTTCGGAGGCTTGACTTCTAGCCCTGGGGAACTTGCAGGAAGTTGTCTACTTAGTTGATTCAGCAACTCTGACATAGGTCGCCATGTCCATCGACTTTCCCAAGGCCGAGGTCGCCGTCATCGAGCAATGGCGAGAGATCAACGCATTTGAGAGACAGGTCTGTGCCAACTCACAAATGCCCTGAGATTCTTGACGGTGCGCCTTTAGGATGTTCGCTAATGCGCCTGAGATATCTAGGTTGAGTTATCTAAAGACAAACCGCGATACACTTTCTACGATGGCCCGCCGTTCGCTACTGGACTTCCTCACTACGGCCATCTCCTCGCCTCGACGATCAAAGATATTATCCCTAGATATTGGTCGATGAAGGGCCACCATGTCGAGAGACGATTTGGTTGGGATACACATGGAATCCCTATTGAACACGAGATTGACAAGAAGTTTGGGCTCTCCGGCAAGGAAGCCGTTGAGAAATTTGGCCTGGCCAATTATAACAAGGAATGCCGAAGCATAGTAATGAGGTAGGTCTATATGGTGGTTGAATTTCTGAATGCACTTGACAATATAAGAGTAACATTGGATTAATACTAACTTAATGTAAGATACCGCGAGGAATGGCGCCATACTATAGAGAGGCTAGGAAGATGGATAGATTTCGACAACGATTATAAGGTCAGTTTGAAAGAAATCCAATTAAAAATATGACATAAGGAATTATATACTGATATCAACCGAAGACAATGGATCTGTCGTTCATGGAGACCGAATGGTGGATTTTCAAGCAACTTTTCGAAAAGGGAATGGTATACCAGGGCCATCGTGTTATGCCTTACTCAACGGGCATGACTACGGCATTATCCAATTTTGAGGCGAACCAAAATTATCAAGACGTCACAGATCCGGCTGTCGTCGTGAGCTTTCCCTTGAAATCGGATCCCACGACCCACCTCCTAGCTTGGACTACAACTCCATGGACACTCCCGACGAATTTGGCACTCGCAACGCATCCGAATTTTGAGTATGTGAAGATTCTCGATGAGAAGTCTGGGACCAAATATATCCTACTAGAGAAGCTATTGGGAACGCTCTACAAGGATCCCAAGAAAGCGAAATACAAGGTCGTCTCGAAATTGAAAGGAAAGGACCTAGAAGGGGAAAAATATGAGCCGTTGTTCGATTACTTCTATGAAGAGTTCAAAGATGTTGCATTCAAGGTCGTCAACGCTGAATATGTCACGGATGACTCGGGAACGGGAATAGTCCATCAGGCACCGGCCTATGGTGAAGACGATTATGCAGTTGCACGGGAGCATAACATCATTTCGCCGACTCGTGCGCCACCTGATCCGATCACCGACCTCGGCGTCTACACGGAAAAGGTTCGAGACTTCGCCGGGATGTACATCAAGGTTGGTTTAAACCTTTCTAAGCGTCCAGATGTTCGATATATTAAGTTTTATGGGATTAAGCTGACTCCGCTATTACGTAGGCAGCCGATAGGAGCATCATCAAAAATTTGAAAGAGAGAGGGCGCCTCGTTGTTGATTCTCAACTTAGTTAGTCCCCTGGTCCCTTAACCCCCTCTGAGGCAGTTTCGGGCCTCATTGCTCCTGCATGGTCCCGAACCACGAACACATGTTTGGTGATTACTGACTTCTTGCGTGTAAAAGAGCACTCGTATCCGATGTGTCCGAGAACAGACACTCCTCTTATCTATCGCGCCGTTCCATCATGGTTTATAAAGATTCCTGTATGCTCATCACCTTTCTCCTCATTAATTTATTCGCGCTTGGAGGCTACAGTTGCCTATAGAAGGCGACTGAGCCATTTGGGAATAGACAGAACTCACGAAACCAGCTGTTTTCCTTTCCTCTTTTTCCTTCTTCTGATTGACTACTGATTGCAATAAACTACAGGAAATTGTATCACAGATGTTAAAGAACATCGAAACCATGCACGTATGTGGCCTCTTGAGATTGTACCTAAAAGAGTAATTACTAACTCCAGAGATTAAAGTGGACTCCGGGTGCCGTTAAGGAAAACAGATTTGGCAATTGGATTGCAAATGCGAGAGGTTTGTCACCCTTGTTCGCTCTATGCGCTACGATATGTTGCTTTAGCTAAATCTTCCCTCCGTTTCAAGATTGGAATGTATCTCGAAATCGATATTGGGGCACTCCAATTCCTCTATGGGCAAACGAAGATTTGAGTGAAGTTGTTTGCATCGGTTCCGTTGAGGAATTGAAGGAACTCTCATCGTACGAGGGAGAATTGACCGACCTCCACCGCGACAAGGTGGATCATATCACCATCCCCAGTAAAACTGGCAAAGGAGTCTTAAAAAGAGTTGAGGAAGTTTTCGACTGTTGGTTTGAGAGCGGCAGCATGCCATATGCGTCTCAACACTACCCCTTCGAGAACAAGGACAAGTTTGCAGAAAGCTTTCCTGGAGATTTCATTGCCGAAGGTTTAGAGTAAGTTAATTCAGTATTCCGCCGTCTATCCTAAAGCTAACCGAGATGATAGCCAAACGAGAGGATGGTTTTATGTTAGTCCCCTTGAGTCATTATCTCCTCCTTTTGGCAGGTTTCAGCCTATTGCTCCCGAAACATGGGCTGAAGTCTTACCTGTTTGATAATTACTGACCCCAGTGTATGAACAGACCCTCCTCGTGTTAGGAACCCACCTCTTCGGTGTCAGTCCCTTCAAAAATTGCGTAGTGAATGGTATAGTTCTAGCAGAGGATGGAAAGAAGATGTCCAAGCGACTGAAGAACTATCCTGACCCGAGAATCATCATGGAAAAATACGGTAGCGACGCTCTCCGACTCTATATGATCAACTCTCCCGTGGTTCGAGCCGAACCCCTACGGTTTAAAGAATCTGGTGTTAAAGAAGTAGTGCAAAAGGTCCTGCTACCTCTCTGGAACAGCTACAAATTCTTGGAAGGTCAGATCCAGCTTCTAAAAAAGGTAGAGGGTCAAGACTACATGTGGGATCCGAGCATGGAAAGTAGCAACACGAACGCTCTGGATCGTTGGATCCTTGCTTCTTGCCAATCCCTCCTCGAATTTGTCAACAAAGAGATGGAAGGGTACAGATTGTATACTGTGGTTCCTCGGCTTCTTCAACTTATTGACAACACCACCAATTGGTACATCAGATTCAACAGACGCCGACTCAAGGGAGAATACGGCGTCAACGACACTCTACACGCGCTCAATACGCTATTTGAGGTCCTTTTCACCTTGTGTAAGGGATTAGCCCCTTTCACGCCTTTCCTCACAGAAACTATCTACTCAAAACTGCTGCCGCACATTCCAAAGGATCTGCAGGGTGAGGATGCTCGAAGTGTCCACTTCCTTCCCTATCCTACCGTCCGCCAAGAGCTCTTTGATTCTCAGATTGAACGACGAGTTTCCCGCATGCAAAAGGTTATTGAGCTTGCTAGAGTATCTCGAGAACGCCGGACTATCGGACTCAAGACACCGTTGAAGACGCTAGTAGTGATTCATTCCTCAGAGGAGTATTTGGAGGATGTTAGGTCGCTAGAGAACTACATCACGGAGGAGCTCAACATTAGAGATCTTGTGTTGACCTCGGACGAAGCAAAATATAATGTGGAGTACTCTGTTGTAGCGGACTGGCCGGTTCTTGGCAAGAAGCTCAGAAAAGACATGGCGAGGGTCAAGAAAGCTCTTCCTGCCGTTACTAGCGACGAAGTCAAGGAATACAGTAAAGCAAAGTTCATCGTCGTTGATGGAATTCGACTTGAGGAAGGCGATCTGCGTGTAAAGCGGGAAGTCAAACAAGACGAATCCCAAAAGCTCGAGACTAACACAGATGACGAAGTTCTGACCATCCTCGACGCAGAAATCTATCCTGAGCTTGCCGAAGAAGGCTTAGGAAGGGAGATCATCAACCGCGTGCAGCGTCTGCGAAAGAAGGCTGGTTTGCAGGCTACGGACGATGTCAAAATGGCAGTGAAGATCCTCTCCGACCCTGAGGATATTGGATTGGCAAAGGTGTTCGACACCCAAGCACCGGCGTTTGTGAAGGTTCTGCGGAGACCGATAGAAAAACAGGAGGCCACGGAGGCGGCGGAAGAGAAAGAACTTATCATGGAAGAAGAACAAGAAGTCCAGCAAGCAACCTTCTTGCTCCGCTTGCTGAAGCTGTAGAATAACTGTCATCTGGGGATCTAGTCCAATGGCATAGAGATTAGATACTTAAAAAGAGACCCGGGTCTAGAAGCAAATGTATTGCTAGCCTCTCCTATAGCTGATGTTGCGTGTGTATTCCTCTTTCTTGGATAAATCTGTTCTAGAATTTGTACGTGCTAGTAGTTGAGGAAGTTGTTTGATTGACGTCTTAATTTCGGTGTTGGCCCTTTGACTTAATGCCATATGTGACAGGTCTATATTACGCATTTCTGTTATTTCAAGAGAATTTTAGGTTTCTATTTCAATATGTATATATAATTTCTATCGCCGAGATTTCTTTGCGTGTTTCTGTTTGGGAACATGAGCATTTTACTCAGACACGTGTATAGTTTTGGGTGCTGTTACTTACTAAGTAACAGTCCTTGAGCTTCATGAATTCGTTGGCACACTTGTCCTTGTGCACCGAGTTATAGTCGGCAACGATGCATTTTCCGTATACTGCAGCCTGTTCATATTTTTCAGCCATGGTTAGTTGTGTTGTGTGTTTGTGAGGAAGTAGCATACCTCAGCTGAGCACTGTGAGACTGCGGCGGCGAACTTTTGAATAGGGCGTGTGCGCGGCTGCATATCTATAGGAATGATATGAAGTGAGTGAAAGGGGATTAATTAATGATTTGTTTTCGAAGTTCTATGCTTTTTTTTGTTTTCTCTCTTAAATGATCTGCGATATATGGATGATGTCGATGATGTCGATGATGTGTAGCTGTCTTCTTATCCAATCATTTGGGACATAAAAGGTACGGGAATGATGCAAGTAATTAAACAGCGATTGGTGGGGGTTAGCACTATCGAGGGATGGCTAGGTGGGTCAGGCACTGTACTTGATAGGTAGCGGTGATTGGGGCTCTGATTGGGCGCGTACTACTAGGTACTAATTAAAAGTTGAGCCGGGAGGCATCGAAAAATATGGGGCGCGGCAACCAGCTAAGATCGGCCAACCGCGACGCAGACGCGCCTCAAGCTCAAGACATAGTCTGTCTCTCTTCTCTCCAACTGTGCTTCTAAACTACACGGATTGCTTGTATCAAAAGCACATTCGTTTATTGAACTTTTTGGATAAAAAATTGCTTGACGAAGAATCTCGCTTGTTTTCTAAACTGTCTTGAATAAGCTCAATTGACACAATTGTCCAACTATTACCACTACTAGACCTTGGCATCGCATCGTCCACAATGCGACTTCCGCCTTTGTTTATCACGACTGGCTCTGCTTGCGACTAGAACGCGCAACAGTTCCTTACTCTTGCCGGTAACGACTCGCGGGAATGCTCATTCACGCGATCCTCGAGTCTTAACTTCTACTGTGACACTCCCCCCACTACTATGAATGACTTCCCCCAGCAGGAGCAGCCCACCAGTGATACCTTTGATTTCTCTGACAATGAGGCTCTCCAACCCCCATTTCAATCCCAGTCTCAACCGCCGCAGTATCAACTGCAGTCTCAACAACATTTCAAACCCCAGCCGAGTCGTCATGGCGAGGGCCTTTCCACCGTCGGCTCATCCGACATGTCTCGCATCACTAACATCGATCGCAATGCGTACTCGGACGAAGGTAAGCTCAGACTGAACCCGCTTCCCCTGCGGATTCTTTGTTCTGATGAGCTTTGTTACTGACTGTCGCATCTCTACCTAGACATCGGAATCGTGTACGAAATTGTCGTTCGAGCCGAAACCATCTTAGCTGAAGAGCTCACACCATCCACCGGTCTTCCAATACATGCACTTTTCCTTGCTTATGAGGATGTTATCGCTGAGCATGGCCTTGATCCTAACGAATGCCACATTAGCAGGCTGGTATTCCTAGTAGGTGGCATCAAAGGCCAAAAGTCTATCATGGATCAATTCAGAGCAGCCATGGCTCGAATGAACATAACCCTGGCGATCGAGGAGCCGCCGGTGTCTGAGAGCGAAAATGACTACCGTGGAGATCGCCATGATGCTGGCGATCACAAGGATTTATACGCTACTGATGACGACTATACTTCTGCTTCTCGCATAAGCGAACCTGAATCTGACGATGATAAATTTGGCTCTGAGAATGCGCCAGGTCTATCGGCAGAACCACTAGACCCAGCTAAGGAGGAATACCTAGCTAATACCGCTGTGGCTTTTCACAAGCAGCGGCATGCCCGCTTTCTGGCTGTAGCTACCCTCCGGCGATGGTATAATACCGCCCGTTACATAAACCATTTGCGCGATGAAACTGACAGGGTACACGGAATGGAATTGAGAGAAGCGCTTGAAGAAAAGTTCCATACGTGGAGGGCTCTCGCTGCCGAAGCTTCGCGGGCAGCACCTAACAGAGTCCCTCGAAACGCGTACTCGAGACGTACGGAGAGAATCGCGATTAGAACACACGAAATCCTGTCAACAAAGAAAGCTCTGATGAAGTGGCGGCAATCAGCCCAAGAGGAATATCGGAGAGGTCGAACTGCCAAACAGCAGGCGCAACAGTTGGCTAAGCAAGCGGAGTATGAGGACGAGGATTTTAAGGATAATCCCGCACTCGCCCGTCTCGCTCAAAGAGCCCATAAAAATCTAGTCTTATCGCAGGCTTTTGCAAAATGGTCAAACAGAGTTGAGGAAGAAGGTGCCAAAGCTGAAGCCGCATCTATGGCCTACGAGATGAGCTTGAAAGCCAAAGCTCTCGGTTTTGCGCGAAGCCGCTCCGTCATGGATAACATGATGAAGATGTTGGCTAGCAAAATGAACAGAGGCACTGATTCCCTCCCCCTGCAACTAGTTGCTCCTGATACAGTTCAGCCTGAGCCGGTGGCTTCGGGTGTTGTGAAATTTGCTACTACTGCACCGGCTGCTTCTAAACCCCGTCCTCAGCTAGAACGACCATTATCTATGGCAGATATCGCTACACGGCTTCAAACCAGAAACCTTACCGAAAAGAGACCTGCTCCCTCAATCGTGCGATCATCTACTGTGATTCCTATTCGTACCGGGCCACCTACAACCGCTCCCATTGATGACGCCGTTGTAGATGCCCCGACTACGTCTGCTACACCGGCGGAAGCTGTACCTCCCGAGAAGCCCGTCACAGATGATGATGATTCAGATGATGACGAGCCCGATGAGCAGACCATGTTAGCTCGGAGACATATCTTGCGTATGAGGTACTTTGGTGCTTGGGAGAGGTACACGAATGAACATTTGGCGAAAGTAGAGCAGTTCGGGCAAGAAAGACAAGATCAGCGCGTTACTAGTTTCGTTGCGAAATGGCGCAACGAAGCAGCTTCTCGACAACAACAAACTGTCGAACGTAATATCGAGTTTCAACAAACTCAATGCCACCAAAGAGTGGCACAAACCATTCCCAAATGGAGGGTAAGGGCCAGCGAAGAGGCATACCGCAGAGGAAAGGTACTCGAATACTATGCCGAACGAGCTGAGTATTACCAGAGGACCGTAAGGTCGCTCCCGGTTCTCAGAGAGAAAACAGGGCAAGCCGGACAGAAAGAAGAGCTGTTGAGAGCCTATGCGGAACGTACAAATTACTACATGAGAACCACACAAGCGTTGTCAATTTGGCGGGAAAGGGCGCATAATGTATCTCAAGCGCGCCAAGTTCTGGAGAATTATGGAGAACGCGCCGATTATTATTATCGGACCCGGAATACCCTTACCACGTGGCGACATAGGGCCAAACAGAGACGAAAGGAGAGGCTGAGAGAGGCCCACCTAGAAACACGCCGCACGGTCAAGAGGAATATGGGGGAACGTTGTGTGAGGCAATGGCGTGAAAGACTAGAACCGAGCTTTCAGCGCTTCGGAATTATGAATGTAGCCTTAGAAGATGCTCTTGAGAATCGTGAATGGAGACATGCATCTGAGGCGTTCAATACATGGCGATCTCGGGCCCAAGAACGAACTGAGGCGGCAGAAGCAGGCGATGCCATGCTCAAACAGAAAGCTATAGACCAATGGCGAGAGAAAGCGACGATGCATAGAGATTTGGAGACGGATACTAGGGAGCATTGGGAAACGAGGGCAAAGTCGCGAGCGCTCAAGAACTGGAACCTCGGCTCCCTTCAGGGTGCGAATCGGCCAGAGATGGTTGCTAATGCACTGGAGAAGAAGGAGAGAAGACTTCTACGACAGGGGTTTGAAACATGGTATGGGCGAACGGCAGACAAACTTGTCCCTGTCGAGCTGCCCAATGGAGCGTACAGAAACGTGGGTCAGGTAGTCGCAGGAGCTCAACGCGAGACTACCAGACACCAAGTCCGAGGGCTTTTACAAAGATGGCAAGCAGCTGCAGCAGACAGGAGAGCGAGTGAAGCGCAGGATGAGGCATATGCACCAACCCCTGGACGGCCACGTCTTTTCCTCGGATCTTATGGTGGGAGGGAGACTACTACGCCACTGGCACCGGTGCCAAGCGCTACTCGCTGGCAGGCTCGTGATTCGACGATGGGCAGGTCGGAATATGGGGCAAGGACTGGGCGCTCGGAGCGCTCGAAGAATCCCAAGAACCTTCGAGTCTCCTGGGCGGCTTAGGTTGCTGGATGAATCGTGTTCAGATATATTATCAACTGTATCAAATCTGTAGTGATGGATCTAGTGTTCTGGCTACTGAAGTAGTGTTACATACCTATATAACTTGAAGCCGCTACAATAGTGAATAAAACAACAATAAGAACTCGATGCGATGGCGTTGGCATTGAACTCTTGAGTAGATCTGTAGTTAGCGAAAGCTATATATATGTATAAAACTGTATGTATTTTTCAATTTCTTTTGAGTCGCATACCCACGTCATGTTGCAGTTTACGGCGCCCGCTAAACGCAAGACACGCGCTGATTGGCGCTATCTCAGGTCACCCGTCCGACTTTAGCTAACCTCATTTACTTACTTACTGGGATTAGGTAGGGTCTTAGTTGTACGTCAGCTTCAACGAAATACCATACCCGACACTTCAACGTATATTAAAACTGACTCAGGTTGGGCTTAGGTATGGGTGTATGCTAAGAAAGGGACTTATTCGGAAATAGTTGCCGATAACTTGGCTGTAGCAACTCCGATATACGAGGAAATACAACCGGGAATCGCAAACCAAGCTACCAGCTCGACCGGCACCTTGGGAAGCTACATTGCCTGATTCGAACCCCGTGTCGCATAACGCGCCTCTCTTGCCGACGACCTCACACCCTTCCGCCGTCACCACTATTCTGATCGCTTAGCAATGCCATAAATGACCGAAGCACGCCGATAGTATGAAGGGCGTCCTTCCAGGCAAGCCAGAAGCTAGTCTTCAAGCTGTCTCAACCGGCTACTGGGATGGCAAACGCATCATCGTCTACATAACTGGCAATGCCCTCGCCATCCTCTCCGACCCCGCCACTGTCCTACAAACCATCTACGATGATGGCATTCGCAAGCTCGAGGCCGTTGCCTTTGACGAATCTTCGGGGAAGATAGCTGCGTGTACCGATGGAACTGTCAGGATATATCGACCCCTGGGACACACACAAGACTCCCTCAAGGTTAGCCTAGCTTCGTCGCAATGTTACCACCGTGCCACAAAGCTAACGGATCATCTGTAGTGGGCCTTACAAGCTACATTCGACGTCGAAGAGGGCCCTACACCGGCTTCACTCTCCTGGGGTAGCTCCGAAGAGCTTCTCATCGGACGCTCCTCCCTCTGGCTCTACGATACCGTCTCAACGCCTCCCGCCTGTCACTGGACTCAAAAGCTGGCAAGTCCGGCGAGATCTGCGCTTCTCTCGTACGATTCGTCCTATATTGCGTCTGTTGGTTACCACGACCGTCTCGTCAAGATTTGGCGGAGACTGAACTTTGGCTCCGAAGAGGTCCATTTTGATTACGGTTACCTACCGCACCCGCGAGGTGTTACGAGTATACAATGGCGGAAACCATTTCACGTCGACCAGACCATCGAAAATGTGCTGTATAGCTTTTGCGCCGATAATACGCTACGAGTATGGACGAGTACGGATGGGATCGGCAGCTACACGCTCCAGCTCTGGGGGAAGCTCGATCTTCGAGGCGCAATACCACAAGGCCCTGATACTCTGGAACAAGAGATAAGATGGGCTTTTATAGTTAGCCAGCGAGACCTCGCAAACGCGGCAGAAAAAGTCGTCCAAGACCAAGGAAACGGCCAAGAAAAAGAAGACGTCGCGCTTCAGTACCTGTTATCTATCGCTAACAGAGACACGGAGATCTGCGTCGTCTTTGATGGTCATGGAAGTATGTCAGCGTGGGCGCTGGAAAACATTAGTAGCAAACCAAGGGGAGCCGATACTATTGACAATGTCGCACTTGTCAAGTCGAAGGACTTTGAATTTCTTAGTCACTCTGCGACAATCGAGCATGTCGAGATTTTGAGCTATTGCAATAAGTGTTCTGGGCATCTCCATATTCTCTTCCATCATTTGGACGGCAAGATCGAGGTGTTCGAAAGCAATATTGCAGACTTGCTCGACCCGACATCAAGGTCCGGCCGCCTAGCACATCGAGCTACATGGTCCGGACATTCTGGAGCCATCAAGAAGATAGTCAGAAACTACAGTGGAGGTGCTGTGGTGTCGCGGACAGAGAGAGGTGAAACCATTGTCTGGAATCATCAACGAAGCAGGTTATTGAGACACAACATCATAGCGGAAAAGCGGCATATCCATCGAATATGTTTACTAAGAGGCGGCCGATTTGTTATTTTTCTTCACCACGATACTATATCGGTATGGGATTGTAGAACCCCCACCCACAAGCTGCTCGGCGAATGCAAATACAATATCCAAGGCAAGCCACTGTGCATTCTTGTCCTACCCCGGAAAAATGCCAAGGATGTCACCGTGGCTCATGTAGCAACTATCACATCGGAACAACGAGGCATAGTATGGGAAGTAGATCTCCCCTGGGATCCTAATGATGCCAACGGACCGAAACAGAACGGACATAAAAACCCCCTACGCGAGTTTTGTACCTTCAAGTTAGATGGTGCCGGAGACCTTGCTTACGTCCTACCTGTCGATCCAGCTGGTTCAAAACCTGTTATATCTGGTTTTCTGGATGTATTTGCTCGTGATGTGGCTATTTCTTATACGCACAGTGGACGTGTCGAGTTTTGGACCGCCAGGGTCGACGACACAAAGAAACGGGTTGAGTGGCTTTCCACGTCGTCGATGGAAACAGGAGTCACGGAACCCGCTCTAGTAGGTGGCAGTACGATGAAGAAGGCTGCACTAGTGAACCAAAACCGGTCCGCAGTGACAATCTGGGACATCCGAGGAGCACGACTAGAATATGAACAAGACTTTGAAAGTCACAACACGGTCCAAGACCTTGATTGGACCTCTACGCCTGACTTGCAGTCTATCCTCGCGGTAGGATTTCCGTACCGCGTTGTACTACTGTCGCAGATGCGTTTTGATTATCTGAACAAAGGCCCGGCCTGGGCCTCGATCCGCGAAATCAGCATCCGGGACTTCACGCCACATCCCATTGGAGATTCGACGTGGTTGAGCGACGGTAATCTCATAATAGGTGCCGGTAACCAATTGTTTCTGTATGACAGGGAATTCGGGGAAACGAGCGCCGTTGTTACAAACGTGCGGCCGACACACCACAACCCCCAAAGCCGAGATTTATTTGAAGTCGTGCAGAAGCTGAACGGGCCACTCCCGATATTCCACCCCCAATTCTTAAGCCAGTGCATTTTGGCAGGGAAGCATAAAGTCGTAAAACGAATCCTCTTGGCTCTCAATCATACGCTGAAGTATCACGTCGAAGGTGACTCGATCGATGCTTATCTTGGCCTTGATCTCGCTGAATTCTACAGTGACGGATTAGTAAGTAACCCGCAAATACCGTCAGGTACTTGGTTAACCGCGAACAGTCTACTGGCATCAGCACGAACGATTCGTCATATATAACAAGGCGGGCATCTTTTGACGACAACGACGAAACATTCACAGAGGAACTCGCGTTAAGTATATGCGAAAAATTGCAGAGAATACCCTTACCGCAACTCTCTGGTCACGAGCAGATCCAACTAGTCGATATTGTGGAATGCGCTGGAGTCGTAGAAAAGCATCGAAGGTCTCTCGACGAAAATGGAGCTAGATTTATGGTTTTCTTTCGGCAGCATGCTTTGCGTAAGGGTAGGGTGAACGAGATTCACATGTCATGGAGGGAAATCAACTGGGCATACCATTCCACTAGCCAGGACATTCTACTAGACTTTGTGTCTCGCAACTACCACGGTACTATGCTATGGGAGAACGCGCGAGAAAGTGGCATGTTCATGTGGTTGACAGACGCCAACGCTGTGGTATGTTGCCCTTTCCTAATGCACTTTTTCAGCCAGGAACTGACGAAAGGCAAAATTACAGAAAGCACAATTTGAGGTCATTGCACGCAATGAGTATACGAAAAGCGAGATGAAGAACCCCGTTGATTGCAGTCTCTTCTACTTTGCCCTGAAAAAGAAGACTGTGCTTCAGGGCCTCTGGCGCATGGCGAGTTGGAACAAGGAACAAGCCATGACACAGCGACTCTTGGCGAATAATTTCGAGGACCCTAAGTGGAAGACGACGGCCCTGAAGAACGCCTACGCTCTCCTTAGTAAACGCCGTTTTGGTATGTTATTTTTCAAAATTTCCTTTGCGGTATAAATGCGTTTGCTAAATACATAGAGTAGAATATGCCGCAGCTTTTTTCCTTTTAGCAGACCATTTGCAAGATGCAGTTAATGTCTGTCTGAACCAAATCAAGGACCTACAGCTCGCTATCGCCATTGCTCGTGTCTACGATGGCGACACAGGCGTAGTCCTCAAGAGGTTGTTAGAAAACGAAGTGTTAACCGTAGCCGCGCAGGAAGGGAACCGATGGCTCGCCTCGTGGGCATTCTGGATGCTGAAGAGGAGGGATATGGCTGTCCGAGCCCTAATAGTAAATGCTCCTCCTCCCCCATTCCACCTCCTTTTCATTCCTATTAGGATCACCGTTAGCGGAGGTCGATTGACTGACTGACTGACTGACTTATGTTACTAGACCCCCGTCTATACACTCCTAGATACCCCCGCGTCGCCGGATCTCAGATCGAAGCTATTCCTTACCGACGACCCGGCATTAATCATCCTGTACTCGCAGCTCCGGCAGCAGAGCCTGCAGACCCTCCGCGGAGCCTCTAAGGTCACGCCGCGGACGGAGTGGGATTTCGTAATCCATAATGCGGGGCTGTACGACCGCATGGGTTGTGATTTGCTTGGTCTCGATCTCGGTGAGTGTCCCTGTCCCTGCTTCTTTCACTCTCTTCCTTCCTTATCCCTACCCCTATCCCTATCCCTATCACTATGTATTCGGGGATTGATAGAGATGTCTATCGACCTGATTCATCTGATTTACTAATCTCTAATTAGTCCGAAACTGGGAATTCCTCCGCCTCCCCACGTTCGCCCACAAGGGCATCGGCGGCGACATCGTAGATCCTACGAAGTTGCTCCGCCGCCGCAGCTCGCTCATCGTCCAGGATATCCCGCTTACCCCTACTACCACCACTGCCGGCGGTGTCCCTGGAGATATGAAAACTGGTGGGCGGGGCGTCAAACCGCCACCCACTGTGTTCCAGGAGCCTGATGCCAATTCCTTGCTTGATTCGTTCGGGTTCTAGGGTTGGAATGAAATGGGATGGTACCCTTGGCTGTAGATATGTAGATATGGAAAGAAGAGGGGGAAGTGTCTGTCTTGAGCCTTGTTGTATTAATAATGTTATTGCTGTCTACCTACGTTTTTGGCCGAGGGGCTGGGATGGAGATGGAGATGGGGGATGGAGGATGGGTAGATGGCATATAACGCGGAGAAGAGTAGTAGTGTAAGCTGAATGGAATCATATCTTCTTGATCTGTTGTAGATCGACCATGCCCGCGCGCTTATAGTACATATTTGTGGCCGTCTCGGGATTTGCGTTGCACTGGCTAGAGCTGACGGTCTAGAATTATTGAATAGATAGGTAGTCCGGCTTCACTCCGATGCGGGCCGGAGATTGATGATACCATATCATCAACATCGCCGCCTTATGCACATAGCTCTTTCGTCTTTTGCGCGTCTACTTGCCGAAGTCTAGCACAATGGATCATGTAATTGTATGAACTACCTAAGCAGGCGCTGTTGCTTCGATGTCCACTGTTTCCCGGAGCCGGGGCAGATACCGAGGTAGCCAGGAAGTAATGAAATTCTGAGGTCTGATAGAAGAGGAGCCGGCGTACCAAGTATTAAGTATTGGATGTTATAAAGGTCTGTAGGGTGTAGATAGGTATATATATTTGAGTATCCTTATTAGCCATGAAGCTCAACGTTTGAAGATAAAAATCAACCTCCTGCTCCAAGACTGGTCCTCGTGATTTCAAGATTCGCATCTCAACATAAACAGAAAAATCATCATCGCAAGATTGATCACCTTTCACACTTACTTACTTACCCACTTACACCAACTCAACTCATAACTATTCCAAGCTCCAAGAACCAACATGTCTTCCCCATCCCCCTTCCCAACCCTCCCCAAAAGCAAAATCACATTCCCCTCGTCCCCTATAACAACCGCAGCATTCACCTACACAAAGCACCACACAAGCGAAGCCGTATACAACCACTGCGCGCGCAGCGCCTACTTCGCCCTCCTCCTCGCGCGCAAACTCCCGACTCTCGCCGCGGCAAAGCCAGATCTCGAGGCCGTCGTGCTCGCGTGCGTGTTACACGATATGGGATGGTCGCATAATAAGGCGCTCTTATCTGAATTCAAGCGGTTCGAGGTCGACGGCGCGGATATTGCGCGGGGTTTTATTCGGGAGTACGATGGTGCGGGAAAGGAGGATTGGGGGGAGGGCAGGGTGCAGAGGGTTTGGGATGCTATTGCTCGTAAGGCTTTTTTTTTTTTTTTCCTCCTTTCCCCCTTTGTTAGATATGTTTTGAATATAAGATCTTGTATAAGGCAGGAAGGGCATTTGGTATGAAACAAATTTACACAGATAGATAGGTAGGCACTTACCTACATTTCTGCTAACTCTCCCAACCCCATCAAAAGTCCACGCAACCTCCTCCATCGCACCCTTCGCCTCAGCAGAAGTAGCCGCCGCCCACCTCGGGGTGACAGCAGACTTCACGGGGCCCCGATTCCCCTCCGACCCCTTCGGCGATCCCGCAACCGCGCAGGACATCACTCTCACTCCTGGAGCCGTGATAACGGTAGAAGAGTTCAGAGAGATACTCGCTGCGTTTCCGTATGCCGGGTTCGACGAGGACGCTGCTAAGGAGATTTTTTGCGGGTTGTGCCGTGATAAACCCGCTTCTACGTTTGATAATTTCGTTAGTGGGTTCGGACGCGAGTATGGGTTCGATGGAAATGGAACGGGTAGAGAAGAGTACAGGAAGATGTTAGAGGAGGCCACTGGGCCACAAAGATTTTTAGTGAATTTGGGGTATTTGAGGGACTTGTTGGATGGGGATGATTGATTCAGAGAGTATGAAGAGACTTGTATTCAACGTTTTCATGTCACAGTGGAGAAGGCACAAAGAGTATTATCAGAATTATTTCATTTTTCATCAAGGATGAATCGATGCTAAGGTACATCCATAGAGTCGTGAAATCACAACTTTTCGTCCTGTATCATTACCGGAAAAATCTAAGATAAACCGCATTACCCATTCCATTCATGATGCCGTAGACACCAAAGAACGCCGTAGAAAAAAACATCAAATTATGAGTTGTGTGAAGAAGAAATTTAGTCAACCTCCTCAACGGTGGGGCCGTCGTCACCACCAGCGCCGGGAGCACCACCGGCACCAGGGAAGCCACCAGCACCAGCACCGGGCATGCCACCAGGGGCACCGCCAGCACCACCGTAGAACTTCATCATGATGGGGTTGGCGACACCCTCGAGTTCCTTCTGCTTCTCTTCGTACTCCTCACGGGTGGCCTGCTGGTTCTCATCCAACCATGAAACGACCTGGTCAATCTCAGTCTTGAGCTTCTCTTTGTCAGCCGCGTCAAGCTTCTCATCGACCTTGGAGTCGCTGAGAGTGTTGCGGAGAGAGTAGGCATAAGACTCGAGGCCGTTCTTGGCACCGATACGACGACCCTCAGCCTCATCCTCCTCCTTGTACTTCTCGGCCTCAGCCAACATGCGCTCGATCTCCTCCTTGGACAAGCGGCCCTTGTCGTTGGTAATGGTGATCTTGTTGGACTTGCCAGTACCCTTCTCAACGGCGGAAACGTTCATGATTCCGTTGGCATCAAGATCGAAAGTGACCTCGATCTGAGGGACACCACGGGGGGCGGGGGGGATACCGGTAAGCTCGAACTTGCCAAGAAGGTTGTTGTCCTTGGTACGTTGGCGCTCACCCTCGTAGACCTGGATGAGCACACCAGGCTGGTTGTCGGAGAAGGTGGAGAAGACCTCTGACTTCTTGGTGGGGATAGTGGTGTTGCGGGGGATGAGCTTGGTCATCATACCGCCAGCAGTCTCGATACCGAGAGAGAGGGCGGCGACATCGAGAAGCAGGATCTCGTTGGTGGACTTGGAGCTGGTGTCACCGGACAGGATAGCGGCCTGGACGGCAGCACCGTAGGCAACAGCCTCATCGGGGTTGATGGACTTGTTGGGCTCCTTGCCGTTGAAGTAATCGGTAATCAGCTTCTGGACTCGGGGAATACGAGTGGATCCACCGACGAGGACAATCTCGTGGACCTGAGACTTGTCGATCTTGGCATCAGCTAGGACACGGTCGACGGGCTGGATGGTGGATCGGAAGAGGTCCTGGCAGAGCTCCTCGAATCGGGCACGGGTGATGGACGTGTAGAAGTCAATACCCTCGTAGAGAGAGTCGATCTCAATAGAGGTCTGAGCAGACGAAGATAGAGTTCGCTTGGCACGCTCGCAAGCAGTGCGGAGACGTCGGAGAGCACGAGCGTTGGAGGAGAGATCCCTATAAGCAGTTAGTCAAATGTTCGAAACTTGATGGTTCTGAAACTCAAAAAAAAAAAAAAAAAAAAAATTCGCCACAAAAAATCAGAAATTGATAGGGTAAAAGAAGTTCTTTTTAACTTACTTCTTGTGCTTCCTCTTGAATTCGGTTACGAAGTGGTTGACAAGTCGGTTGTCAAAGTCCTCACCACCCAAGTGAGTGTCACCGGCAGTAGACTTGACCTCGAAGATACCCTCCTCAATGGTGAGTAGAGAGACATCGAAAGTACCACCACCGAGATCGAAGATCAGCACGTTGCGCTCGCCCTCGACCTTCTTGTCAAGACCATAGGCGATGGCAGCGGCCGTGGGCTCGTTGATGATACGGAGGACGTTGAGACCGGCAATGAGACCGGCGTCCTTGGTGGCTTGACGCTGGGCGTCGTTGAAGTAGGCAGGGACGGTGATGACAGCGTTGTTGACGGTGCCACCAAGGTAGGCCTCGGCGGTCTCACGCATCTTGGTGAGGACCATGGAGGAGATCTCCTCGGGTGTGAAGGTCTTGGTCTCGCCCTTGTACTCGACCTCGACGATGGGCTTACCACCCTTGTCGATGATCTTGAAGGGGAAGTGCTTCATGTCGGCCTGAACCTCGGGGTCGGCAAACTTGCGACCGATCAGACGCTTGGCGTCGAAGACTGTGTTCTGGGGGTTCATGGCGACCTGGTTCTTGGCAGCATCTCCGATCAGACGCTCGGTATCTGTGAAGGCAACGAACGATGGTGTCGTCCGGTTACCCTGGTCGTTGGCGATGATCTCAATGCGGTCGTCTCGGTAGACGCCGACACACGAGTAGGTCGTGCCCAAGTCAATACCTACAGCGGGGACCATGCTGGGCGAGTGTGTGATTTGTGACTACTGGGAGAGAAAAACAGATGCAAGGTAGGAAAGCGTGTATGTAGAGTAGTTCGTGTAGTGTAGTGTTTAGGAGATTTGTGTGATCTGGGGTATCTCAGAGCAGTGATGATTGATTTGATGATGTAGAAAAAGGGATGAGGACCGAATCGAAGTTTGTTGAGAGTGCAAAGCCTTATATTATCGGTGGTGAGGTACGGAGGTGGATCCCAGCTTGTTCGGAAGCTTCTGGAATGAACTTGCTACAAGGCGCACGCAGCCTCTGGGGCCTTCTAGCACCGCCTGGCAGTGGAAATTACCGGGGAAAAGGGCCACAGCACCTTTAGCTTGCGTAGAATTCAATGGTGCTAATCTCAATGCGATTTCTTTCCATTCGAGTGCACTTTTCCCGGTCAATGTACAAATTTTCTACGATTCCATATGTGATTCTATCAATGGATTTCTATGGCCAAGCTGTAGTGGGGAGGTGATGAGGTCACCATGAACCCCGCCATAGGCCCATAGGCCCATAGGCCATTTCGACGTACCCTGGACCCCAGGAACCTAATGGCCCAAGCTTTTGGGCAGAAAATTTCGGCTGCTTGGGTACCTCCTAGGTAACTGCAAGGCAACCTTGAATCTTAAGGACCCGCCTGGCACCCCCCATCCCCATCCCCCATCTCTGGAGCTTCCCTAAGCGCTGTACATGTACCTGCCTGAGGTACCTGCCGCCTGCAAGCAGTACTTGGGAGGTACAAGTCCCCGCCCAAAGCTGTTTGCAGGAAGCAACAACCAACTTCTTTCTCATTGTTACTAGGCTAACCGCGAAGCATTAAGAACTGCGAAGAACATTCAATACCTGCTCCTCCAACTTTTTTTTTTCCTCCGCCCCTGTCTGGTGGCATCAAACCATCAAATCATCTGGGCTTGTGCACGCAGTCATAGCATCATAATTAGCTCATGCGGACAATCCAAAGATTTTGTCACTAGGTCAAAAAACAACAACAACAATGGCAGCGCGGCATTTGTTCTGTGCCATGTCATGTACAAGTTTTTTTTTTCCTACAATCTCCTTGATTTCTTATCTGTTATCGATGTACCTAGGTAGTGTGATCAAGATTTATAGTAGAGGGCCGGGGGGCTTGCAAGGCGGTTCAAGGTTGTAGCATGCTGGTACCTAGACGACGTTTCATTGGTCTAGCGCGGGTTCCAACAGCCATATGCAGGCACCTCATTCAGCATATGTAAGTACCCAGGTACACTGACACTTCAAAGTTCGATGTCAAGTTTTGCAAACGCTTGACGAACCGGGCTTGGCGCATCGGCCGCTTTTGCTTAGGCTCCTTCTTCAGCCTTTTCTCTCTTTTCGTTAGTTGGGCAACTGGGAATTCTATTTGCTTGCACACAGAAACGAACCACAAATTCAGTACATTTACACTACATTCGCCTGTCATTGTCGACAAGAGTCATGTCGCACAAGTTCCTGATATAGTCTAGATACTTGGTGTTGTCAGACACGCTAGGCCGAGGTGGATCAGTTGTGTCCGTTTAGCAAAGTTGTGGATCGCCTAGGGCAAGAGAATCGAACGTTCTAGGGTAGGCGGGAGGAAACTGGATTGAGACAACGTTGATTTTATGGTTCATTGCATGTTTCTTTGTGACTAAAGACAGCAACCTCTGGACACTCTTGAAAACTCTTGAATACATGAGAAGTGGGAAGAAGCTACGGGCTACCTCGAATCTAGCAAACATGCTCAATCTTTGCAGGGTTGGTATCGCGCGGTCCCAAGTCCGTCTTAAGGACCCTTCCAAATAGTTCGAGCAACACCTCGAAGCAAATCTTGGTAATGGCCGGATCGTAGCGGCCCTTGCTGAGCTCGTCGCGGATGAAGGCATGCTGCGACCATGCGAACTCGTAGAAGCTGAACACGGTGCCTGCCTGTCGCAGCTTCAGTCGGATCAGATCACGTCCCTCGTCGGGGACATGCGTGTCCTTGATACCCCAGATCATGGCAACCTCTCCCTTGATCTCGGATAGCCTGTCGATGGTATGGTTGCTCTCCGGCGGTCCTTCCAGTGACATGTCCTTCGCCTCATAAGGGCCCAAAGTGCGAGAGTGCACATCGGTAGCAAAGTACGCGACGGAGGCACTGATACGGGGGTCAAGCTGCGACGTTCATGGGTCAGCAAGGCCAAGCGATGGATAACCAACAAACACCATAAGATCGAAAGGGGGTTCCTACACTAGCTCGCAAGGTGAGATGACCGCCCAGACACATGCCAGTAGTGCCTATCCGTCCCGTGCAGGTCGGCAGGCTGAGCAAATAATCAACCGCCTTGGAAGAGTCTTCATCGTATGAGTGGAGCGTCTGTCACGATGTCAGTAAAAAACCGTATAAAATAAGGCATCTCAGGCGTGCGTAATGCAACGCGATACAGCGGGCCGTACCTTTTTGATTTTCAGCTCATTTCCAAGGTCTGTTCCAGGCTACACAAGGCCGACGTCAGTAAATACAGCTGCTGGAAAGCGAAACAAGAAGTACAAGGGTCAGGGGAATCATACAACGTCGTACGCCAACGCCTCGGGGCCGACAAAATCATGGTATGAGGAGGGTGCCGCCACGATGTAGCCTTGTCCAGCTATCTGACGAGCAAAACGCTCAACGGGACCAGTCACTGGTTATTGAGCTGTTAGCTGGGTGATATGACCAGATCATTTAGACTCTATGCATAGCGTGAATCGCATCATGAATCGGGAGACTTGGCACATGCGCACGCACCTTGATAGATCTCGCTGAACAGCACAACACCAGGGAATCGCCTGTAGCACTTCACATCAGTCACGGCGCGAATCTTCCACGAGGGCGTTCTTGTTGTGAGTATTTACGCATCCGGATATTGGGGGACGGTTGGGTGGAAGACGAATATTCCTGTTCTATAAGTTAGCCATGTCCCTAGATCGAGCTCATGCGAACATGGCCTACTCATAGATCCATCTTTCCCATCAGCCTTCGTGACGACATCGACATAGCTCTCGTTAATCAGCATCTTGACACTGGTTTTGTTCCCGGCTTAACAACTTTTTTTTGGTTGGCGATAGAAGTTGGGCTGAGCAGAGTTGATGGCGCACAGTCTGTCTATGGTAGATGTATGGTATCTACCTCCCTCCCTACTTATTTGTATGTATATAGGTCTCGATGGATGAAAAGGGCAATTACTGCCTCGGGTTTTACCCCACCATTAGTGGTGTGATTTCTCCCTATAAGTTTGGGCGGATGAGGGGCTGAGAGGGGCCAAAATATGGGGCTGGACGAGGCGCTCTCTTAGGTAGTGTAGCAATAAGCAACAAGACGAAGCTCGTGGAGAGCTACGGGTAGGTCACGCAGGGGCATATACAGTAGAGCTCAGACCCATTGTATTGTTCTACCTATCCCTAAATCTTAGCCCAACTCAAAGATTTCAGCTATTATGTCTTGACCAAACTCGGTTCTCATAAGTGAGGTACCTGGGAGCTCTGTAATATCAGGTTGACAATACTTAAGAAACCTTCGCCCAAGATGAAGCCCTATAGTGACAGTCAGCAAGAGTACGACAACACGAGCATCATCAAACTCCAAGCAATGCGCTTTACTTACAGATGCCAACACAATGAGGGGTGTGTCGTCCTTCCCGAGTCGGACTCGCCAATACCAGTTCATTAATCCACCAATGGTCCGAGCCAATGTAAACGAGGGCACATTGTACATGCCTAATAGATCGATTAGTCCAATGACACCTCCAAACGATTTTCAAAGCCAAAAAAAGCATTACTTACCAACCGCAACGGCTATGCCGCCAGGGATGTATGCATGCCACTTCCTCCCCATGCCCTTGATCCTCAGCACCGTAAAGATGGCAAATACGACAGCAGCGCCCATCGCAAACTCACGTGCCATGTACGGCAACCCTTTACCTGTGACGAGTCTCGCCGTAAAGATCCACACAAACGCCGTGGGAACCTGAAACAAGTCACCCGGCACCTCGTAGACGGCCGTGTAGAGCCTATAGATCCACGCACTGACAACGGCTCCCACCGTGGCGCCAATGATCTGACCCCAAAACTGGGCCTTGGGCGCAGCCCCCAGTAGATGGCCCGTCTTAAGATCCTGCATTAAGTCTCCCGCCTGCAGAGCCCCAGCTTCCGAGACAGCGCCGGCAATGAGGTTGATCAGCACGCTGGCCTTGTTGGTCTGCGGGATGATGAGTGCGAAGAAAAGCTGCGCGATCTTGCTGATGCCCGATACCGGATTCAAGTCTGTCTCGCCCAACGCACGTACACCCATAATACTCAGCACCATGGCCATGAATACCGCAATAATCGTGCCATACAACGGCACTAATTCGCCGAATACAATGTGAATGCTGCCGATGCAGAAAAGGACTGACACAATCAGTCCGATGCTAACGGTCTTAGTGCCCACAAGCTGCTCTGGAGGGGCATCATCGTGGTCCCAAACCCTTCGGTCTCCGTGTTCATGGGCTGAGTTCGACACACTACCTGGCCCACCCCTGCTGGATACGGAATGCCGGCTACTCATAGTTTCATCGCCAGCAACAGCTGTGTATCCACTCGGGTGGCGTTGAAACAGACCCTTAAAACCACCACGGACAAACTTTCTCTTGAGCGATATAAGCAACGCCGGCCCATATTCAAACAGAGGACGTAAGGCGATGTGGCCAAGGCTGATCACCGCATCTGCTAACATGATAGCTAGAGAGGTCCAGACAATCCATCCCTTGCTCCCAGACTCCCAATCGTTGATCGGCCCAGGTGCCCAACCTCGGTTCTTCGCCAAGGGTGATAGAACTCCCCATCCGATCACGGCTCCAAGAAGCATGTGTATCGTCGTAGCCGGTCCCATAATGATACCTTGACCGATGTACGCGAAGCTCGGGTTGAGAGTCCACAGCCAAGTCTCGGCCGCGACAGTGCCGAATATGGGGAGATTCCGGAGAATGGGAAAGAAGTAGGTGCACAGCGTATAAACACCCGATATACCAAAGGTAATCAGCAATAGTCTGATGTTAGCAGCCCATGTCTGCTTCTTTGCGGATGAAGCGCAATGCTCTTCGTTAGTCGCATCTTCGGACTCGAAAAGGGGTTGGTTTTCTAGCGCTAGGCTTCCAAAGGTGGCGGCCTTGGATGAATCCAGCGCTCCGCTGCTCTGTGTACCTCCTTTGCCGTGTAAGACGCCAATGAGTACAGCCGTGCTGAATCCGCTTGGGAATTTCAGTTGCTCTTTTATGATGACTTGTCGTCGCCTATGGTAAAAGGTCAATATGCCATTCCGTTAACAGATTAAGAGTTGACCTACAAAGGTACGGCGAACACAACGCCAAAGTAGCAAAGGCCAAGTGACCAGATGATCAGCTTTCCCATGCTTAGATAGATGGGACCCTGCTCAGAGGGCTTTAATAAGTACTCCATGGCCGGCAGCTATGGCGAGTACGAGTTAGCAACATCGATTTTGCCATATAGCATGACATCAAGAACCTCATGGAATTAGGATCCTCCTGTAAGCGCCATTCCGATACGATGTTCGAAAACCCCAGAGCAAGACTTACCACACCGACAAAGCCGCAACCCAGTGGCATGATAGCCATACCACCAGCAACAGACTGAACAAGCACGTTCTCAACAGGACTGAATGGGAAGCTCAAGTGGCGCGAGAGGGTGCGGAAGATACCGAAACCCAGCAAGCTGGCAGGCATCGTCATCATGCTGACCCAGCCGGTCTGCAGGCCGAAGTACATATTAGAGAAAACGATGACGAGACCAACGAGCAAGCCAACCACGACGCCGCGAATGGTGAAGTGATGGCCTTCGGGGAGGAACTTGACGGGCGGATCGCCCTCCCCTTCTCCAGATGCCGTCGGCGGTCTCATTTGTTCGGCTTCCGGTTCGACTTGGAGGTCATCATCTGGTATAGGTTCCAATACGGTCAATCCTCTATCAGGAGCCATGGTGATTACCCGCAGTTTACGCTCAGGCGCATCGACGGAATAATTACTGTCAACCGCTAACTACCCGAAGACAACACAATATGTATCAAACCACAAGATTTGCATCAAGGAACATAGAACTGTAGGATATGAAAGAGAGTGAGTTAAGACAGTAAATGAAAAGAAGACGTTGGTTGGACCCATGGCGCTCGTCACGGGTACTACATGTACACAAGCCCAGGTGTTGTCATGAGGCCAGGGATACATCCCGATAGGCCCGGTGATCTCCACAACGTAAACAAAGTGGAGATTGGTTTGCCAAGACGATTAAACCCCAGGTTCACTTCGACCTCCGACCGCCACGGATTAATAAGCGGCGCATCAGGATAGAGTCACTACGTAGTTGGGCGGTGGAATGTGAATAGACCTATTAACCTAAGGTGGTATGGGCTTTCATTATTGAGCGATAGAAGATCAAACATCTAACTTGGATCTTGCAAATCCTAATCCTCAATAAAACGCACAGAGATCTTTTTAGCTCTCACGTTACAGCTTCAAGAGGTTATTGCCAACGTCATAGTTCATAATAAAGGCAACGAAGCAGCTTCCTGTAAGAACATAGGTTAGGCATAATAGCTAGTACCTCCTACCCAACGTTGAAATAACTCTTCACCTACGTAGATAAACATAAGATTTAGGTTAAAGTTAGTTAGGAGCCTCCCACCGGAGGTAAAAAAAAAAAAAAAAAATTGGATTGCTTATCTGCCAGGGCGTGTCAAGTTACTGAGACTGTTATTCTTCATACATCTTCATCCCCCAATTATCAATCTATCACATCCATTACTCTCTTACCGGCAACATAGACTCTCAATTCTATTCTTTCAAATGTTTTTCAAAATGTATTCCATGATCCTGCCTAAGACCCCGTGGAGATTGTATCTCCTAACAGTAGTGGCGGATTGATTTTATGATGAAGTGTATCAGAGTCCCGCCAGGATACTACCTACCAATTCGACGTTCACATGCCCTTTCAACAAAGACATTTCACCATCTCCTGGTTGCACAATGCCTATCTCCGTTTATACGATTATGTTTATGTACGTTTATCCTAACATACACGGTGATTATAGATGTTTATACTGATCCCTACGGTGTAGTCTAGGCCATCCTCGGATACATGACTGTTCCCCATCCAAATAAATCTTAAGAAAGAAAGGACCATCCAGCTACATATATCAGCGTCAGTATTGTACGAGCTTTCGAGGAACTGCCCGCGGCCCCGGGAAGACTTCGAGTACAGATGAGTTACCCCCACGAACGCTCTCTGAGGGTGTTCTTGGCGCAGAATATATTAGCGTACAACACGAGGCATACGATCTCGAGGTCGAAATCACGGATCGGCGCTTCACGGACACGGCATCGTACTTAAATCCGTTTTACACGGTCACGTTCACGTACGTTCATCTACTATTCATGCAACGTCTCATATCGGGATGCGGCATCCCTTCGTGCCCACAACCGGACCAAACGCCACGCCACATACGCTGGGAGCGAAATGGCCGACACGGATACGACTGTAAACCCTGTGAGATGCACTTTAGGTAGCCGTCCGATCCAAAGGAACATGAAAGGTCGAAGAGTCACATCAGGAAGGCTAATGCTAGTGCACTACGGGTGATAGGTGAACGATTATTGCATTAGCGGGTGTGATAAACATCGTTTCTCATAATTAGTTCATATAGATGGCTGATTTTGCGACAGCGTGGAATAAATGCCGAATCAACGTTGTTTTAGATAAACACAATTGTGAATAAACACTTGATGATAACCTTTCTTTTGGTCCGCAATAAACCCGTGATAAATGTTTATTCCATCTTTACGCGTATGACTCTAGGGGAGAATAGTCTCCGAATAACATGTCATAAACGTTTGATTGACCTGGATTTCAATAAGTCTCTAGACAATAAGTACTGCGATATCTTATGTGTTAACATTATGGTGTCAACTTTCATTGCAGTATAGTAGTGGATGTTGACTTGAATATGCCTTGTTATTTCAAAAGCTAGTACCATTACTACTATTATGTCGACGACGAAGACGATCCCGACCTCCCCTCCTCTTCCTCCCTCAGTTTCTGCTGTATCATCCTCCTCCGCTCAATCTCCAGTCTCCGCCACTCTTCATCGCTGATATCAGGCTTCTCATAGCGGCCCTGGAAGGCCGTGCCGGGCGGCAGCTTCTCCGTCCGCGGCTCCCACACGTCGGTGCTATTCGGCATCCCCGGGCCGTACTTGCGCAGCTCCTTCTGCCGGTAGTAGTCCTTGATGGCTTCTTCCTTCATGGCCCCCGAGTACGCGCGCGTGCGCATGCAGAACCAGAAGTCGTCCCATTGCTCGCTGCAGGAGCGCACGGTGCCCGACCGGTACACGGACGTCCATTGCCCGCCGAGACTGTTGCAGTGGAAGGCGTGGTCGAAGGCTTGCCGGCAGGACATGGTTGTTGGTAAGAGGGATTCGGAGACGGGGTCTAGACGGGGCGGGAGGTCTTCATTTTGAGATGTGGATGTGGACTGAGCGTGTGTTGAGGAGGAGATAGTAGGCGAAGATAAGGGTTGTTGGGCGGCGCTTGGTGACCATGAGGACCACCACGATGATGATGGCTGTGAGGGCGGACTTGGAATTGCAGCTTTTCGCTCTGAGGCGGGTTTGAGAGGAGTGCTGTTGCTACTGCTCCCGAGTTCCGCTTGTATTTGCGCCAAGAACTTTGCGATCTCAGGGTCGCTGGATATGGTAGAATCGGCGGCTTCGACTCTCGATGGAGCGGACTGGGTTTCTGTGACTGTAGTGGTGTTGGGAGTCCTCGTTTCTGCAGCGGTGCTTTTTGGCGCAGCAGCGCCTGATGACCATAGCCAACCCATTTTGCTCTCTCTCTCTCTCAACCAATAATGCTTCGCGCGATGAGTACCAATGTTCGATGTCCTGGGCTTGATCTCTAAGTGTCTGATTATGCTTGGGCGACCGATATGCCTCTCGATGCAAGGAAATGAAGGAGAGGTAGCGAAGCAAAAGATGGGTTAAGCTGAAGTGTTGGCGGTGCGGGGACGATAATGAGCGCGGGGTTGTGTTGATCGTTGTCTGGAATGATGCGGCGTCGTTTCCGGATCGCTGCTGTAGGGGGTATTGACTTGGGTCATGTAAGGGTGGTATGATGATCTTCGGAACAACGCCTGGCTTGACTAATAAGCTGTAGACGATTGGATGCGCCACGGCCACCTGGCAATTGAATGTTTAGAGCTACTCTTTGGCAACTGATAGGGTGGATTATTTCACAATTCGGACTACTCTTGGCCGTTTGTTCTCGATTGTATCCTGTATGCTCTATCTCATTGTCATAGCGCTCGCTGTCGCATCAAGATAGCAGAGTAGAGAAAGCTGAGCTTTCAATTAGCTTAGAATATTGTGGCGCAACGCTGTGTGGCTTGATCTAGATAGTGGGATGTGTTGTGGCTCAACCAATCTATGTACAAGGGAAGATGCAGCTACCTAATCATACTGTAGTCTATCCATTAAGGTACCTAGCTCTGTCCGTACTAGTAGCTCGGGCCTTGGCAGGCGCTGCCCTATGATTCATTGGATTTTTGGCGCGGGCCGTGATCGAGTGGTGTACCAATCCGGCCATGCAAGAAACTTGGAATAAATATCATGAGCAAATTGAATCTGTGCCACATGTTCGCCTAAGTCGTCAGACACGGCTGTTCTCCTGTGAACTGCCTCGCCTCCTGATTTGACTTTGGGCATGGAGCTTGCTTCGCTCTAGGTATTCCGGACAATGCTTGCTACAAGACAGATCGGACTCGGGTACTGGTCCCTGTCTAGCTCAAGAGCTCCAGCTGCTTTGAACCTGAACGGCATATACCGTAGCCCTAGACCACAGCCAGCATGGACATCACCGATCCAATTGACCCGAAGGGCTTGGAACAGCTCTGTCGCTCCCGAAGATGATAAGAATGGTCATATAGAAACCGCTCCCAATGAGTCTATACTCTGGGTTGATAGTAAGCACGGATTGCCTAGTTGGCTGAGGTTTATGTCGTGTTGTTGTTGCTAATACCCGAAACAGACCTGTTTCCACTCAGACTAGCCGGCCTTCACCTGCCATGGCGCAATCCTGAGAATGACATTGCGGGGCTCATGAAGCGGTTCGAGAACTCCAGCTTGGGCGTCATGGACCCGGCCAGTATAGTGAAGCGCGCGCTACCTAGTGACGTGCCCTTGAAAGTAACTGAGATTATCCCAAGAGTTAAGGATGGTGGTGCATTCGTCAAGTTCGTGCATCCTCCCGGCGTAACGGCAAAGGAGGTAGAAGGAAAAGTCAGCAAATTTCTAGCCGAGAAGCCCATTAAGCGATTCTTCAGCCCCTTTCGTGGAGTCCAGACCGGATTAGTGAAGGGTGTCCCATGGCTGGAGGACTTACAAAGGTATCCCAAGGCTCGACTACGTATTGAGTTTGTCCCGAAAAACCCTGGAGAAGAAGCAGTCGAACTCTCTCAAGAGACTCTGTACAGCATATTCCGCCGATATGGCTCCATCTCAGAAATCATTTCCCAGCCTTGGGATTCTAAGGTTCTTCCCAAGTATGCCTACATCGACTTTTCTTTTGTGAGAGACGCCATCATGGCTCGGAATTGCCTTCACGGATTCGTTGTCCCAGAGGAGCTAGGTGGAGGCAAATTTGGCACCAAATTCCGTATATCCTACGAGAGGAGGGTAAAGCCTCACCGTATCTGGGATTGGATCACGAATCACCCACGGATTGTCATCCCCGTCCTTGTAGCCCTGCTTACAGGTCTTACTGTCGCCGTTTTCGATCCCATCCGTTCGTTCTTTGTGAAAGCTCATGTTTCACGCAAATATCGCCTAAGTAACAACAGGTTATACCGGTGGCTTCGACAACAGACTTCTGATATGTTTGCCTTTAGACGGGGAGAAGCTGAACAGGCTGGCTTGAACGCAGTTTGGTCTCATCGAAAGGATATAATCGAACAGATCCAAGCATGGTTGATGGAGACAGCCGAGACTTTCATTGTCGTTCAGGGTCCTCGTGGCTCAGGAAAGAAGGAACTCGTTCTCGAGCAAGCTCTTAAGGATAGAGAAAACGTTCTGGTGATCGACTGCAAGGAGATCGTCGAAGCCAGAGGCGAGTCGGCAATTATCAAGAAGATGGCGTCGGAAGTCGGCTACCGGCCAATTTTTTCTTGGGCGAACAACATGAGTAGCATGATCGACCTCGCGATTCAAAGTACCACTGGCGTAAAGGCAGGCTTTTCAGAAACATTGGACTCGCAATTGCAGAAAATTCTACAAGCAACTGCCGGTGCTTTGCAGACTCTTGACTTGGAAGGCCGGTCTAAAAACGACCCCGATGCCTCTCTCCCGACAGATGCCTATTTAGAGGCCCATCCCGAGAAGAGAGCTGTAGTGGTCATCGATAACTTTGTATACAAAAGCGAGGGCAGCACTCTCATCTATGACAGGATTGCTGAATGGGCTGCAGCACTCGTACAGTCTGATGTCGCTCACGTCATTTTCCTCACCAACGACTCGTCGTACACTAAAGTATTATCCAAAACCCTCCCGGATCGCGTCTTCCGTCACGTCGCACTAGGCGATCTCTCGCCTGACGTAGCTAGGGGTTTCATTCTCAGTCACCTCACTGCCGACCAACAGACGGACAAGTCGAAGGAGGATGATAAATCCGCGGAGAAACAAAGCTTGATACCTATGCCTGACATGGCAGAGCTAGACGCCTGTATCAGCACGCTCGGCGGACGCCTCACGGATCTCGAGTACCTCGCCCGCCGCATCAAGACGGGCCAAACCCCTAAACAAGCCGTCGCGGAGATTACTGAGCAAGCCTCCTCTGAGATTCTGAAGATGTTCCTCTTACCTGGCAAGGTGACCAGCGACGGCGAACACAAGTGGTCCATGGAGCAAGCGTGGTACCTCGTGAACCAGCTCTCCAAGAACGACGCACTACGGTACAACGAGGTGCTCCTCTCCGATACATTCTCATCGTCCCTCACAGCACCCGACGGCGAGTCCGCACTCGAAGGCCTCGCGAACGCCGAGCTCATCACGGTGCGCTCTCACGCGGGTCGACCCCGCAGCATTGTTGTAGGCAAGCCCGTGTACCAAGCCGCGTTCCGACAACTCGCATCCGACAAGGTCCTGTCGGCGAAGATGGAGCTGGCGAGACTGAAGGAGCTCGTCAAGATTGAGGGCGGCAACATCGACAAGGCGGAGAAGGAACTAGTACTCCTGGGCTCGCTTCCGAATCAGCCCTGGGGCACCCGTGACCGCGTGCAGTATCTCGTGGATAAGATCAACGGTGCGCAGAAGAAGATCTCGGGATACGAAGGCGAGATGGGAAAGCTGAAGAAGGTCATCTCGAGTCAGTATTAGAGTGGGCTTACGCGTGTAATTAATCACTAGTGAGGGGGGCCGGGTGCATTATTACAATGTACCATCTCCTGGTGGATTTGAGGCAACGGAGAGTCGTGCGAGCGAGACAAGATGACGGAGGATGCGTAATATGGTAACGCATGGTAGGCTTAGATACCCATCTCATTTCTATTCTAATAGGAGCAAACCTCTTGGGGATATAAATTCAACCGACGCCTCACCCATTTTTATGTGAACTTGCACACACCTGTCGGGAAATATCGAAATGCCATAGAATATAGTATTACACCCCAGATATAACACCATGTTTCGTTACTTATTAAACGACTTAGCGCTATAGTTGCAACAACCCTAATAGCCCGGAAAAGCTGGATCGAAGTATAAAGAGCAGCATGACGGAAAACCCAAACCCGGGATCTCGTGGAGCGTTCGAAGCAAACATTAGCTATATTCTAGGTAATCTAGCGGAAAATATACAGACCAACATGTTACGGACCAACATGAAAGTGACCTGTTAGTTGGGCCAAGCGCGGGACGCGGGACGAGGCGCAGGGCCAAGAAAAAGATACATTCAAGAAGCATTAGATCACTTGTTAAGAGAGAAGTGATTGCAGTGGGTAAAGTGAACACAATATCTCGCTGAAAGAAGTGAAGGAAGGAACACTATATAATGATGAATAATCTCCTATGTATTTGGTCGGTCCTTACTTCACCTAGCAATCTAAGCATACAACTATGTCTACTTGTAATCTACTAGTTCTCAGGGAGATTTAACACGTCTCGTTAAGCCTAAGCTTAAGCCCGACTAAAGATAAACACTATAATAAGCTAATTAGATACAACGGCCTACAACAACAAAAGACATGTTCTACTTGCGATAGGCGTGTGCTTTAATTCACGCTCGGACTACTATACTAGGCCAGGCGCACTCCGGCTTCTGGCCAGGTCCTTCCTTAACCTGGGCAACTTCCTAGGAAGTTGCTCGTACGAGCCGTCCTGTAATGCATACTGGAATCCGTTTTATAATAAACTGTAAAATAGTCCTGGTTTTTATGTAATTACGGTTCTACGTGTATTGGGAAATTATGTAAATCTTTGTTTATATCAGAGCTATAAAAAACTGAATTTCCATTCCGAATTGGAATAGTAAAACTTATCTCAGAGGTTACTGTGGCATTAATGTAAACGATTGTAGTCTATAGAACTTTGCCTACTTCTTCTTATAATAGTGTCCAGTATCTAACATCTATTCCTTATCCTTTCTAAAAACACATCATCAATCTTAGGATCCCGTGCTGTGTCGAGAATCTGTATTTCAGGATTTGTGGACGCTGGGAAATCGCCTGATATACAGTTAGAGGTTTTACCGATGACAAAAGTTACAAGTATGTATATATATGCCAAGACTTTCGTGGGGAATATACTTACCTTGATTATCATCGACATCCTCCTGCAAGCTGTCAATATCAATATCAAGACCGATGCCGCTATCACAATTACTTGGCCCGTCTTCAGTATCTGGCGCTTCATCTAACATTTCCATGCTTTGCCTCGGCGAGAGATAGCGGGAGATGCCATTTCGGCGGCTGGGAGTGAGATACGTGTTGTCGGCGGTAAAAAGCTCGACATCACCGAATGGCAAAGAAGGAGGCGCCAAGGGAGGGCGTCCACCCATGTCCGTCCACTTCCTCTCGAGCGAGCCCGTCGCGTGCATCAAGGTTTGGCGGTGGAAATTCATCCCCCAGACCCTCGCGTTGTATGTCGCCTTCCCACCTAGAACCCATTTGAAGCGGGTTGTTGTGGTGGTGTGCTGCGTACCATTCTTTTCTGTCTTTGTCACTGACTTGGTCGAACCCATGAGTGTTTTGGAACACTCCATAGTGATGTTAGTCATGTCCTGGAGAGCCGTCTAGACTCTATTGAATATCTCATCCTTGCTGGTGTCGGGGTTGGTGACATCAAATGCCTGATCGCGGAGCTTCTTTGTGTACTCGATCCGTGACTGGACGGTGGCGAGGAAATTGATTGCTTCTTTTACCTCACTTGAAGCATTTTGCAACGCCGATATATTCTGCGCGAGGGTAAAAGTCCCGTTAAGTAGGGACACTCCCGAGCTGATCGGATCAAGAGGAACCATAAAGGAGAGAATCACAAGGGATGTTGATCGCAAAGGTTCTCAGGTGCTCAAATAACTTAGCCTAGAGATAGATATGCGAGGACACTTCAAAACATCAAACTAAATGGATCTGGGTGAGAAGAATTCGTGCTACTCAAGTATTGAGGCTTGATCAAGAGAGGTTACGGTCATCTATCTGTCTTCATTTTCTTTTTAGCTACATGGACATCAGTCTTTGTGTATAAACGCCGAATGGCGGCTCAACTAGCAGGATATCGGGAGGGAGCGGACCTCAGCCCCCAGAGCCTGCATGATCATGCAGAGGAGCGGCGTGAGATGGCCAAAAGAAATCTAGCAGTTCACTGATGCGCATGAATAGCACGCACAATTATCATAAACCACGCCTCGTAATTACAGCCCTCAGGCAGCCGCCGGTGTCCCAGGTGACTGCATGCGAGATTACACGATTGCAGTCTTGATGGCGTAAAAGCCGTGTATCGAAGAGATGTCCATATATTAGGAGTACAACCTTTGCATACAATATTGGATACTGGCGTTCTCAATCGAGATCCTACTCTCCTCTTATATGGCGCAAGAAGAAGCTCAACAATATTTTCTGTCACACCCCCAAGCCGACACTGCAAGACCGTAGCGACTACGGCAAAAAACCGCCCAAGAGGCCTTAAGGAAAGGGTGCGTCCTGGGTTTTATTTATACGCCCCGACTTCCACGACGTAGAGCTCGAAGCCAAGTTCCTAACTGAGGGCGACTGGCATGGGTAATATAACAACCAGGGCTGCGGTTTTTCTAGTAATCTTAATTATGAGATAACGGCAGCGAGGGCGTAATCTACCCCATTGGCGAAAGTCGGGCCCTTCAGTCCTCGCGGATTACCGCGCTCTTCCTGCAGAACGCGACCTAGTGAAGGCCAGCAACCTAAGGTCTACAGGGGTGCATCGCCGCCTTCGGTTTCGAGGTTCCTCTCGCTTGTGGTCACGACTGGACAGCGATCACCGATATGCTCCCCGGAAGAGCAAAACGAGCTGCATGATGCCCTATCACTAAGTCTTAGCTCACTGAATGCGGCTCGGCTTAAACCCCGATTATTCGAAGATGTGTCCGGTGGGTATTATACTACCAAGCCGATGTGCCAATTCAGGTAGCGGGCGCGAATTTAGAAATGGAGATTGGTCTCTGCGGATGAAGCAGAGACTTATGCTTATGCCAGGAAGTCTGGGTGTATTTCGAGAAAACGGCGCATTGCCTACTATACTATAGTAAAGATAAGAGGGATTGTCTCAGCTTGGGACAAGTATTAAAATAAAAAAGAGTCCTTGGGAGATGGAATAGATATGCTGTTCTGGAAACCAATAAGGAGAAGCCGAATAGGAAACCCTGGATATATCCTCGCACTTAGCATAAGTAGGTACACACCAATACGATTAAACCTCTCGCCTGTGTACTGGTATGGGGAGGACTGTGGACTATTACGGACTCGAACTACGCACCAGTACGGGCTTGGACGACGGACTGGTACGATCCCTTCAACGCTTATTTCAGCAACAAAATGCCAAGTACGCTAAGCCGGGATAATCTAACCAATTGGATAATTAGGATCTTGAGTACGGAGTACTTATGTCTTTAAACGATTGCTTATTCGGTAATCTGCATATGCCCCATAAGTATAGCCTGTAGCAGTTAAATTTAATTGGCTAATTTTAATCTCTATAAGCGCATGTGATTATCGGATTATTCTATTCGGAGGTTACTTTTTCAATAGATAGCTGTTACGAAGACTCCCACCAAATTTAGCTTATAACAGATGTTCTTTTGTTAGCAGGTACAGTGTGGGCTAAAACTGGACTGCTATAAAAGTGTTGCTGAAATGAGCGTTAAAGGGATATATCAAGTAAGCCTTTGATTCATAATTACGATAACTTGGAAAGCGTGTAATTTGAAAAATAAAAAATAAAAAATAAACTGACTGCTAATAGTATAGACATCCTACGCTCGTAAGTAAGACGCGCAGCACGGCCGCGAACGAGTCCGCCATGAGCTGCACGCCCGACGCGAAGTCCCGCTCGTCGAAACTCCCTCTATAATTCCTCTGGAAGATGTTAACGTCCAATGTCCTGTTTCTTATAATTGTTTGACCCGATAGTTTGGATCCGAGGCGTTATTTATCACACGACCAAGACCTACGCTAGGCTACCCCGGCCAATAGGAAACCTCCCCTGTAGGGAGGAAAGCCACCTGAAACGATAGGATGAGACTGTTGGTACTAGAGGTCACGATGCCCTCCTATAATGCAAGACCTACATATAGCCAACAATTAGGCAGAACAACCAACAGAGGGTTACCAACAGAGGGAGGGGTAACTGACCGGGACCAACAAACAGAGGAATAAGGGAGACTAGATGAGCATAACAGGAAGGGACTGATTCCCGTAGTTCCTGGAGAGATCTGGAGGATCATGGACCCTTTAGAACCCCAAGAGAATTATTAGTTGAATATGAAGCCCTTCCCAGTTTCCAGGCTGCTCCATTAGCCCTTTGTCGCATTATTATCCACATAAATAAGAGGTGGGCGGTTGTAATAGCCAGTAGCTATCGTGGGATATGTCCACTAAGGTGGGCACAGATGACTGTTAGGATAGATTAGTTTGCTTTTTACCTAGTTATACGGCCACCTTTGCTGTTCGACCCTTGCAAACATGGATTCTCGACAACGTGATGTTTCTCCTTGTACAGCGATTGACATCAGCGCAGTAGACACAGGCCTTGACTAAGATAAAGTCACAATATATCGAGACAGAGCAATCTGGAGCCGATTACTTCCGGGAAAAGCGGGAATTACTGATATAAAACTATAGTATAACCATATCACCAGAGTATAACAAGGACATACATAACCAAGGCTATAAGCAGACATAAACAAAATAAAGGAGGTCAAGAGTTTTAATTCCACATTGCTTAATCTGGTATCAAGTATCGTAATCTTAAGCGTAAAAACACAGCTACAAACGGCAGAGAACATAAGAAAAAGAGCCGTGAAAAGTCTTCAGCAACCACATAAGCTAGCCCAGCCCAGTACCTGGAAAAGACGAGATAACATACCCCAATCTTTCAAACGGCCGAGGTAGAGACAAGACGCGTATCCCGATGCACTTTCTCCCTTTCCTTTTGAATCCCCTACAGCTCCCCTATAGATATCATACAAAGCCGCAGGCACCTAACCCCGCCAGATCTCCCCTGAACCCATTCTACATTGCATTTCGATAACCACGAACGCCGGAACCCCCGTTAGGTATGTACTGTGTATGAATAAAAGAGAAGGGGGGTGATGAAGAATGAGGTATATGGGTAAAAGGATTTTCCCGTCGACAACGCGATGAGAAACCGCCTCTAGAAGCTCTTGTCTACACTTTTCGGTCTCTAGCCCTCGTCTGCAAGTGGGCTAAGAACTTCGCAGCCTTGCGCGAAGAATATCCGCGCATGGCGATCTGTCTCGTTGACGATCCCGTAGTCGTTGCCTAAACAGGTTTCCTCATTAGTTTTTTTATTCTTATGTTGCTTGAACGTAGCGAGCAGACCAAATAGCCGATGGAAAAGATAGAAAAAGATAGATAAAGATAGATAAATAGATGGAACGAACCTCTTGGGACGAAGAACATGCCACCCCTGGCGATGCCGAACTCAGTCTGCGCAATAGTGACTCTGACGTTGCCGGTGTGCACGAAGAAGACAAGATGCCTCATCCTAGAGTTCTTGGTCCTCTTCTCGGCTCCGGGGGGCAAGTCTACGACGCCGGCGCCAAAGAACGGTAGCGTGAGCGTCTTGGCGAATTTAAATGTCGCGTCCTTGATATCTTTAAGTTGTATTGCGTGTTCTGAAATGGCCAGCTCATCTGTGACGATCTCAACTTGGTCATATTCCTCTGGTGGCTCGAGTTCATGTTCTGGCTGCCAGTTGACAATTTCACCTGACACACGCCCTGGGTCCCGTTCCCAGGCCTCACGTTCTACTTCTTCCACTACGGCCGAAGGTCGTCCTGGTTTCCGCCCGGTTGTGGGTCGCCCGCGACGCCTAGGTGCCTGTTCTTCGCTCTCTTCTGTGCGCACGACACCCTTCACGGTGGGCATCTTGAAGTGGCGTTTGCCAGAGTCTTCGAAAAGATTCTCCTCGTCTTCGTCGTATTCGATATGCTCACCCTTCCACCATTCTAGGGGTTTGAATGAGGCCCGACCAGACCTCGTCGTCCTCATGCCGGAAGTCTCTTCTCGTCGTACAGTCACAAGGCCGCGGCTCTTGGGAAGCGGTGGTCCTCGTTGGATTTTGGGTGAATCAACACCAACCCCTGAAGATTTTCGTTTTCGTCCCGGCTTGCCTTTCTCCTTTGTTGACGTAGGTTTTGGTGCAGTACTCTGTTCTGCTTTGGCGGCCTTTGCCGAGGTCTTCCGACGCTTTGTATCACTTGGCTCAGCACTACTTTCTTCAACTTCCTCCGGAGAAGTCCTTGCCTGTCTTCCCCGTTTCGAAGCTTTAGGTGGGGGTGTAGGATCAGCAGGAGGGGTTGGCACCGTCTCTTGTTTGGAAGCGGCCTTTGGTCGTCCTTTCCTCTTCTTTACAGGCTCCTCGTCCTCTACGGTCTCTTCCGTTACCGCACTCTCTAGTGAGGTATCCACTGGGTCATCATTCTCCTTCTCCGTGCTGGCTTTAGGTTTACGACCTCTTCGCCCAGGTGGTTTTGATTTATTTGCTGGCTTCGGTTTTTGGATAATGGGAGCTCGCTCCTCCTCCTCGACTTCATCGGGCTCTTCATCAGGTTCGTCAGGGAGGTCATCTTCAACATGGCCTCCATCATCAACTGCACCAGAATCCAGTAGTTCCATTTGTTCATCTTCCTCCTCTTCCTCTTCAGGTTCATCTTCAATATGGTTTGGAGGATCAGAAGAGAAGGCAGGCTGCTCAATAGAACGACTCGGTTGCGGAGAGGCAATGGTCCGGGGTTTGTGGCGGCCATTTGTGGCGGCCTTGGCTTGGCTGCTGGCAGCCATTGTTGGGT
The DNA here is from genome assembly GCA_002288965.1 of Xylaria sp. MSU_SB201401. Classification (NCBI taxonomy): domain Eukaryota; kingdom Fungi; phylum Ascomycota; class Sordariomycetes; order Xylariales; family Xylariaceae; genus Xylaria; species Xylaria sp. MSU_SB201401. The sequence goes on from NPFG01000001.1 coordinate 261,613, forward strand.
CTTGTGAGCTCTTTGAGAAATCCAACTTGCGCTTCACCTCTGGCCTCGGACTTCGTTCACGGTCTGTGACAATGGTCCCTCTGGTTGGTGAAGATGTAGGTTGTAAATGAGGATTTTGGCGCGCAGGCGACTTGAGGTTTGTCTTGATGGGTGATCTAGCACGTGGAAGAGATAGCCGGCCTTGTTGAAGCTTCCGCGTTGTTGCTGGACCAAGTTCTGAGCCTAGATAGCCAGCAAACCATTAGTTCACACGTACTGTTTGGTGACCCTCTTTCCCTCTGTTGCAATTCACACATACCATCATCTATTTCCATGTCCTGCTCTTCCTGTTCGTCCTCTGATACTGCGTGATTCCGGCCATTAGTCGCATCTAGCAGTTCTCTGTCGGGCGAAGAGAATAGGTTGTCCAGCTCTTCAAAGCCATGTTCGTCGCGTCGGCCATTGTCTGGTATTGTGATGCCCGTTTTCCTAATTGACAGTGATCAGCTATGCAACCTGTGACTGAGGTGCGCACAATATAGGTACCTCCCAACCTTGCCTAGAGCAAAGACGTGTTCATTTTGCGACTGGGTTTGCCGACGCTGCACTGAGCCGCGAGGCGCCATGCTTGCTTGCGCTTGTAATCTGAGTTTGCTAGGCCTGTCGCAAAGCTAAACCCAGAATCTTCTTGGATGTGCAGGAATTGGGGATAATGTCTGGACAGCAAGTCGGACCAAAACAAGCAATATCATACCAATGTGTGACCAGGTCAGGTCTACAATGGCAGAGTCTGGACGGGAGAGCAGCTGGTGGGGGGGAATAGTGAATGCTGTGAATGTACACAGAGCATTGTTTACTCAACTAATAATATAAGACTTAATTATACTATATATAATTTGGTATATACTCTTAATAATAGATACTAAAAAGCTATTTTAGCATTATATAACCTTTAATTTATATTAGGATAAGGATTAGGCTTTAGTTGGGTTAGTTAAAGTTATAGGTTGGTTAAAGTCGCAGATTATTAGTAGGTAAAGTTAGAGATAAAGGTTTAATTTAAAGAGTAACTAGTTGATAATCTAGCTAGTTAATAGATTATATAGCTTTATATAAAAGATTTATAGCCTTTTAGAGATGTGGTTAAGTAGGAAAATTATAAATATTGTTAGAGTAGTTGTTATATGAGGAGGAAGGAGATATACGCCTAGCGCTATAGGGCTAGCGGTAAACCCGGCTATAATATATAAACTTGTTAAAATGGTATAGAATTATTTAGCGAATAGGATTTTAGGTAGCTTGAATTAATTATATACGTTGTTGTTAGATTATTTCTAGGCGCGTGTATAAAGGTTTAGAAAGTGGCTAATCTAATTAGGTGGCTAATTTAAGTGGGAGATGTGTTATAGCTAATAGATAAAACTTATTAATTAGATTTATAAGGTAAAAGGCCTTTCTATTATATTATTTACTTATAAGGCGAGAAAATATATGAACTATATATACGAGATTAAGTTATTAAATAATTATTAAAGTTGTCCTTTTATTTTTAAAAGATAATATAAATTTAAATTAAATAGTAAAGTAAAAATAACGCATCTCTTAATTAACCTGGTCACCTAATTAAGTTGGCCACTTTTTTTTAGCAGTACCTTGTAGTGTATTTTATATAGTAGGGGTACTTTTATTAACCTTTTACTTATTTTTAAATAACTTTGCTAATATTATAACTTTTAATATACATTTTAAAAATTTGAGCTATTAACTTAATAAGGAATTTAATTATATATTTTTTTAATTTTACTATTATTTTCTTTTCTGGTAAAATAAAAACCACGATAAAATCTAAGCGTAATTTTTTATAGCTATAAATAAAATAGTAGTAAAATTAATAAAAATATATTTAGATTCCTTATTAAATTAATAGCCTAAATCTTTAAATTATATATTAATAGCTATAATATTGGCAAAGCTATTAAGATTCTTAAATATAGATTTTATATAGGAAACCAAGGTGGCCAGGTCAATTGGGTGGCCAGGTTAAGTGGGAGATGGGTTATAGTTTATTAAAGCGTAGTATTATATAGCGGACAGCTAATCACGTCCCCAGTGCCCTTGCGGAGGCCTGGGCTAACTGCAACGCGGCATAGCCCCCTACGACGTCAAACACCATCAATTAATTGTGGCCTTCTCGCGGTAATGTGTCCCCAATCTTGTTCTGATGTATGATGAATGCGAAGCTCTACCTAACACAAGAGTTGGCATCGTACTTCGAACCCGAATATTAAATTGAAAAAGGTTATTGAATCGCGTGCTGATTAACGTGACCAACAGCTATTAGTATAAGCCAGAATTATATTTAATGATTGCTATCCTATTAATGCCCACGAAACCTCCGTGACCTGCCAAGATCTATATAGCCTCAATCAGAGCTATTATAATTTACACCTCATATATAAAGGTAACAATAGGTATAAATCGCTACCTTGACTATGCCCAATTAAAGTATATAATCCTAGTAGTTTTAGTTGCTTAGGTGTTGATTTGTTAGTAGGTGTAGCACGAAACATAAGATCAAGATAAAATTGGGTCTTGGAGGCCGCGGAGGTTTCGTGGGCATTAATGGGATAGGGTGTTCTCGAACAACTACTTCACCCGCCTCCAAAGGAAAGTTACACCAGAATTGAACGACAAATATGTTGGAGGCGACGATTAAGACAACCCTGCTCAGCTCATGTCTACTACTCATGTGGTTTGCCTTGGTGATTATATGACTCGACTATGCTCCCAACTCACTAGGGAGCACCTCATGGTAAGGGGGCATCTCCACAGGTTTCGGGGTATGTTCTGTCGTCGCTACCGCAGTCGAGGGTGTTCTGAAGCTATACCCCATTAACTGGGAATCTTGGAGTTCCCTGGCTTGATGTTGTTCTTCGCGGGATCGCTTCCTCTTCACAAATACAAAGCAAGCTACGCCCAGGACTGCTATCCCTCCAAGTGCGGTACCAACCCCTATTCCTGCGTTCTCACCTACAGATAACCCCTCAGACACATTATTTGTCTTCGATTGGCTGGCTGTAGGGGCAGTCAATATCGATGTTCTAGAAACGTTGATGGAAGTTGGAGTTGTGGTTGTCAGACTACTAGACAAAATTGTGGTGGGCGTGTGGCTTGAAGAGCTTGATGAGCTGGACGAATCGCCGATAGTGATGTTGAAGTATGCCGAAGTCTGTGAGATGTTCGATCCGGTGTCGTCGAATAGCCAGAAGAAGAAGATCGGAGAATCAGATAGTCGAAGCTCATAAGTTTGAACTGTCCACTGGAAGCTTTGCGGTAATGGTTCTTCGGCGGTCGTTTCTGAGGTATCATGATCAGCATTGAAGAAAGTGCCAAAAACCCGAATACCATACGCTTATATGTGAACATTGACGACAATTTGGCACCACCACCGACCAATTTCTGCTGCCAGAGCTCGACTCTGTATTCATCCCAGGTTGCAGTAAATGCCACTACCTGAGTTGACCCCAATGGCCATTGGGCGTTTGATGCGTATGACCCGAAGCCCGTTGTCGCTTGATAAGTGGGAGAGATAAACCCAACCTTCTGGGCCCGAATAATGGATGATAGCGAGAGAAGCACTGCGAGTAAGAAAAGCACTTCATTAGATAGAATCATTGTCAATCTTCAAGGTCGCTGCTGAACCCTCAAGGATGCATAACAAGTCAAGTCGAATTAAACATAGTCAAAGCTAGTAGTTAGGAGTAAGTAGTTGAGATATGTTCGAAGAAGTCTCCAGGTCAACAGCCTGACCCAACGCAGGCCTCACAACAACTCGTAAAAGGGGGTTGGGACCTTTCTTCTTTGGGTTCAGTGGCTCCCATTTCAAAGCTTCATTCCACTGTTGGTTGTGTCGGTCAGACGCCATGCTTTTAGACTAGGGATAGAATGCAGGCTGTCGCCAACAAGCAAATAAGAATGTTCATGCATGAAAAATACGCTACCTAACAGGTATTATGTAGCGCGAGCCGCATTCGCTAGGCACCGCATCATTACCAACAATAGCGCCACTTGCTAAATTAGAAATATTAACCCCCGTGTTCTCTAGTTCTAGTTCATTCTTTATTCCAAACCAAGATTTCCCCGCGAGACGGTTTGCCTGGATTCTAACATGATATCATGTAGTAGGTCATTCAGCGCGCCATAGTCCTTGTTCTTGGTAGTTATCTTCTATCTGTGCCAAAGACTAACGACTAGTTTGACATGGATCATTTTTGCGCAATGCGACAATCATCTCGTCCCGTCTATTTCGGTCTTTTGGCCTTGTTGGTGTTGCTCATTTTCCTCGCTTCTTCGAAATCACCACTGAGGGAATCGCGACAAGAAAATCCATCTTGGGGGACCACGGCCAAAGTCAAGCATCCAAGTGATACGATTAGCGACCCGATCACCAACAATACTTTGGGATTCTCTAATGTTTTTGTCGTCGGACTCCCGGAGCGTACAGATAAGCGCGATGCAATCGCATTAACGAGCACCCTCACCGGGTTCCATGTTGAATTTGTTGATGGTGTCAAGGGCGAAACTATCCCCGACCAAGCAGTGCCTCTTGGAGTCGATAGAGCGGCCCTGATGGAATCAAATCTGGGAAGTTGGCGAGCTCATATGAACGCGATACGGAAGTATGTGCTAAGAGACCCAGGCACTGCTGTTACATAAGTTAATATAAGCACTTAGGATAGTTGAGGAAGATATTAAGACTGCTCTTATCATAGAAGATGATATGGACTGGTGAGTAGTAATACTTGATTTAGATAGCGGATTACAGCTAATCTCTATTGATTTGACGTATAGGGATGTTCGTTTAAAGACACAGCTCTCCCAGGTTGCCGAAGGGACACGATCTTTTTGGCCGTCTAGCGAAACACCATCGTCACCCTACGGAGATGCGTGGGATGTGCTATGGTTGGGGCAGTGAGTCTATTTAGTTCTAAGCATTTCCCTCAGGCCATATATGATAACCTATAATGCTAACATGATGACAGTTGCGGTGAGATATTTCCCGAGGTCTTGCCCGAGAATAAAGGAAACCGCTGCATCCTAAATACACTATACCAAACGATGAGACAGTGCCACCTCTAAATAAAATTACCGGTCTCGTCGAATTCGATAGGTATCCCGAGTTTACACGCTGGGTCCATGTATCTGGAGGACCAATTTGCAGCTTTGCGTATGCCCTCTCTCAACGTGGCGCCCGCAAAGTCTTATTTGGCCTATCCATCGACCGCCTAGAAGGCCCATTCGATAATGCACTAGCCGCGTTATGCCGGGATGGAGCTTCGGGCAACCTAGATGGGCTCCGAGCTAGGTGTCTTAGTGTTACACCTCCTTTACTTTTTCATCACAAGGCAAAGGGCTCTGTCAAGAGTGACAGCGACATCCAGGCGATAGCGAGTACTGAGTGGCGAGATAAGGGTACGACTGAGAATATTAGATGGAGCGCAAGGAATAATCTAAGAAATATGATGCTCGGTTTGGAGATAGAGAGTCAATTCTAAAAACACAGGATAGTGATTTTGGGCACACTTGTACACTGTAATATAGACAGCGAGGAGTATCAGTGTTATATATATTCTTAATATGGTTATGCTTTATTATAACTATTTCCGGATTTAACTGCTATAGTCTTGATTGATCCCCTTTCCAAGGACAGGCTGAGGTGCATCCCCTCTATAGAGGAGGAGGAGGTTGTTAACTCCCGTGCGGCATCCTAGAGTTTTAACTTCCCAACCCATGCCAAATACCTTACCAAATGCCTCGCCTGCCCACCTATAGAGGCAGATATAGATGCAGATGCTGCTATATGCACCCCTGTATGCACCCCTGAGATATGTCTTTAGAGCTGAAATGCTTCTAAAATGGAAAATCGTGACTCTAGGGGTTAGGCTCGAGACAGACGCGTGTCGTGTCGTTTTGTTTTGAGTATAAGCCATACACGCTCTGCTGGCCCTTGGCCGCGATCTTGAGATCCGCGAAGCGCGCCTCCGGCAACCTCTTCCCGGCCTTGATGCTCTCGAGAACCCACTGGACGCCGACAAACTTGACAGCAGCTCCCCCCATCTTCGCAATCTCCCTCTGTAGCTTCCCACCCGACAGACCACCTCCAGCGCCCCCGCTACCGTACCCGCCCGCCGCGGGTCTGCCGAGGATTACGTGTGTCACCTTTCGACGCCCTAAGTGGCTTGACATGCTGGCGCCGTGCTCGGCAAGGACGTGTTTCAGCTTGTGGTCGGAGATGAGCGGATGCGTGCTCCCGTTGAGGTACACGACAACTCCGTCGAAGATTCTGCGCGGCCGCTTGGCCTGCTCTTTGGAATCGTCTTCTTCTCTCCGCTGGGTCGTGAGACGCCCCTCAGCCGTCAGCTTGCTATGGCCTGGCTTGCTCAGAGCGCTCTCCTGCGGATCCCTGGAGTTTGAAGTTGATGTCAACGAAGAAGGCGCGGCAGGCGCAGATACCGAGGATGATGATGAAGAGGAAAATGATAACGGCTTCATGGACCCAGGGTTGGCCAGCATGTCGAGGACAGAACTTCGTGCTCGCGACCGCGTCTCCGGCGTGATTAAGGCTTTAGTTTTTGCGTCATAGTGCTCTGATCCTTCTCCTACCGTGTCTGATACCCGTTTGCCGCCCCCGGCGCCGCCGGAGAACTGGCTCATCAGCTTTCGGTTCCGTGAGTCTCGCCACCCCGTACTACCCCCAAGCCGGTTCTCGGCGCGCTGGTGGCCCGTGGACGATGAGTTCCAAGGATCGAAGGACTGGCTGTGTAGGGGCTCTGCAGCCTTGGGAACCGGTGGCTGGGATGGCGGCATGATGACGTGATCTTGCCTTGAGGTGTTTAATTAGATGTTAGGTGAGGCGAGATAAGACGGCTGTTGCGACGTGATGAGCGCGGCGCCAGAATGTCGCTCTCATGGCTGATTTAGCGGTGAAATCAAGAGACAGCGACAAGAGTATAGTTGTCTCAAAGGCGCCTTGGTCTTTGTCTGGCGTTCCCTTGCACTCGCTTTTCCCACGCTACCGTTGTCTTGTCTCAAACTGGCACAATCATGAATCATGTCATCGCATTGTCTCGCACACCAAGACATTGATACCAAGTATCTAGAGGCATCAGCCACCCAGCAGTGAGACAAAACCCACCTGCTAAGCGTGCAAGCTAACAAAAAGTTTAAGACACGTGACCACGAGTTTGGCGCTTAGAGTTCTCGATGTCTTGTATTCCCTTTTAGACTCCTTTTAGACTTTTTTACGACACATGCCAACTTGATCTACATATCTGCTGTACCATTGCTGCCGGATCTTTGGTCTGCCTACTTATTGATTGCTTGCTTGCGGCGATTTTTTTGCTCGACGACCCAAATAATGAAATCTATCTGACCTCGTTTGCTTTTTGCATCTGCCAAGGCCTCGCTCGGACGGCATTGCTTGCATCGCCAGCGCGCCGTTTCGAACCCACCTGCGCCACGAAAATCTGAAGATGACGATGTTTTTGATAAGGTGAGCCGACGAGCGAGGTCAATCGGGTGGTCCTTGGCTGAGAGGAGAACCAGCCAAATGAGAGCCGGGGGACCAACTGACCCGGTGATATTTTGGCCTTTGCTTTCCTGACTTTCAACGACCTACATATCATGTACTCAGGTACCCTTTTCTGCGAAGCGCAAGTACGCTAAACGCACGGAGAACCTAGGATGGGGACGGGGAAGAGGTGGGCTGAGCGTTTTGGCGCGCGCACCGCGGGTTACATCCAGTCGATGGCCGTGGACGGATGTCGTTTCATGGATGATGGGTTGGAAAATGGGATAATGGGGGGTGGGTGGGTGGAATGGGCCACCGTAGCGTCGCAGCGGTGGCGGCAATGGGCCCATAGACGATGAGCATGGGCGAGCAAGGAGGGTGGTTTGCTAATAAGCTGAGAGAGATAACATGCGGTGCACAGATTTAACCCAGTATCAGCCAGCAAGCAAGTATATTGCGCTCAGCGAAGACGACGTTGGTGGCCCCCCCTTTCCCATCTCTGTTCACTCGCTCACTCTCTCTTCCACCCCACCCTCAAACCGAACGATCGTCGGCAAGCCACCTCGCCAGCAAATCCAGAAACGAGATTGGGGCAACTGGGGGGCACTTGCGCTTGTGTGTTGTGATTTCTTTCAAGCCTATCCCCGGTTCGACGCCCGTGGGCGCGATGCGCCAGGCAGATGCGAGGACTGGGTTCTGTGGCCTGGTTGAGACCCGTGGTTTAATTCCCCGCAAATTCATGCAAGCAACACACGGCCTCCCGCGACGTTTCTTTATGCACTCGACCACCTTGCCCGCATCCTTGTAAGTGTAGTTAGTGTCTGTAAGTACAGTAGCAGAGAGACCCTGCCGATGCTACAGTATTGTGGTGCAGCGCAGTAATAGTATGGTATCTGTAAAAGTAAGGAAATGCAGAGGGTCTGAGCAATGAGCATGCTCCAATCTTCATTGTAGGGTTGGCAAAACGTACATCATCCTGCCCTCTGACCCCTCGTTCTGATTCACGATCTTACATCCCCGGTGCTACACTAGTGCTCTTCATAAATCTTGGACATGTAACCCCCCATCTCGGTGGTCGATAGCCTCGCCAAAGTCTTACCGAGAAAGGGGGCTACTTCTGCTCCCGCCGACGTCACTCACCCCTTAACCACCGGGTTTTACGGCACAATGCGTCTGGTTACAACAGGGATTGTCGGATCACTTGGTCTTCAAGATGCATGTCATGGTGTTGGGCTGCAGAGGTAACGGAGATATGCTTGACCTGTATTAAGAGCGTACGGTGGGCAAGTAGGTATGGATTCTGGAAACGCTACGAGCCCCTCAGCACAGTTGTAGGCACATACACACTCGTTAATAGCTACATGGTATACTAGTACAGTCTGTACTCCTCCGGGGAGGCAACGTAAGTCTGGGGTTCATGCAGCTGGTGGGTGTTGCTGGCGTTGATTATAAGCAGGGCTAGAGCCCATCATTTCAGGGGTGAGATAACGCCGGCGGGGCCATCGTTGGGGTAGGTACACAGCTGGTTGACTCGGGTTACCTTTCCGAATATTGGTCCTGTCTTGTGCTCTGTTCCATTGTCGCAGGAGCAGGAATCCGCCGCCGTGCATTGTTTTTACCGGCATAGCAGGCGTCGCCACGTTCTAGAGATGTATGGGGAATGAGCACTGCTACCGTATGCGCGCTACTTTGGCATTGCCGCCCTGCTGTATGTAGGTATGCTTACAATACAGTAGGCCGAGACCCTGGTATTCAAATTTAAGGGATGCAAATAAACCTGCGTGTCAGTTGCGTAGTGAGCCAAAGCAGACCGGATCTTGATTCGCATTTCCGAATCGCGATCTCCCAAGTCTGAGTTGTCACATCCGGAGAGCTCATTTGCCTTACGGTCTCCAGGATTTTCCGTCGCCAGTAGCTGGCCTCTGTTGAAAATAGAACATCAAATCCCCATACAGTAATCACAAACCCAATCCTTTGCGTCAATCAGATACCCCTACCGGTACTGGCTTTGAGGGTGGTCCTGCTGTCAAATTTAGCAAATCTTGATCCACACAAGTCTCGGGCGGCACTGTCTATAGTAGTATGATATTTGTCACAAATAAAGCATTATACTTGAGCGTTCAAGATAACGGTGCCGTGTGACCAGGGCGACTTGACTGCCATTTGACCCCTAATCAAGTGTAGTACATTGTAGGTAGAGTACCTATTGTTTGTATCTACCATATGGCGCAAAGGTTGACAAGGGGCAGTGGATGAATGTACATCCACTCTCGGTACATTGAAAGTGATACATCTAGTATCCGCAGGGAGAGACGTAGTTAGTAATCTAAATATTCACTCCGGAATGGGGAGTGCTCTTCTGTATATTAAGTAATTATCTTTGCCGTTCGAGAGGCAGGCAGATCTCATAGTATAATGAGCATGGGCGGCCACTACTATGTTGAAGTCTGACAGCAGGCATTTGGGGAGATTGGACATATGCGGATCATACTTGCTTGCTTTTGCTTGATGCTGCTGGCCGAAGACTATACACACATGTAAAGAAGAAGGCCGCGGCGCCGGTTCCCGTCATGTATGTACCTACAGTACGCGACAAGCTTGTTAGGTGGGGTGGCCGGATCTTGGCTGGGGGTCTTTACAATGGAAGAGAAAGCCAGCCAACAGCCCGCAATCTCGACGAGTGTATCTACAGTAGTGTCATTAGCGCTGGCACAGTCGGCTAGCCAGCACCGCGCTGGAGATCTGCCAATCCGCTCTCTACCCATTGCCGCGGAGGAGGAGCCGTGGATAAAAGCTCACTCGTGAACACATTGCCCCTAGATAGGTAGGCGGGTATGGAAAGTCGGTTTGTCTGTCTGTCTGGTGGTTGGGGATTGCGTCTCGTCTTGTCTTCATCACTACTTCCCTTCTTCTCCATCCCTTCTTCTGTCTCTTCCATGCAGAATGAGACGCTATTTCCAGTGGGTCGGAGATTGCGGCTTTTTGCTCGATTGAGTTTCGCTTCGTGAACTAGTCCACGCTCAAGCTGGCGTTAAAGCTTGGGTAAACTTGTCTTTGTGCCCAGGAGTCTCCGCCGCGGGTGGGGTTGCCCCGATCTAATGGGTTCTGTCAAAGAGGTGACGGACTGCCTGACTATGTGTAAATATACGTATCTGAATCTGAATCTGTATCTGTATCTGTATATGCGCAGTTATGTACTACTACCGTATGTATGCTGTAGCAGTTCGATCCCATGTCTCCCCTTCCGCCGCTAGTAATGTAGAGTGCGGATATGTAGCGGTAATCCTCCTGCCTGTACACATACATACATACATGCGTCACACGTTAGCACAGCAGGAGACTACTGCGGTAGCTGTGGCCTTGTGGAATGTTCGGGTTGGCGTACAGGTGGACGGCCGGGCTAGCCCACGGCTCATGCACGATGTCAGATCGAAAACCGATGGATTCTCAACAGCGACGATCACATCCCACGACCACGAACAAGAGATTTGTTCTACAACCGACATACGACATCATTGGTCGATAGTAGCCATACGGCACTACTCAGGAGGCTAGGGTTGCGTGAATAGTCGAGGGTGCGAACACGTCCTAAATGTCTCATAGGCCCTGTCCTGGTCAGAAGGCTAGCGGACGGGCGGCCGAATGGACAAGCTGTGTTAGGAATAACCTACCACTTGCTACAACTGGTGGACTGAGAAGCGGTGGTGCGCTGACGAGGAGGAAGGGGGGGATACCAGGTACTGTATGCTGAGCAATATGTGTTCGTGTACTTGAGGCAGCTCGGTGCCGTCGTGTGGACTTTGTCGTCGCGGGAGTCCCTTGTTTGTGAAGCATCCAGGCTGCTCTAAGCCAATCGAAACGGCTTGTCCAACCTCGTTAGGACAACAGCCCTAGTCAAGCGCTAGTCGAGAAGCATGGTCATGACGATCATTTGACCACGACAGACAAAAGTCCTCGCAGCCTCAAAGGTACATGCCGACCTGTGAGATTGCCAGCCACATTGTACGAAACGCTCCCTTGATCGGTATTTCATCGTGGGATGCCTACCACTAAGTATTATGGCAATGTAGGTGCCTTGTCAAATTTACTCGAAACCTACCTGTAGTCTCATCATCTCTCTGAAGTGTTAATCAACTATGTGAAGATCTTGTTATGTTCTCTTGGTTCAAAGCTGCTGGTTTTCAAATTTGTATTCAATGCTGGTCTTAATGTGCCCATTGTACTTCGTGGGTTGCTGTGTAGGTAGATCTACTGAGTAGGTAGGTACTTCTCTATCATCCGTATGTGTGGTACTTAGCGGCGTACCTGCTATAGCAGGGTTAGCGGGGGTACGTTCTGTAGGTACCTAACACTCTGTTAGCAGTATGTACACCTGCATGTAGATATGTGCCTAGGTGGATAGGGCAATTGGCCTTCCATCAGTAATTACCAGGTACTGCAGCCTGCCTCCCAGTAACCTTAAACGACGCTAGGCAAACAGTACCTAGTGTGGTAGCGTAAGCGCAGTACATACCTAGCGCGGGCTGTTGGATTGACGTGCTTCCGAGCCGAGGCGGAGGAAGAAAAACTAGATAGACCAAAGGTGTAAGTAGTAGGGGTAGGTCTGGCTAGTTTTTCTTACTCCGCCTCGCGAGCCTAGGAGCGCTAGACGGGTCTACCACTGGCCACGAACAAATTGGGCAGGAGGGATTTTCTCATTGGACGACAGGCTTCCCTCTTCCACTTGTACATATCGGTAAATACATGTAGACGTGCACCTGAGTTGAGTCGGTAGGCCCTGCTAGGATGCCAGCACATACAAAGTAACGATATGAAGTCACTACGAGTACTTAGTTATAGTCACACTAGCCAGTTGCGAAATACGATGAGAAAGACATCTCTAGCTGGCTAGAACTCACTTGATACGGTAAGTAGATCTCATGAAGCCGAAGAGGCTTGCCACGGGAACGATCTTGGAGAGACCACCACTACTGTACCTCACTTGTGCATCAGTGCTAATTAATAACCGCAACCACAACTCAGTATATAAATAAGAATAGCGCCTTTTTTTTTTTTTTTTTTTTTCTTCTCCTTTCCCTGTCTCCTATCTCTCGTTTTGGAAGAAAACTACTTTTCATTACCCCTCGGCCTAAGGTTAACTGTATTCTTGTATAATGGCTCAAAAAAAAAAAAAAACACAACTAGGGACGACCAGCTTCTTTACGCTAATATGTGTATTATAAAGGCTTATAAGCAGTAGTTGTAGAGACACTACGTACCAACCTGGGCCCCTATTCCAGTCGGTGCAGCCAATAACCAATGATCATCGGACAGGGAATTGGGGCATCTAGCAAGGATACAGCATTGTAAGCAAGTATCGTGGCATCGTGAATAGTACTGTAACACGCTCTACTTACCTGCTGTTAGATGATGTAGCGTACTGAGTAGATGGACGACAATAACAGTAGGGGAGGGGGGTTCCGTTAGAAAGATCTGAGATACACCATGCAGCACAGGTGTGCATGTACGAGATGAGATGGTCGGCATGAAGTGGCGGTGAAGAGAAGCTTGGGCCTATTATTTACGCGGGGTGCTCCAGGATCACCACCATCATCACCATCATCGGCGCGTCTCTTGCCTAGTGTCCGGTGCACAGTGTGTACACCCAGAGACGTATGGACCTCCCCAGAACTCCGTTTCGTGTAAGTATACTAAGGGGAGTACTTACATACTCTAAGCGCCTCAGTAAAAGTTAGAACCACACGTGTGTCATTATGGTATACCGCAAAAGAAGGAGGCTGGTTAGTAGCTTGCTTTTCCTACCTTAGGTCAAGATATGGAGGGTTAGGTAAACTTCGCACGCCGACATCTCTACCAAGTATGTTGGTATGTAAGAAGTGGCTATTTGTCGAATTTTTTTCCCACTAGGGCTATATACTTGTGCAGAAGTGTGTGCATGTAAGACTGTGGGCGGCAGATAGACATGTGTTTCTCAGGATCCAAGACATCAAAATCATCAAAGTCATTGTAGTAAGCCCGTGGCCAATAAGAGAGTGGACCGGTGTCTTTGTCTGTGCCTTGCTTGAATTCTGGCCCATTGAATCCGATGTTGGTAGTGGAGAGACGAACACGCTGGACACCCTCTCCCACGTTGTCCTCTCCCATTGGACCAACATATCCCTATAATACCGGCCTAAAGAAGATGACAGTGGTACAGGTTTGTAAAACGGTAAGTGTGCACTTCCTCATGGCGCCACCAGACCTCTCTTCACACCACCTCGTCTTCCCCCCTCCCTCTTAGCCCAAGACGCTCGTCGTCAGTGTAAGACAGGCTGATAAGCCTTTTTTTAGCACGGATAACGGTCCGCTCTTGCAGCCCGCGCGGACTGCCATGCGAAGTACGGAGCCATAATGATGTGCATGCTCTCCATGTTAGTGCAAATAGTGTCGTGTAGTGTAGGGACGCCGTAACTGTACAGGTAAGCCTGGCCGCTCGAGGGATTCGGAGCTAGCTGGCTGATTGTCACCGTCCGTATCGTGTGAGTGCCTGTAGGAATTGTAGATGTGCCCAGGCGAGCAGGTCATCGACCATTCAGCTCTCCCACAATTTGTAATATTGAAGGCATTCGTACGACAAGATTGGCCGAATAGCGCTCGGCAGCCTTTTCTAGCGTAGTGGCCCCTCCCATGGGCTAGTCCGCAACCGGTGCTTGACTAGTTGGTCTGGTGGCTTATTGTTGGAGATCTCACTTGGTCCATCCTAGGGCCAGTGTCCACATCAGTTGGATGGATGGGTGTGCCCGTCGACGTGGGCGCCTTTGATTGGCCTGAATGCTGGCTGGGCTGGGAATTGAGGGGAGAGGTTGGCACACACAAACCGAATTAAAGAGTAAGAAAGGAAAATAATCGAGAAAAGGTATTGTGCGTAAGAGGCTAGAGCGACACAAGGACTATTTCACACTGTCCAACCGATAGGTTGTTTTGTCAGAATAAGTGCCGATGGCCCAGCCAGGAATCTGAACACCATACACTCCTTTACACATGTACCTACTTTATATCTCGGCGTTCAGGTGGCAGGGGAGCGACCCTACGGAACTGGATTTCCCGGCCCTTGCCGTAACGTAAACACCGATCTTACTTTTCTCGAGTCGGAGGCAGACCGGAGGACCCAATACTGGATTGATTTCTTGATTTCTTGGTTTCGTGAACGCATACTATCTACCCATTACAGTGCTAGTATCACCATAGTGCAAATGTCGTACGTGGTATACTACGTGCTACCGTAATAGGCTCGTCGATGCGAGCCACTTGGAATACTTACCTGATTCCTGGTGTACCCGAGGTATCATGACAAGGCCGGGAGAGTCAGTTACCCAAAGTAACATGTTAAATCTCGGGATTTTACCTAGTCATTCATCCTTCGAGACGGCAAGCACCGAGATGACGAGGGTTTACCATTGTCGTCTGCGCCTCTTGCTCGCCGTTAATGTTGGTTGACCACGGTGGTCTGACTGCCTCGGTAGTGTAGACGGTGGCCATGATCCAGACCTGGTTAGTCTGCGGTATTCACTTATTGGTGGAGAGTAGCCTGAAACAAACCCTGTCCAGCTTGGACTGCTGTGCCTTCGAGCCCTTCGAGCCCTAATCCGCTGCCTACAGTGACAGCGCAGCAAGGCTGGCTGGCCACCTCGGACAGAATTAGTGCGCCATCCTATGATCTCTTTCATGCAGAGACATGGAGCCCCGGCAGGGCATGGGGTAGTGTAAAATGCGTGATTGGCCCAGATGTGAGATATGCATAGCCGCGCCCGCCGTGCCTTAGTCTGCTCGGTCATGCAAGTGCTCAAGCGCATGTACCGGAATCGTACACTCCATTGTACTACACCGCAGGCAGTACGCTGACGGGAGAAGCTTATTTCGTCAGCCGTTGAAACGGCTTTCACGGGTAGATAGCGAATTGCTGATGATCTACATATATCCCAATGTGAGCGATGGAACATGGGCGTAACCCTGCTGCTGCGTAGTTGTAGAAACCAACTACGCTATCGTCTGCAGTATTGAGACATCCGAGTAGGATTAGCCCCGTCCCCGCCACTACGTTGACGTGCCAGTCGGCATTTACTATCGTAGAGTTGAGGGAAAGAGTAAGTGTAGTGCGATGCGACAAGTTCGCTCCAGAACGTGGTAAGCAATGTTCTCTCTGGAAGTCGCCGAAACGTGAGGCGGGTAGCTCATTAATCCTCCTCGCCGACGCAGCTAAATGAAGAGAGAACACGCTTCGTAGCAAATGGGCGAGCTATCAAACTATGCGTACATAGCTCCTGTACATGTAAGCACTGCTGCTCCGCAAAGCCTCGTGCCGATGAAAAATTCCGTGCAACGTAGTTGGTAATACACGTGCAGGAAGGCATGCTTGAATACATGCCCCCGATGCAATTGGCCCATCTATAGATCTAGCGACTGTACACGTGTACCGCACACGGAGGCATCGACAGACAGCAAGCCAAGTCGCACGGTTCTGCTGTATGGGCTTTCGGAGGGGACGATTCCTAGGATAGACTAAGCCGAAGATTTGTAGATCGTGCTCACGGACGTGGATTATGAATTGAGATGATTATCTACTACAATACGTACTTGCGATAGCGCATGCCGTCCTCCACCCCAAGTTAGTAGAATCATTCATGAAGCTACTTACCGAGTAGTAGAGGTACGTTTCGCACGCGCTCACTCGAAATGGATATCACTGTCGCATGTTACCACGATTGCGCTTCCGTAGTCTATAATGAGGCTCCTATGTATTGGCGCGCGCCAGCGGATGAGCGAAATGTCGTGCATGACATGAGCATCGCATCGCATACAGTGGACATCTGAGGCTCTACTAAGTATTCCACGGTATGCGTTGGTCACCTCGGCTCGTACCCACCTCACTACCCACGATGTACTGCCTGTCCTGAAGATCAGTAAGAATCTAGTCTCATGCTTTGCTGCCTTGCGAGCATGAAGTAACGATGGCACGAGATCCGCGCATTCGAGCCTGCACATGAAGGAGGCATTTGACTGCATAGAAGCCTGCACCTGTCCGCTCTCTGCTTTGCAGCGCCGTAGCATTCGGGGAGTCGACATCGTTTCCAACGGCGCGGCTCTCGATTTTCGTACCTTGCTGTTGCCTCGCAGAGCGACGTGACATGTCTCATCAGCTGACCGATCGGACACGGCTCGATGCTAGCTGCCTTGCTACGCACATATGATGGACGGTCTGTCATCGAGGCCTAGGATTGTGCGCCTGCAGGCTGGCGGTAGCGCGGTGGCGGCTCTATCACTAACCGACCACTTGAGACGAGACCTGGTACTCAGACATCCCTCAGCCCAGGAAGGTGGTTGGTATCCATGTGGCACAGTCACGGAATTGTCTCTCGTCACGGTCTGCTATTCGACTCGTCAGTGATATGGCAGGATTCCCGGTTAAATAATGAGAGTCGTAGATTAACCTCCGACTCGGCTTTTCATACTTTTGAGTATCCAGCTGACCTTCACAAGCCAAGTTACTCTGTGATATGATAGTCCAAGCAAACGCCACGCAGGCCATGATATCAGGCATTGTCTCAAATAAAGTTAGTCATTTATTGGAAGATTAACTTTCTAACCTCCGCCTGTCCTTGTCTGCTTAGTCTTACACATACCGAGATAAATGCAGTCCCTGGAATACTAGCCCACATGCACTGCTGCTAGTCGGGATCTCGCACTAGACCCGGGGGCTGGTGACTTTGCATAGGCGGTCCCTCCTTCGGCTAGATACACTAAAAGCAAGGGCATGCATGGAGAAACAGACTTGGCAGTCGTTGGTCTGAGCACCCGCGGAATCTCGCATGAGGGGACCTGACGTGTGCGTAGGTAGGCGTCTTTTGCTCCGGTACTACATGCATATAAGCTGGATATAAAGCTACGGCCACAACATGTGGTGAGCATAGTAGTAGTGAGAGATAGCACCATGGTATTCTCTACGAACAAGCGCTCTCTTATAATTTAGACGAAAGCATACTTCGTGTGCTGGGAGCTGAGATGACGTTGGACCACCCTGGAGGCAAGTGTTTCCGAAAGGCAAATGGGAAAAGGTTTCAGCGTGGAAGTCAGCACCCTCAAACCTTGTCAGTTCACGCAGGTAATTCGAATATTCCCTGCCTGCGAACTTGAGCGAGGACGCGCTGTGACACCGCAGGGAGCAACCCGGTGACTATTTGCTCATCCCCTTAAAATCTGAGCCGTTCTTTGACTTTGGACCAGCCTCATCTAACTATTCTTCATCGGGCTGCTGGATATACTGATTGTGATTAATAGAGTTGGTTCACGAGGTTTAGAGAAAACCTTCGCGATCTGTTGAGACTCCAAGCTAGACATACCACCATCGTGTGTCTAGAGGTATATGCACGAGAACTGGGTCGACCAAGCAGGCACTAGGCTGTCTGAAATAGGCTCTACAGTACTTCGATGCGTTCAGTCCAAGTTGCAAGACTACTGCAGCTTCGGGTTCTACTGTATGTACACTTATCTACAGTATTGGTAGCAATGTGCATTTCATGTGCACATCAGCCTGGGCCCTGACTTATCGCATGCATTGCACTGCCGCCTCTGAACACCTAGCTGCAGCTTTGACGAACGCTGGACTTCGAGAGATTCACTCAGAGCGACTACCATCATGTGTCGAGTAAATCAAGATGCGAGGAGTCCCAAGACCTATCTAGACTCCAAAACACGCTCTTCAGCCAGGTCTAGCCTCTGCCCTTCTACGATTTATCTAAAAGCACAGCTTGGCATTTTAGCTAGGCGGTTGGTAGATGGGCGCGAGTGCCAGTACCGGATCGAGCTACTGTAAATTGACCTGAGGTGGATCTCGGGCGGCTGCGATGTTGGATTGCCTGACCTCATATCCACGACAAGGGTCCGTGGGCATACTTACAGTAGCACCAACAAATAAATCTTGGCGACGCTCGGCCGGCGGGTCAGAGCCATCGAGAAAGAGGGGAATATGTGAGCCAAGACCTCGAAGGCCAGCCCAGTGGAGTAATGTAGCAAGGGTCTAAGGATAGTGTGTATGTATCACATTAGGGCAAACCTGACTTGGATATACTCTGACAAGGTCTTTCTCAGATCGATTAACATTATGTGCTGTACATACTGAGTAGTAGAGTAGGTAGTAGATAGAATAAATGGTGAGCTTATTAGTTATTTTCACAAGAGCATATACCCTTTGAGGTGGCTGGGTGGACGACTGCTTCACGAGCGTTGAAATAGATGGATTATATTGCTTCGCAGCTCACTGCCATCGTTTTCTCGTCGAGAACTGATATTCTTCCTGACCATAGTGCCTAGCTGTTCATAGACGACCGATCTATTCTTTCTTGTCGGACTCCCTAGATCGGAACAGCAAGGGCCCCTCTCCTTCAAGAAGCCATCTCGCACGACCAAGCGAGAGGACTCTGATTGGCCAGCTTGAAACTTGAAATATTTGGCAGCTTCGAGCCGCTGGAAAATAATATCCACCCAAGTGCGGGTTGTTGTGGCTGGAAACGACATGCTGTGTCTATCTCTGATGCAATACCGTACTTCTAAACAAAGCATACTCTCGAGTATCTGTAGTTGTAAATGATAGAACTCGTCGCACTGATGACGGGGGAAAGCCACTCAAGCCACTAGTGCGTCTCAGGCTCTCAGCGCGGATAACATGTTGCTTGTGCCACGATGGCGCGCTAGAACAGCAGCACGTAGGGTCACCATTTGTGTTGTTGGGTTTTGATTCGTCCTAGCCGTCGCCTTCCTCCTTTGTTCATTGCTTCGTCGCTCCCGTAATTCGTGGGGCGATGCTCATATTCGTCGTGTGCGTATATATTGGTCTAGACGCTCAAAATGTTGGGCCTGATGCACACCCGGTGTAAGATCATTGTTGTGGGTAGATCCCATGGTCAAGATATGAGCCCGTGCACTATGAGGCAATTGGAATATCCATTTCCCGTCGTCCTCTTCGTCTCTCGATTCCACTGGCAGCAAAAGGCTTCCTCAAGTAAGTATCGAAGGCAGCTTGGAGTGCAACATTAGAGATGGGCGCGCTGTCTTAAATCTACTCATTCCATACATTGGCAGGCAAGCAGCAGGCATGCATTTGCATTTCTCATGCGCCTTAGATCCGTAGCATCAATAACAATGGCAAACTACATGTATAACCGTGATTTCTTGGTCTCCCACTCGATGCGCGTGCCGGCTACTTTCCGTCTTCCTTTTGCCCTTATCTTGCTTCCTCTCTCGTGTCCGCGGCGCCTGCTCTCCTCTGTCGTAGAGTATCTGACAAAACAAGTCAACTATTTTGCTCTGTCCCAAGCAAGGACGTGGGAGCTCAGTCAGAGTGCCCGTCCTCATCCATCTCCTTCGCCATATTGATACGAGAGGCGATATAACGTTGGCTGCTGTACTTGGTAATTGAACAGCTAGCAATCTTGGCTTCGGTGGGCAGAGACGGGATCCAGATTCGAGGCATGGGACTGGCTGATCCATTCACACTGTACCAACCCGACCCGGAAGAACTCACTGACTGACTGACCGACCGGCCGACCGAGACTAACTCGCTACATGCTCACATCCATCCCGCCGACGGACCACCCAGGCAGTCTACAACTAGGTAGGATCTATAGACGTACAAGAATCCACTAGGCCGCACGGGCTGCGGCCAGCTTTGCTATCCGGCGGTCTCCACCCTCCACCATTACAGTAATCACCTCCTGGAATGCCTATTCTACCGTACACTACGGTGTCGTCTTCCGTGTATGCCACATCTATCGGAACAATCTCACTGGCTTAATACGTGTTCTCCTCAGCAGGGTACGCATAGACAAATCTCTAATCGCTCAATGTCACGGCGTAGGGACGGTCCCCGGTAAAAGGCCGACTCCTATGCAGTATTGGATCCTATCAGTACCAAAGGGAATAATGGAAGAAGGAAAAAGGCAGCGAGATCACTGCTGGCTGTTCAGTGGCCATGCGAATCCTGGACAGAAAGCTAGGTAATTATCAGGTCCAGCGCTGCCAGTTATTTTAACAAGAGACGCAGCGGCATGATAAGGTAGTCAGTTGCTGTCTTTGCCAGGAAGTATGCGTATAAGTTTACGGTATTTCACCATCTAGCCATACTAATTTTATAAAAGTAACACAGGCAACTCGGCATCGAAGTGGTAGGCATCCATCCGCTTCTGTGATGCGTCCCGAATTCGAAAAGCAACCCCCAGAATGCAACGGCGAGCTTCCCCAGGCCAGCTTGGCGCAGCAAAGTCTCGCGCTCACGTTGAAAACACCATACTGGTACCATATATCTCAGTAACTGCTGGTGAATGACGCCTCGCGCTATCTTGTAGCACTCCTGGAGAAATTCGGCCATAGGCGGCGCGAATCACAGCTCCTGAGCGCTCTCCACTTGCACAGCCGTACCGTTCTGGCCAGTTCAGACTCGGCCAGTGAATTTACAGACACGTTATTGTGCAAGACAGAGAGAGACGTCGATCCATCATCGAATAGCCAGGGATGCCCGTTGTATACGATATCCGATATAGAGACACACCCCGACAGACCCCGGCGAGGACCCATACCAAGTAGATACACGCTACCGCTAGCGAGCCACACTGGAACCTTGTCCATTGTGCTCAGTACAACGCTGAACCAGCCCACTGAACAGCGATGCCCGAGGATCACCCCTACCGGGTGCTAGCGTCCACTGCTAGCGCAAACTACGAGGTAGGTAAGTAGATATTCCAAGTACCGTTGGGGGCTCGGGGGGGTACCTACCAGCCTACCGGGCACCGTAGATACGTACTGACCCTCGAAGAGAGTCGACTAGGTGTTGCAACTGACAGGGCTCCTCAGCAGGGTACCTACTAAAACAGAAGTAGCGTAGCGTTCCCGATATGCCTCATACAATCACTGAGGTACTTGGACGCCGTTACGGGTGAGCGTTGCCTCTGTTGAAGCATCTCACGGCACAGCGGTAGGTAGACTAAGGTAAAAGACTGGGACCGGGAGACCCTACATACAACTACCTCCTTCTAATCTGTCGACCACGGCCAAACCAAGCTCCACTTTTACCAGGTACTTCATCAAATCCCACCCATGCGTTTTACGCTCCTCCACTTGCATCCTGCCCTAGCTGTTCTCGTCCATTGCAGACCCCAACACAGACCCAGCAGAATCAGTACCGAGTAGGTAGAATCAGCAAGAGCAGAACAGAGCAGAACAACCAACCCCCAGCAGAAAGTCTGCGTAAGAGAAACAAGCTGCTAACTGTTTCCCTGCTCCTCCCCTGCTGGCAGTTAGGACGTTGTTGCACGGCCAGAATAAATCCCTCTTCACTAAGTACCTATGAGAGCATACCTACTAAGTATGGTCATGTAGGTTCTTCCAAGATAGCTATCTGTAACATTGACTGCCCAATTGTAGGCAGAGTGCAGCACTTGCAGGCGCGCTTCATAGCTGCCTAGGTATCTACACGTACATGCTGTAAGCTGCACTCCGTACGACGGGTACCTAGATGAGGCATGGAGTGTGTATGTAGGTGTAGCTAGTGGGCTAGACTGCCTCGTTACTTAGCAAGTGCCTACTTCCTCAAGGTACTTACGCTATCTGTGTCGGGAGCCTAGCCTGAGCTGTTGTTATCCACTCTAGCTGCCCAGGTCAGTGACATGATCTAGGGTACTTCACGTACTGGGGTAGGTAGGTACCTACCAGGTTGGTAGCAACTGGCTCTTGGATCTAAGTAAGCGGCAGGTTGGTATTGAGTGCTAGCGACGGCGGTGGTGTAGGTACAACATTTATCAATTATGGGCTGCTCCTACCTACACTGTTCACTACAGCAGGTAGGTATATGCCCCCTCCTCCCGGCCCCCCCAAAGGACCCAAAAGTTCCTTTGCTCCTATACCGGGCTGAGTACCAGTGGGCTGCTAGCGTACTCACAGCCAACATACATGGGTAGTTGTACCTTCTGCCGTACCAAAGGTGCCTGCCTACAGTACCTACATCTTCTCCATCCTATCACCTTCTCAGTTAGCCAACCCATCTGTTCGCTCCTCTCGCTCTTATCCATCTCAATCACCTCCTTCTCTTCTCCTCTTCCTCTTCTACCTTTTAGACTCCTCACTACCGACAAGGAGAGACTTTGTTCGTCTTGTCTCCTTCCAGACTTCCTCTCCTTCTCTCCCTCTCTCTTCCTCCTGCCGTCCCTTCCGCATCTCTTTTCGTCAGTTTGGATCTCCCCAATTCTTCTGGGTTGAAGATCATTAGAGGGTTAGAGCTACCAGGTTAGTCGGTCGAGAGTGGGTTCACGGTCTTCCAAGCTTACCAACAGTACAAACTCCCCATGTAAACTCTGACTCTTCTCTCCCATATGTTCTTGGCCTGGCTTTTTTGATTGCTCCAGAAACTAATTAGCTTCTTGCACGCTTAGAGTTTATCGACACCCAAGTCGAAGTT
This sequence comes from Xylaria sp. MSU_SB201401, assembly GCA_002288965.1. Classification (NCBI taxonomy): domain Eukaryota; kingdom Fungi; phylum Ascomycota; class Sordariomycetes; order Xylariales; family Xylariaceae; genus Xylaria; species Xylaria sp. MSU_SB201401. The sequence continues at coordinate 284,643 of NPFG01000001.1, forward strand.
AAAGGTTGATGAAGCCAATCGTTGATGTCTAGGTGGCTGCGTTTCATGTCTTAAGCTGGACCCGAGAATTGTGGCATTCGAACAAACTGGACGACCGCGATCCATCTGTGTGGGCCCTTGCAGCCTGCATTTTTATTCCCTGTGTTTCTGTTACGCCGATACGAAAGCATAGCTGTCCGAACGTGTGGTTCTGTGTAAAAAGGCGGAAAAGCGTTGCCATATCAGGTCGCCCAACATTGTGTTTGGGAGCTAGGAACTGCTATCAAAGATACCCCTGGAATTTTACCTTTGCGGCATTCAATTGGAGGCTATTTTTTTATTTTATTTTTTAACTCCAGTGTTGATGACCTAGCACGACCCGACTACGAATTACCGACCCGAAAAGGTTTATCCTACCCTGTTTTTATACCCGCCCTGGTGAAAGCCGTCTCCTTCCGAAGAAACTTTGCCTCGGGTCAAGTAACTCTAGAAGGAGTCACTACCACAGTCTTCGACCCGATACTTTATTTACGCGTCACCGGGCGATCGTGTCACTCCGGATTGTCCTGGGCTGTCGAGCGTGCCTAGTTGCAGTGAAAATAGATAACTTCGGCGCCCACGCTATTCAGCTGGGTCCTTTCCTCATAAAGTCCCCATTTAAGCCGCAAAGCTGGATCTACCGCCGATTTCCTATCTGCCAACCCGGGGAACGCCTGATACGCCATACTACGGTGCTCTTGCAAGTGGGCGCCCGCCATATGTGACTGAAAAGCTACCTTCGCTTCCTTTGCCACAGCCAACGGCGGCGTACTCGCCAAGTGCATCGTCTCCCCGGGTTAGCTCCATTGCCTCATCAGCGAGCTCGAACGGCGATTCGCAGTCATCCTTCACCTCGGTGTCGTCAAACGGCCCGAAAACTCCGTCGCCAAATCTCTCAACTTCAACAGCAATAACTACGACAACGCACGGCATTGGAGGGTTTGATCAATACCCAGCAATGAATCACCAATCAGACATGTACTATCAAACACAGCACATGTCTGCTGGTCCAGCGCCGGCACCGCAAACTGTCACCTCAAGCGCGCTGCCTCAGTATGGGCATCCACAACCCCCCCTATTACAGCCCGGCCCGCAGTACTCCGCCCCTCCGTATTATCATGGTTACTCGAATGGACTTCCTTCTCCACAAACGGCACAGCCGGCGGTCTCGGCACCGATGGGCCCAGCCAATGTACTTCCGCTACCAGGAGTTGCCAATCAGTCAGCCATGCCGAACAATTACCAAGGTTTTGACACCAGTGGTCAAATTGCTCCCCCGGGTATGAAACCCCGTGTGACTGCAACACTGTGGGAAGACGAGGGAAGTCTGTGCTTCCAAGTCGAAGCTCGAGGCATTTGTGTAGCACGTCGCGAAGGTATAGTTTCTCCAGAAAAAATATCTGATACGCAAAACTCACACTTCCACAGACAACCATATGATCAACGGCACCAAACTGCTAAACGTGGCGGGCATGACACGTGGGAGACGAGATGGCATATTAAAAAGCGAGAAAGTCCGTCATGTCGTGAAAATAGGACCAATGCATCTGAAGGGCGTGTGGTAAGTTTGTTTCGTTTTTTTTTTTTTTTTTTTTTAACGTGATGAAGTATAGCTAATCCATCTTCACAGGATTCCCTTCGAGCGAGCCCTAGATTTTGCCAATAAGGAGAAGATTACAGAGTTGTTGTACCCTCTCTTTGTGCATAATATAGGGGCACTTTTGTATCATCCGACGAACCAAAATAGAACTAACCAGGTGATGGCAGCCGCTGAGCGTCGAAAACAGGAAGTGAGCCAGATGCGTACAGTGCCACCACCTGGGTCTGGACCTGCCCCAGGCCCATCGCCTCCCGGCGGCGTATTGCCGTCAATACAACAACATCACCACCACATGGGACTGCCTGGCCCCCAGCCTCTACCTTCACATGGCACCTCTGCACGCCCATCCCTCGACCGCGCCCACACATTTCCGACGCCGCCAACTAGTGCTTCAAGCGTGATGGGAGGCATGGGTGCTGCCGACAATTACTGGAGTCAACAGACTATGAATGGAGCGCAAGGTGCTAACCCGATGTCTATTGACACCAGCTTGAGCAATGCTGCCCGGTCAATGCCAGCCACTCCTGCCACTACTCCTCCAGGCAACTCGTTGCACAGTATGCAGTCGTACCCTCAAGCTACTCAACCGTACGACAATTCTCGGGGTGTATACAATCATTCAGCACAGCAAGCGTCGTATTCCTCACATAACAGCCCACCGGACAGAAATATATACGGCCACAATAGCACCTATATGAAGAATGAGATGGGGCCACCCTCAGGACGCCCCGTTGGCGCTGGCGTGACAGAGAGTTCGGACGTGAAACCTCCTAATGGTATGATACAACATTCTGATGCTGTCCCACATTCCACTGGTGAAGATGAGGCAGAGCACGAAGCAGAATACACTCACGACAGTGGGGCGTACGATACGAACCGGAATGCATACAACTACAACGCTCCTCCTGTCGCTCCTATGTCAGGGGACCACACACATTTATCGTCAGATATAGCTGGTTCTCCGGGCCATCAAGCTCATTCTGGCCGTGCTACTCCTCGGACCGCCGCACCACCCCAGCCCTACTATGGTCAGCCCACAGGATACAGTACACCGCCACGCGTACCGCCTTCGTCTAGTAGCCTCTATAATGTAGTGAGCAACGATCGGGCAGCTCCCAATGGCGCATCAGCTTCCGACGTGTATGGTTCACAGACAGATATCAATCCTTCATTGCAGAATGGTTATGGTCCGTCTTCTGTCCTGAACGGTGTTCAAGCCCCTCTGAAACGAGGCCGCGATGAAGACGAGGAGCTACAACGCCCTTCAAGCGGCAGTTTGGATATAAAACGGCGGAAAACGATTGTTGATGGGACGATACAGCCTCCAGTTTATGACGCGATGAACCGACCAGCTTCAGCTGTTGGAGGTGCTCGGCGGCGATAGTATTGAACCCTACGTAAGCTCGGTTCCACCCCCTGACCACCTCGCTTGTACCGGGATTAGGCGTCTTCTATCGCCGAAAGACCAACCTAAACCGCTACAAGTGGCCTTGAGTCACTTTACATTCCTTCAGTTCCTTTTTACAACTTTCTTGTATCGGTTGCGAACGCTTGATCATGCATGCATATATGTATGCATCATCTGGAAGTCGCAAGTACTCTTTTGACGAATATGACGACCTGACTATTGCTACTGAGCGCCATCGGGGCTATGTACATGTTTTACGAAGTGGTCCATCGCCAGGTGGACATTAATGCTTCAATATGAGATAATGCTCTCGTACCCAACCGGATTTCAACGAGACTCTCGATTAAACCCGCCATGGCACAATTACGATACACGCGGAGGGTAATGTTCATGATCAGATTATTTGTTTTGATTGACATTCACTCTGCGTTCCCTCGAACCACGCAGAGTGATACAACGACTTTTTTCTTTTTCAGTCCTTATTCATGAATGATGAAACGACCCACTTTCTTCTGTTTTTAAAAAAAGGGACGGTGTCCACGGACGTGTGTTGTTGGAAATGCCTCTCACGGTATCATGGTAATGAACTTGACGGACTCAAAAGCCTGACTTGTCTTGATACACAGTCGAATAGATCTAAGCTACATACAATACTCGACCAATGGCCATTCATAATCTTACAAATCATTTGCTGGCGGGGTGACTGGAGATTGTTAGGTGTTGCACAAACGCATACTTGCTACCTATGTTACGCCCTGCGGCGAGCTTGCAAGGACACACGAAATGACACGTCGAGCGACTTCTAAGGAATTCGTAAAGTGAAGGCTCCAAGATAATCCGTACAAGTCTACCACGCATTTACACGGACGTGTGCAGGCGAACACATGCGAGAAGCATTATTGACTAAATGATCAATGCGTCTTTTTGTTGCCAGGCCCGGCGATTTCCGACCGGCGAGGCTCGTACTCGGCGAGTCTCAAACCTGGTGGAGCAAATATACTAGAAGCTTAAGGCCTAGAGATACGATGATGTACCAGACCCTTCTGAGTCCACATGTCCTATGGACTTATAAGTATGGCAATTCACTCGGTTTAAAACATGGTCCGAGACAACGAGAGTCACGAGAAGCACACCGCTACTAGTTTGTATCACCGATACTAATCCCCAGGCACACCCTCCAGTGATAGTGGCGTCAGCCGGGAACGATGAGCGTATAGACCTGTGTGGGCTTGTTGGGACGGCCAGCCCTATCCTTGTCATACGTGGATGTGAAGTAATAAGCCCAACAGCCAGATTGTTGACTTTGAAGCCAGTTAAATGGAACAAGCAAAGCGAAGCCGACTTGGCGACAAGCGTGAGATAATCAATTATAGTCTAGCCGTGTGAAAATGTTATGAAGTCAATGACAAGTTCTACGCAACCATCAAGATTTTCCATTCTCGTCAATCCCGATTAAATAAGATATCCTATTTCATACTGTTTCCCCCTCTCCGCTTAGCTTCCCGCCCCTAACTGAATATGTGATGGTGTAGATTATGTCTGATATTTTCCGCCTCGTCTGTCTTCTATGCCATCCTCGTAACCTCTACGAACTGGGATCTCGACGTCAGTGCATGGGGCCCTCACAATCTCGAGGCAGCCAGGGGAAAACGTAGGTCCTATGTGACTCGTCACCACTCGAGTTTGGAGAGTACAACGCACGGTTTTCTCGGTCGCTTTCTCTTTCCCGATATCAGTTGCGGAGTGTGACGGGTATGAGACACAGGCAAACCAACAACGTGCGAGCTCCGGTTCACTCTCATCGACCTCCCGAGATAATTTTGGCTGTCTCCTACCAGCGCCGCATACGATGATTACGGTTCGACATCTATTAAATATGCAATCTTTTAAAGATGAACCGACGAAATTCTCTTGAGGCAGAAATCTAACTGGTTGTCCGTTCATGCTCGCGAATGTTCGTCAACTCGGCGTGTCCATTTCATTCGCACCTCTTAGATTCGAAAACTCGTCTGGGGCTTCGTTCCCTCGTATCCCAGTGCTCCTTCGCTAAGCGGCAGTCTCTCCCAATCCCATCGATCGGCCAGGCGCGGTCCTTGCGGGTCGACCAGGACAAGGGCATGACAAGTGGAATAAAACCGAGCCGACTAACGTACGGTAGAATGTAGTGGGGTGGTACGGGAAAGCCGGGCTGCCGCATTACGTGGGACGTGGAACGACAGGATAACATTTGGCTGTACCGCTTCGGTACGGCGTACGCGGCGATCGATGGGGGAGAGAGAGAGAGAGAGAAGAGGGCCGGGGAGGCGAAAGAGAAATGGATAAGAGGTCACCACCCCGCGCCCCCTTCCCCGTGACAGTGTATCCCAGTCACACGCAACTAGATCAATCACACACACTCACACATCACACACCACACCGGCACGCGACACACGACGCGGCACTAGATGATGAGAGTCACTGAGGAGCAGTCTCTGTGAGTGAGTACGGGCTCGTGCCAAGCCCGTGCGGCCGAGCACAAGGCGACACAGGACCCCCCTCCGAGCCAGCGTGTGTGCGCCAACACCGCTCGCACGGCCTCCGCCATCCCCACATCGTATGTTTCACGTGTGCGAGGGTCCCATTTTATAATCGGTTTGTTTAGGTCATTTGAGAATAGTCGGCTGGGACGTGTACTACTGCCTGCTGGGCCGAGAGTGAGGGTAGGATCGGATAAGGAGGGTGATTGTGGAACTGTCCACGACGGCAACTGAATCTACGCACAGTACCCTGGGATTTGATTTCGAAGGGGCCGTTGGGTGAGTGATGTGTCCCAAACAGCATGTTCTCGGGCTTCGTTGTGCGAGCCACTGTTTAATGAGGTGAGGTGAGGCGATACCGGGAATGAATGGGCTGTGTTCTGTGAGCCGTGAGTCATTCGCCCCTACTCTAGTCCATAATCAAACTTGTCTGTACTCACGAACTCTATACGACATCTATTGGCTAATAGATTCATCTGAAGTCTTGTGTTTTTTTACGTTTTTGGAATTTGATACAGAAACTTTGTGGTTAGTGAGTTGGAGTTAAATCAAGTTACTCCGTAGTGAGATCCCACTCCATTACAGACACGCTTGATTCGAAGTATATTCCCCAGCTTTCCTCATTAGACCAAGTGGCCATGAAACCGGCTCTGTGGATTCTTTGACCGGTGGCTTATTCACCTCATAATGGAATCGATGTATCACCAGTGTTAAGAACCCTGAGTTTAAGTGAATTTCGGTAAACTTTAGAGCTAATATACTCGTCTAAAAGCATACGATCGATTTTCTCACGAATTCTTATGGGACCTTGAGAATTATACCGTAAATAAGTGTCCATCTATACCGAGATCCTGCACAATCGCCCTCTTTCCGTGATATGCCAACCGGATTTCACGTTCAAAAGGTTGAAGACGTACTAGATCACATGATGTAGTGAGATATTGCGCATATCGTACCTGATCTGAAGCTATTAGGGCTAAAGTATATCTTATAACGTATACTAGTACAGGGTGCGATGGATATATCATGTATCTAGGAATCACGGTGCGTGGTGTATAGTTTTAGTTATAGGTGTCGGCTCGTAGAATCCTTCTTTCATGTATAACAACTGCTTTGTGTACAATATGAGACTAGAGGACAATAAAATTTTAGTAACTATATCTGCGCTACGCAAAAATGTCAATTTGACTTATAATTTCCTTACTTTCGCGAAAAGTAACATGATAAGGCAAGCTAGAGTGTTGCCGTAGTCACTTGTCTTCTTCCCTTCACCCCTCCTTTACTTTCTAACTAGTATCTTTATAGCTTGACTAACTTCGTACGAGCATAGAGTTGAGGCTCTCTCTTATTAGTTTCCCTAGGTTTATGGCTATGATCGCTAGTTCCACAAACCCGATGAAGTTAAAAGGTTTCTCGAGATAGCTTGAGAAGGGCGGCTACTGTTGCGAGAATATTAGGCTAGAGTTCGCGCAACTAGCACGAAGATCAATAAGCTGCTAACCTAGGTAGACTTCGCAATTCGGTCATATTGATCTGTAAGTGTGCGTCATAAACTCATGAACATATTTCTTCTCCCTTCCTCTTTATCAGCTTGGCGGTATGTGTGTTTGATAGAGGTGCGTTTGCAATTATCCCAGGACGTCTTTATCTATATCTTAGACATCCTCAGACATGTAACCTGCCACATATACTCAGTAGATTCACAAGCCTACTAGTAAGTTCGTAGTTACAGCTTCCTGAGTGTCTTCAGTGAGGGAAGGTCCAACTGCCATCCCCCCAACTAGTTATACTCTTGTCTGTCCAATCGTGGAAACTCCTTTCGTTATGATGGATGGCTGCCTATATACGTACACAGACACGCAGATAGAAAAACAGAAAGCATATATTCCGGAAGGCACATGCGTGTCATAATTGTCTTCTTTTCAATTTCGTTGGTTGTCGCCTCAGGTGAAGATCCTTTGGTGCTTATTAGGCACACACTAAAGGCATATACTTTATGGCCCAAATGCTATTTGAAAACTCAAAACTTCTTGTCTAGTATCTGTCTAGGTAATTATTTAGCTTCAAATCATCTTATTTGCTTTCCTGCTCTCTCCTTCTCTCCGCCTCTTTCCACCAAGTTCCCTTCTCTTCTGCTAGCACTTATTCTCTACCTTGCCGTCCCCGAGACTAGACTGATACCTAATAGCCAGCTTTCAACCCTTTACTTTCCAAGACTCATTTAGAGTCCCTTCCCACCCTTAAAGGTTCTCTATCATTTGGTATCTTCACACGTACCCTCTCAACGGAAAGGTGCTATGTCCCTCATTCCGATTATCCGCGAAGCCCACACCATGTCGCGAACCGATGAGCGGCTTCGCAAGCTTCTGGCCTCTGGAGAATACAGTGACTTGACGCTTGTGTGCCGTGGTCAAGAGTTTCGCGTACACAAGATGATCGTATGCACTCAGTCTCCTATGATCGATGCTGCTCTAAAGGGAGATTTCATGGTAACTCATGAAGACACCAGTCCTAGCGCGTAGTTGATTGAAGGGTGCTGATGGCTCACTAGGAAGCGAGGACCAACATGATGGAAGTCGATTTCGACCCTGAGGTACTGAAATGTATGCTTGAGTATATGTACACAGCGGGTTACGAGACGAAGCCTGCTTCGACAAAGGAGAACAAACAAGAAGGTATGTCTACCTGGCGTACTTAACAGGTTGGGACTAGAAGCACGGGGTATCTACGGGTGACCGGCTGCTCTGTTATTCTTTCACGAAGCTGCTCATGGCTACTATTTCATCATATGCTCCCCGTTCACGCCCCTTGCTAACTTTGAGAAGGCCAGTCGCAGAAAACTACCATCAAACTCCCCAAGAACGCTGTTTGTTCAACAACTACGGATACGGATCTCTTACTTTACCATTTGTCTGTGAACAGTATCGCAGACTATTATGGCGTGAAAGACCTGGCTGTGCTCTCAGCGAGCAGAGTCTACTGCCTCTTTCGGAATGCCTGGTCAGCCGACGTGTTCCTCGACTTCGTCGAAAAGGCCGAAAGCCAGTCCGGGGATAGGTCTCTTCATGATGGCCTCGCTCAACTCGCTGCTAGGCACGCCCAGGAACTCATTCGCAAGGATTGCTTTGCCCGCGGCAAGGTTGCGAACAATATGGCCGCCGAGGTCCTAAAGGTCGTCATCAAGTTGTTGGATGACCGTGAAGATGAAGTGCGTGGTCTTAAGGGGGAACTGAGAGGCGCTTCTACAGTGACCCCGCGGAGATCAATTTTTGGTGAGCGACTCTCTTTTAATTGAAGGGGATAAGACTGCGTGAGTACTGCATTGTCGATCGAATTCTATGAGCGGCGTCAAGAGAATCGTTGGGTGTTCTGCTACGGGCCTTATGATTAGTAGCACACATGTGACAAGCAGAATTCTGCTATTTCCATCGCATAGGAAAGTCAGAAAACCAGCTCTTGGCAGCATGGAAGACATACCGGATCTATACGACTGTATTCCGATACCATATACGTGTGATCGCGGCGTTGGGACTGGGTTTCTAGGGTTTATGGGACACGAAGAGGTGATAAAGAATGAAATGGTCGTGATGTAGATCTATCTACATAGCTTCGAGGCGGATTCCTACGGGTTACCTTGCATTTCGCCGTCCGTTGCGGAGCTGTCTGCCGCTATAAATCTAGCGCGAGAGCAATGACAACAGGAACACCACTGCTATGGAATCCTTAGATAATAAGATCATGAGATATTAGAATGCAAAGTCTCTGAAAACTCAAGTCACTCGTGTTCGTTGTCTCGCTTCAACAATGCCATGCGAAGCGAGCTATTAGTATAAGTTATAGGTATACGTACATACATAGCTGATACATATGATAGATCGTGTCTTTGACATCTAGCGTAACGCGAAAGGTTCTTACAGGATAGCACGTTACCTATTCATCAGCCACGGTTATAATAACCATTGGCGAGGTCGCCAAATGTATCATAACCCCGCTCATTCCCTGAATTCGATTATATAGTGTCGTGTTAGTCCCATCTCACCGGGAGACAAGCTAGCTCACCTATTTTGGCGAACAGCGGGACGTCCATTCCAACTCCATTCGCTACAGTAGCAGAATCATAATCAACGGCAGTACAGAGGTCCCACTACGCCCTTAGTGCTATGAGCTGAGATCCGGTATCCGAGGTCGCACATACGGCGATTGTGACGTAGCCGTCTGGTGCAGGATGAGAGCTAGCGACGGGCATACCTAGCCACGCAAGATCCGTGGAGTCCCGTTCCGTTCCGTTGGGCCACTTGGTATCACCGAGCGGGTGGAACGAAGACAAGGGCTAGATACGCATAACCGGGAACGTGGATAGGCCTGTTTGAGCGTTGATGGGTTGGAAAGCTTGCGACGATATCACTCTCACAGCGAGCTTGACATAAGCGCGTTGCTGTACGAGTCGTCTCGAATAGAATGAAGCCGGAGAAAACTGTCTAAAATCATATATGGGACAATGTCTAGAAAAGAATACAGATACGAGGGCCACGGACAATGGATGAAGCCGAGCCCATCGGTACCGAGACTCGGCTACTCCTGGAACGACTAATCACAACGCAAGAGCACTGTAGGTAACCTGATAGATCCGACGATGACTTCATAGCAAGGAACACCAAGCTACGGAACTTTTCGTTCAGAAAGGCCGCTGTCAACCTAATCTTATCAATCAGCTACATCTATCAATTCCACATACAGAGTACTCACATACCTAATACCTAGGTAGGCAGTAGGTTAGATATCTCTTCGCCGGTTAAGGTCCCCACCACACCATAACCCCATCACTTCCGGTCGTCCGGAGCCCCGCTGCCGCAGGTTTTCTGCAATCATCAGCCCTGCCACCGGGCAGCTTCCCCCTTCCCCATATTACGAATACATAAATACAAAAATAAATCCGGGAATCTAGATGCCAGAGAACGCGCGGGGAATACTCCATATTGCGCACTAGATTAGTAGGTACTGTACTCTGTTTAAGCTTGTCCTCGGGATGCGGTTCAGGTACTTACCTAGCCCGGAGCAATGGGTGCGTCACGTACACGGCTGTCTGTACGTGTTAGGAGAGCAACATCAGAGTCCTGGATAAAGATTTCAGCAATTCTTACCATATCAGTGATTCTTTAACGTTTCAGCAAGTTTCAGATAAGATATAATATACGGTATGTATACACTTTTCCCACGTGGACGAGGCAAGAGGTTAGAATGGTAGGTGGGCCAACACGGCTCTGGCGGGATGGGACGGGCGATCGCGGGGTGCGTCAAAGAATTGCGGGGAGAGCTCTGCTGTCTTTGAGATTGACAAGGTTGGCATTATTCAGACACTGTCGCGTATATACTGTACCTTGATCATTTCTGTCACTAATATTTCGGTAAACAATTATTGAAATTTAATATAATATTCACTCAATCGAACTTCTCGCTGCATCTATCCACCTGGCGCAGTCTCGTCCAGTACCGTGGTTGTTTGAGTTTGATCGAGCTTTGAACAGCATGCACAAACTGTATTGTCGAATAAGCGGTGCATCAAGCGCATCAACGGTAAGCTTAGCAGACTTTATTCATGTGTCAATCAAATTAAGCATACTGAACAATTGAGTTTGTCAATCACAGGGGGATTCATAGGGGTTTTATGTCTTCAATGGAAGGGGGGGTACTGTGCATCGCCCAATGTGCGATCGCTTTCAATTGAACCAAATGATAGCCAAAGTGCTCGTTAAGGAGCGCTGATATAGACCATATAGTATCCCAGCAGATCTACTGCAGCAACTGTGATCCGGAAGTGACTGTTTTCCTCTCCTTTGGAATATATACCAACGCCATATTAAAATGATATTGCGACAAGGGCAGGCCGAAAACACTACCGACCCCCAATAAGATGCCGCCTCTGAGGGTACCTTGAGACCCCACTAATAAATCAGATTCGCTCTCCCGAAAAAATCTAAGAAATGTTTTTCTTCGTCATGGTCGTAATGGTGGCATTGGTCTCCTGTTAGAGAGCAAGCTTGCCTTTACTACTCTGCTGACTTAAATCATCGACGAGACCCCTCCAGAGACCCGTCAACATGCCAGGCTCTCGTTCAGCGGGCTCCGCATCATGGATGAACTTCAGTTCAACACCGTCAACACCCATCCCCTCGATCTCTGTAAGCGCAGCGGGCGAGACGAGATCTGGGCTGGCGGCGACAATGTTGATGTCATGAACAGTAGCAGGGCCATCCGTGGTCTCAGGGGTGTGCTGGAATTGGACGTTGTCGGGGAGAAGGGGGACACGGAGGTTGCTGAATGGATCTTGGCTAGCGCCCTCGAAGACAGCCGAGCCAGGGAAGACAATGTTGTCAACGTTCTTGGTGGTCGCCTGCGACGAGGCCGAGCTTGAGAAGGTCTGCATCAGACGCATCTTGCGAGGCTGGGGATGGGGCAGGTTGGCCGAGCGAGTGTACAGATGGCGAGAGCGCTATAGATCGGGATATATCGTTAGTACCATGGTCGCACACTAGTTCTAGTCTAGCTGGTCCCAATGGCCATCACATCGCACGAGGCCACGGTAGGTGGGACAGTCTTACATCGGCATCTAAATTCCTCTCGTTGAGGAGGTCTGCATATTTCCTCGACAAAGGCGCGCCGGCCTTGGAGCTTGTGAGAAGAGTCGAAGGCTGCTGAGCGGAAGCTGTGGTGATGGAGCGAGCGAGCTTGGCGACGGGACCAGTGACACGGGGACCAGCCATGTTGAAAGATGATGATATTACAACTCTTTGAAATGAGAGTGAGTGTTTATTAGATGGTACAGATGGCACAAGACGAAGATTAATAGAGCTATGAGAGGCGGAAGTTGATTAGCCAGAGGTTTAGAGGTGTTATAGATGGAAAGGATGGAGCCTGGATGGAGAGTGTAGGAGATGATTGGGGGTCGGGATTGGATGGAGAGTGGTAGGTGATGTATTGGTGTGTTATACAAAATATCGGAAGTCCGGGAGCTGAAGAGACACTCCAAGACAAGACACGACACAGCAATACACAGCGGTGCGACACAGATGCAGGCCAAAGGGGTGGTAGGGAAGCGGGAAGAGTAGGGGACACTCACATAATGGCGATTGTGTGGTTATCCAAGACTTGGAGTAAGAGTAGAATAGCTTTCAAAGACGAATCCCACAGCATCCGAGATGGTGGTGAGTTTGTCTTATTATACCTTGACTTACACCTTTACATGCTCCATAGCCTACATGTACTGAGTACGTGGGTACTACTAGTGCATGTTCCTGCAAAAGCCTGGGGATGACTACCCGCCTGGTAGTAGATGGGGTATCTACTGCGACTTACTTGTACTTGCAGTATATTACAGATTGACAGGGCGGTGTACGCAGCACCCAGGATGTACCTGCTGAGTACCTAAGGACCGAGATGCTGTGCAGCTGCTCAACTTGTATTGTCTGGGCGACTTCTTTCTCATCTTTCTTCAGGAACACAGTAAGCCAGCCGGCTGCCTTATCATCATCACACTACATTGACGTGTACGTATCTCCAAAGCACACTGGGTTCTTTGAGGATAGCTTCGACAGGCCTCTCAACCGATTGAGATGCTACTGGGAATTCGAGTATTGGTTTTGGAGCTCCTATGTCACCTTACACGAATAAGAGTAGGTCGATTAATTGAACGGCACCCTTAATGAACCACCGCATTAGTACACTAGGTCGTGAACACTTTCACTACACTACACTAGCACTGAGTATTCCAAGGCGTCGTCTTGGCTGTGCAGCGAAAATGGTCTCGAAGCTCGCGACGGCCAAGACCTCTCGGACGTGTCAAATAGGAAAGCTCCCGGTGGAGTTCTGTCACCGCCAATACCCAGCACCCACTGCCACGGCACTTGGACCCCGTCCCATGCCCACGTCTTCCTTCTACCCACGTCTCATCTCCTCATCTGTTGAGCTTGGCCGGGTCGGGGAGCTTGTCCAAGCTCTGACCATCCTCTGCCCACTGCTCAGGACATCTGCTCTGATCTGCCCACCTGTCTCTGTTTCTCCTCCCTCCCCCGGCAGGCCCCGGGAAACCCGTGATTTGAATCAACCCAGATGCCCCTAACCATCCACGGTCTAGCGGACTACTCAACAGAGTCGAGACGCCAATCAGCCGTCGTCCTATTGAAATCAACCCCAATCAAGCAATTACGCTGCCTCTACGCGTACATACTGAGTGTGCCTGTTGATCACGTTCCCCGGTTCCCCTTTCCTGTTCCTGAGCTACCTCATCGACGGTGTACGCACTAATCTCAACTACTAAAACAAATAGTGTACCCAGCGTGTGCTTATTGTAGAAAGAATACCAAATGGAAAATAACAATACTTAGTGACTCAGCGATACGAATAAGCCAGGATTGCCCTCCGATGTGCGTGCTTGAGAATGCTGCTGTTGCAGAATAGATAACTATCATTCTCGTCTATCGCAAGCCTCAGTTCGAGACAGACAGGACATCTACACTGGGAATGCACCAAATGCTTCTGAGGTTGACGAATTTACCTTTTTCTTGCTGTTCAATCTCAAATCCAGCTTTTATTTTCCTAAAATAGACATCGGCCGTCACCGATATCGGACACTTACAGCCCAAGACCAAAAGCGACCTTCCAAGTAGGATTCTGACCCACGGAGAACCCACTCGTCTATTTCAATATGTACAGTAGTGTAGTTCGCATTACTGAGTATAGATGTGGATTCCCGAATTCGAATTCGGGAACAACTGTTTGTGGTGGATTTAGACCTCTTCCTCTTATCACCTGGGTATCTGACAGAGATCGTAAGCAGAAAGACGTGGTGCTGATGCATTTCGGGTCTCGGGCATCTCCAGGCCTCGCCATCCTTTCGTTACTAATGAGATAATGACAATTCTACGTAGTTGACCATCTTCTATCGTTCATGCTTTTTGCTTCATGGTCGGTCCTCGGGTGCAGAACCCGAAGCCCCCTCGACGGGTCTCATCGTACGTAACATCTACTTCCGAGCACCACTACGGACCATCAGCCGAAGTAAATCGAATGAATGGCATCGCCATGATCTTCGTATAGGCCTTTCGTACGCACCACGCCTGGTTTTCATCAGTTCCGAGGCTGTGGTCTCACATAGTATGCGGAAGGCTGGCTACTATCTACCTAATCAAAGAAAAACCCAGCGAGTGTGCGCAATGGACGGTCAGTTAGATCGGGCAATCACCCGAATTCCGGTGGTTCTCTCACTCACTCACTCTAGGGTAAGCTGGCTTTTACGGACTAACCAGAATCAACATTGCCTCTTGAGGAAAGTGGAGATATCTCGTGCGCTTCGTCATCTGGGTTAGCATAGGTATGCGTAGGTGGCTGGTATATCAACTGTCTATTTCACCGCCTCTCAACGCCCTTTGCTGATTAGGGGATGAAGCGCAAGACAGCTCTGCTCAGCCATCGAGGGTGTTTGGACAGCTTTACCGCGTACCTAGAATTATTGTCGCAGTGTCCCAATCTAGGCCCCAGATATTGTGGATATTCAGCTAGGCGCTGTCACTAAAGAACTGACATGTATCATGGCAAAGAAGACTTGCATTTACATTGGCAGTGAGATCAGAATATTGAGATGTATACGCAAAGGGGAGGTCGTGAACTCGTGACATGGTAAAGCAAATTATAATAGCCCTGAGGCTAGCGTTGCCGTGATGCGCTACCGCCCTTCGGCGCCTTCGCCGACGCATCGATGAACAGCATCTGCGACCTTACGAGCTACGGCGTGAGGGGACGTGCACAACGACTACCAACTATTATATTACACTTCCTGCTTTCGCGTTCTCTGAGTTGCTATAAAATCGTTCAATGGTGTCGAGCCGGTTTGACCTTGCTAAGGCGAATAGCTCTCTAAACGCTAGGGGTCGCGCTCTACCTCGTGCATTGCGCGCGGACGAGGGAGACGCGAGCATTGCTATGCCGACGCGAGCTGCGAGGACCGTAGGGCCAATTCATGCCCTGCATAGATAGGCTCTCGACTAATCGAGCCGTTCCGTAAACTATCCTTCTGCTCCTTGCCAAGACAGTGAGAGACCAGCTTTTCTGCTCACCACGAAATTGGTATTGCCACGTCTAAGCGTGTCGAGAGCGTTGACGATAAGAGACGTCAGCGTCTAGACGGAAATTCGCTTGAAGAGGCGGTGGAATCGTCTTCCCGGCGGACGTCACCTCATCTACATGTGTAACGTTCTTCTCTATGTGTATACCCGGACGCGTTCGGTAGCGCTCGGTTGAATTGTGAAGCGTGAAAGGTTGTTACAGGGCTCGTAGGAACGAGAGCACCAGCGCGGATGTAGTTGTTCACTCAGAGCATGGTAGAGAGGCATAACAAACGCTATGTCCCTGTCTACACCAAGATCGAAAGATATGAAGGCAACGTGTCATTGAGCCTATATCGATCGATGAATCTACCCATGAGAGCTAGAATGCGAGTTGCTCCATTCAGTGGTTCGCCAGATGGGATGCCACAGCAATAGACAGACTCACGACGCCCAGTTGAATTCTACTCCAAGCCGTCTCCTTCTCGCAGTCTCACAGCTTATTCACTTCCTTGTTATACTTACGTACCTTGCGCAAAGAGACCGCGATGATCTCATTGCACAATTGCTTCTGTACTTTCTCTCCCTCGGCAGACGTGACAAACGAAGACAGGCTCGGGAAAGTAATGATGAGATAGATGATATAAGTTAATAGATAAAGATATAAGAGCCTATCTTACCTTTTCACTCGCTGCTCACTCAAGTAAGCTCCTTCTTCACCATCATGATAGGCGACGGCATTCGTTAGTGTATGTGCGTCCACAGTAGGAGGCCACGCCAATGGTCGCATCATAAGGCCCGAGGCTGGGTGTAAGATCCAGAGCAATATAAATGGAGGCGATCAAGCGTCTGGATTGACATAATTCACGACAGAATCGACCTTGTTAGCTAGTTCTCGTGTTCATAGGACCCTTAGAAACTTGCTGGTACTGTATCTCTCGACTGCGACAGACTTGTTGAACGACTCTTCCTCCTCCATGTGCTCCAAAATCGATGCTGTGTTCTTCTCACAGGCTAGCATCCAGAAGTATACCCCCGCTGATACGAAGGCGAGTTGGAAAGGTGCGCCTTAAGGGCCCCAGGAGAAGGGAGAGCAGAGCAGTCCTGAGATGGTTAATCTATCACCAGGTCAGAGTCTATCAGCATAGACACTTATCGGACGTCGGTGAGGTCACGATGAACTGACCTATACGTTTGTTTCATGACCCGTTTTCTATAGATTGAACCCATTGCCATCATGCTCGAGCACCGAAAGCCATAGTACTGGCGAAAGATTCAATTTTCCACCTCCAAAATTTCTATATATATCACACTTCGGCGAAGAGGCTGTAAGCTCACTTCTTGTCACATTGCGGCTCTCGACGTTCCATGCACCTAAGATGACGCGCGAGGCCACGGGCAATTATGTCCCTGCACGCCTCAATACCGAGACCACTATTTGCACCCGTCACTAAGGCAGTTTTATCATTGAAACGGATCTCTTTAGGCAGTGGTTCTGGCTTGGCGGCGACCTCCCGTCAAAAGGAGCCGACCATGGTCTCCATGATGAAGATAACACAGTTGCAACAGTTTGCAGGACAAAGATGAGCAGAGTAAGTAAATTTTTGAGACCTTGAGCTACTGGGCTGTAGGCTCTTGATGATATGCTGCCAATTTGTCTAGTGATCTTGGACGCAGGGGATACGTTGGAGAAGATATTTTGCGACAGACCACCGATAGCCTACGTTTGGAAGAATGTGTACCCAGTCCAACAAGGCAAATTAAACAACTACGATTGTCCAATTAAATGCTGTTCGAAAATATTTGGGTTTGGATCTCCTTTATATACTCTGTGACGGTATGTGAGAGATATCTGAGCAGCTTTCCCCAGAGGTTAGGAACTCCGCCCCAATGTTTATAGAGTCATGGTCAATCACCTGGCTGGAAGGTATTCTAAACTTAGATGCCACCTCTCTTCCAGCCTGATGCATCAGCATACGCCGAAGCGCTCAGTGATATAGTCTCGCCCTGTGCCCGCCTTTAAAATCCCATACAGACAATAGCTATAGTTCTTGCGAGAAGTCATAGCCCGCTGTAACCCAGTGTTACATGGGACGAGGCAGCTTTTGGAGCATGGCTGAGAGCAGTGTATCCAATCGTACTGGCAAGATGATGGCCTGGCCACCCATAGCACAGCCTCTATCAGGCGTATGACTAGGCGCTTTTCTTACCATTCCGTTGATGCCTCTCGTTCCATTGCGTGTTTCTATCGTCTTTCGTAATTGAAGACTTTACGTTGACCTCCGCTGTGTATGCCCATCGCGGTCTTGGTTCCTTCACACACATACCACGATAAACAACACACCACTAGGAAATACCCAGTCCCTCTGCCCTTCGCAATACCAACGACTTCGACGATGGCTGATCCCATTAGTGTTGCGGGCACAGCGGCCGGAGTCGGTAAGCAATGCTCGACTTCATGTTCTTCCCATTCTGCCAACCTCGACAGAAAGTTCTTATCTGGATCCTAAAGAACTTGCAGCTTAGAGGCCCTCATATTGACCTACTTCGGATTGAAATATTAACATTTGACGTGTCAAAGTGTCGCTTGGCCTGCAGGTATTTGGGGCCTTGAAAGAATACCTCGATGATTTCAACTCTCGCGATGAAAGGGTTGCGAGAACCCTAGGCTACCTCGCACGACTCAAGGAAACCCTCGATGTAATAGATATTGCGACTCGGTCACTTCAATCCACGCATCAAGCTCCTTCCGATGCAGTGATGTCTTGCCTTCGATCCTGCGAAACAGAAATGACGAACCTCGTGGGACAGCTACACGACCATGAACCTCTGCAACACAACAACACGAAAGAGAAAGTAAAAGGCTTCCTTAAGAGGATCCAATACCCTTTCAAGGTCTCCAGCATCAAAGAAATAGAGGAGAGCCTCGAGCGTATCATAAGCAAGCTTTCGCTGGCCATAAATGGTCTTGGACTGTAAGTCACATACCGACTGCTCACCCTGATGATGTTACGCAGGGTACTCTTACCCTTGCTTAGGGAAAGGACGCACCACTACTATGCACAATAGTTCTAATCATTGGTGTATTTTAGCCACTCGCATCTAAAGATTAGTGCAGGTGTTGACTATTTAAACGATGCTATCAAACCGCAAGCGACTGTACTTGCTAAGATCGAATCAGATCTAGGCACACAATATACCCTCAATACAGCCAATGCTTCCCAATTAACTAGTATCAGCACGAGCATTCAACCCTTGCAGCCAATGATCCAGAGACTAGAATCAGTGACGAAAGACCGCTTTGACAAGTTCGAGAATCAAGTGCAGATCAATCATTCCGTCACCACGAACCGTCTAGATATTCTCGAATCCCGTAGCGAAGCTAGCACCAAAGTCATAACAGAGCTTCTCAGTATCTTCAGGAATTCCGAGGATCAGTCACTACTGATGAACCAGGAGCATCTCGAAAAGCGTCTTGTTTTGCCACTTCTGTCCAAGCCGAGTCTCCTCAAAGATGTGCAGGAATTGCTCGACTTCCAACATGAAGAAGTAAAGTCAATTCCCGATATGTCTACGAGCGTATCGAAGCACCTTAATATGTCGTGGACAAGGACAATGCCGGGGACATCTAAGTGCTGCAGCTATATGACGCGGCGCAGGGTGAACGAGCATGTTACGCGCTGGTACACGTTCGACTTCTTCGCTAAGGAGACCACGACATCGGTGCACCGCGTGGGATGTCCTCGCTATAAGAGTTATACACGCGAGCATCAGAAAGAATTCGGCATCACCTACGCTGGACTGCAGCGACTTTGTTCTGCGGCTGTTTCAGTCGGCCTGTGTCTACGCTACGGCTCTGGTGGAGCTGGTATTAGTCCTGTGTTTCGATATCATTACGTGGTTGATCAGTGGCAATCACCACCATTCCGGATTTTGGAATTATTACTCACAGCTTTGTTCACTAATGCTATTCATACTAGTGCGCCTAAAGCTCAAAATGTCATAATGTGCAGTTTGTCCTGGATCGCGACGGCTTACGACAGAAAAGTCGCTACACCGTGGGACGTTACAACAAACCGAGAGTCTCTGATAGACTACACAAACGAAACGGTAAGGAGGCCATCAAATTCATCCAATGCAGAACCTTCTCTGCAGAAGCTTCTCTAACGTAGTTTATAATATTGACTGTGCATAAAGGATTGGAGTGTCAATCACGAGTCCTATGCACCGCTTATGATAGACAGGCTGCTCGACCTCGGTGTGATCGCTACGCATTCAGACTCGTCGACTTGGATGCAGGGGAATTCACTTCCCGTAGTACTCTCTCTTATGTTACAGAAGATGCCCAATCTCAGGGACCAGTATCAAGCCACAGCTATCAACCTTCTGAGGCACGGAGATGCCGTACGCCAGTCGAGCGAACTATCCGCCGCAATTGAACCAGATCTCGATATGATATGCACCGCATTGCTGCACAAAGATCTAAACAGTTTGTCCCAAGCTCTGGCAACTAATTCAAGGATGGGTCTTACTGCCGACCAAGTCAGACCCCAGAAGTCATTTAGAGAGCTCCTCATGCGATGGCCAGCTGGTTTGAAATATATTCTAGAAATGCAGCCAGGTTTCCTAAGCTCTGCTAAGGTAGACGCCCTTTTCACTGCTGTTCGTGAAAATCTATGGAAATTATTTGATACGTTGGGCCATTACCAAGCTACAGAGTTAGTCAAGATTCTCCTAGAAAGTGGATGTCGTCTTACCGAGGAGAACCTTGCTTTCCTCTTCCGCTGCCTTCCCCTGGCCTCAAATATGCCCAGTAAGACTATTCATACAATCTTGCAGCATATAAAGTCATGGCGCGGAAAATTGCGGGAAGCCCTACAAGCATACCTGCCTGTCGACTCTGAAGAACACACGATCCTGTCTAGATCAGAGGTCCTCCAATTAGAAGCAAGTCAAGTTGTATCGAGACTTCGAACAATCGGCCTAGACCCCTTCGAGATGTTCGGTCTGCAACAAAGCGATTATCGGCTGTATCTTCCATCAGAGGGATACGACTCAATATTTCACATAGTCGATACCCCTGCACAGGCACAAATGGCATATGACCTAGGTTTCCGGGGCATAGACTTTTCACATAAGTCTGCGCCGCTTTCTATATTGGTTAACCCCTCAAACGGGCACTGCGAATGGCTTATTGGCCATGGTGCGGATTATACTCGGAAATTGGAGTGGAAATTTGAAGAGCTGGGTCAAGGACCAAGCACCACGGAACCGCCCCAATATTTGGTGATACATTGGATACTCCACGATCTCTCGGCCTGGGGCATCGGGCTTTCATCTGCACTGGTTACAAGTATGGCCCAAAGCCCCTGGGCTTCAAATTTCACTCAGTCCAACTGCTATGATGGATGCTCAGTAAGTGCTACATGAATTTTTTTTGTACATTTCCTATCTATTTTAAAAGAGCAGAAATACTCCTAGAGCGTTTGATTATCTGAATTGTTTACAATCCCTTAGGAATACAGCGTCTGACGTCCAATTTGTTAGTGTGCGTGTCTCTCAAGCCAGCAAGGGTGTTCGCCATTTGTGATCTTCTTGAATCGCGAAATTCAGGCTCCATTTCATACCCTTTTCAAGGATAAACGAGCCATTAGTAGTATAATTAAAGGTCTTAATATCCTTATCGGGGCCACTGGGCAGTTTTCCATAACGGTGGAATCTGTCATCCGATGCCTGACATTTCGGCGTTTAGATATACGGCATACTTGCTGTGCCTCACTCCGGCTGATGCACGATACTGAATATTTTCCATCTGATTATGGTAGTGATTTTGGTGAGCTGAAGGAGGAGGATAGCGACCGTGTTCTCCAACTGGACGATCTTGTTCCGAAGTTCGTGAATCAATACGAAAATAGCGGGCTGTCCTTAAAAGACTTTCTTATTGGGCCATGGATTAAAGAGATGAACCGCATCGAAGAAGAAGAAAGACTGAGATGGACGACACAGGAAAAGGACACGCTGCTATCTATTGGCGTGGTGCCAGAAGATGATACCAAACCTGTACAACCAGCAAGAACGTATGGGCCGTGGGAGGGGCCGTGGAGGGAGCGGAAACCTCCTGAATATTGGAACAAGCAATTCGAAATAATTGTCAACGGAGGGCGTTCAGTTGAGGAGCGGTGGTGATGAGCTATGGCTACCCCAGCCATAGCTTTGGATTCCAATTTTCCGAAACCCGATTTCATATGTATAGATACAAAGCTCTTTCAACGCTCAAGTCATCCCAGATTCTCATGCACAACGCAAGCGGACCATCAGCAGGACGAGTCTATGCTTCTTCTAACAGCCTAGCTAACCTTATTAAAAAAGATAAGGAAAGTATACAAGAACTAGTTTTAGATCTCAGACTAATGAAATACCCAAAGAAAATTCGAATTACTATCATTACAGGAAACTTAAATATCAGTAACCTTTGCCTCACCCCTATTCCAAGTAAAGAAAAATATAACGACAAGCTTACATTCCGAGTGTCCAAGAGACTCCATATGGGATGTTCAATACCAAGTCCACAACAATACAAAACATATAGTCATCGTGCTCAAATTCTCACTCTTCTCTATTACCAACCACACAAATTCTCTAGGGTAAACAATAGTACACGATGAAAAATTGTCTTTATTGTAGTTAGTTAACTCTCTACACTTGCGCCCCTACAACAAGTGTCTATACCTAACGGGGTGATATTGGATTGGGTATCATTGTCGGGGACCCGAAGACCCTGACTGACTGACTTTGAATTTCAGAGCCTCCCCATTGTTCCGTATTCTGACTGGTCTGACCAGTGTCTAAGTCGTGCCATGCCATGCCATCCCAACTCCAGTTATGTGAAATGTCCCTTTTACATAATAATAAGGGGCGTTATTTACAGCGAGGTTTGGTTTTGGATACAGCATGCGCTTAAATAGCTGGGGTTCAATGGCGTTTGTTTCTATTTATGGTTCAGCCATGGTATGCGCATCTACTGCTCAGGCCCTTAAACGCCGGCCCTCGGATTGTGCGTGATGTAAGGCTTTCATGACATACTCGTATGTCATCATTGTAACCGTTGCTGCCGGTACTGCTCTCATCATGTTCACGCCCATACCGGCGTAGAAAGCTCTCCAGCCCTCCTCTTTTAATATTGTGCGGAAAGTCATAACTACACCTTTATACTTGGGTTGGGGGCTGCTATTTCGACTTCCTTTGCTTGACTGAGACTGATTTCCAGGGTCGCTGGGCTCTGATATGCCTAATCCTTGCAGATATTCCACACCAGGAGTTGGGCGCCGCTGTGTTTGTAGTCGTGTCCTGATTACCTCATGTGGGTACGTGGCCGAGCTTGCCATTATCTTCGATAATATCGAAGCTGATAGCACACCTAACCAGTGACTTTGCTGACTCGAATCTGTCATCTCTCCCATACCTTGCCCCGTGAACTTCTTCCTCAGGTATTCGTAGGCAGGAAATTGCACGGCAACATGTGTGAGGCCGAGCAGCGCCGGAGTAAGTCCGGAATAGAACGACAGGATCCCTTCGGAAGAGTACATTTTGCGCGCCGCATCAATTGTCGAATTATAATGCCAAGGAGAATTGATAGTTGGTCTCGAGGTCGGGGTATTACCTGATCTCGGGAACACTGACATTTCTCTGTTATAGCCCTTCGCTGATTGTGACATGAGCCGTGTTTTGATGACCCATATCGGATTCGTTACTATGGTGCTGCTCGCGCCAGCTATGATTGATGACCAGAAGTTGATAGTAAACTCGTTGCGCACTGTCGCCGGGTAAGTTTAATAGTTGGACTCTAGAAACAGAATTAGGCCCAGACTTACTATGATGGTCTGCCATATATTTCTTGCTTTTGTTGTAAACGGTGAACCAAACCGCCCATGTCGGCAAATACCCCAGGACAATGGGCCCGAGGCCACGATACAGCCCGCGGATGCCCTCCTCGCGCCATATGATGCCCCCGGTGCCGACAAGGCCAGAGTACACCTTTTGATGGCCGACATGCCTTCCCTTTGATACGGGCAGGAAGCCACCCTGAGCCTGTAACTTGGTTTTTATGACATCGAGAGGACATGTGACAATGCCTGAAGTGAAGCCGCCAACAGCGCCGCCTAAGGCGTGAAACTGTGTATCTGAAGCATTCGCGGCCCACCTCTGCAGCGGCGTTAAACCCCGCGAGTCGTGAAACTCCATAGCGCTTACGGGAGACGAGGTGGGTGAACTATGGTTTCCGTGATTGTGAGAACGTTCCGACGAACCGTTGTACGCGGCTGTCGAGGGGCTGCGAGGGGTGAAGGCCGCATATTCCGTCGAACCAGGCGACGAAGATCTTTGAGAATGGCTCTCGACTGTTTCGCCTTGAGACATTCCCTCACGCAACGAGTCACAGTCAGAATCGGATCTGTCTGGGCCTCCGGAAGTCGCGAGTCAACGACTCTCTTGAAACGATTGGAGGAAGGTCGGACCTGGTGTAAGGTGGTCGGCAGAAGGGGAACCGATATGCGGAGTAAAGGGAACGGAGCGGTCGCAAGGCGCAATAGAGAAGGTCAGCAGCGATTCGATTCGCCGAGGAGTTACGGGCGCTATGAATTGTGACTATGTGAAGGTATGAAGCGATGTGCTCGTGCGGTGTGCGGGGATGGCCCTCGCAAGTGCACCGTCGACACAATAGCTATGGTCTGTTGGATGCCATTGACATTCGCACGGGCAACTGGGTGACTCGGTACTCGGACTTGCGGCGGCAAGGCGGCACGCACCAGCGACCGGGGGAATAGGAGAGGAGTGAAATACCGGGCCAGGCGGAAGGGAGGCCGGAGAGGGAGGTGAGGTTGGTGAGGTGGGAGAGGTGGGAAAGTGTGTCTAGGCTATCCGGGATGGTGAGAAGTGCACCAGTGGTGGATGGCGAATGGCGAATGGCGACTTGGTGAGTGGATAGGTAATATCTAATCTAATACTAGGTAGTCGAGACCCAGGTAGTCGAGACTAGGTGGTTGACTAGCGAGGCGGCGGCGGCGGCGGCGGCGGACTCTTTGAGGAAGAGTATCGTTCGTAGGTGTTGCGGGTCTGGTCTGCGCGAAATGGGTCTGGTATGTCTGCTCTTCGTCTCACGCTTCCGGGATGCGGGCGCGGGATGCGGGATACTTAAGGACGTTATATGGCCGACGGGGAGTGACGGGATTAACTACGACTAGAGCAAACGAAGAGTCGGCAAACGAATGATGGGGATTGACCGCCGATGTTGGTTTCTGGCGGGATGCAATGCGGTGCGGGACCGGTGAACCTTGTAAATGACGTGAGTGCGGTGACGTTCAGCTTCTACGCGTACTATTTACATCAAGGTACGGACGAGCATCATCTCGGACCTCAGCAAAATGGAGAGAATCAAAACCTTATAGGTGGGAGGATTTGCTTTGTTGAAGCGAGGGGTTGTCGTGTCGTGTTGCTGTCGAGAAAATGTTATAAAGAAAGAAAAGTGATCGCAGGTCAGGAACCAGCACCAATAGCAGATACTGCAATATCTGGTCTGACGTAAATGATGCAAAATCTATATTGATATCCTCTCTTGGTAGAAGAACGGGGGGATCCGATGGCTTGTCTCACTAGTAGGTAGAGTACTTACTTAACTAACAGAGCACACAGATGTAGCCCGTGGCTTGTCTCACGCTGATCTAGTTGTAAGGACCTCAACATATGAGGTGCTATCAGGTTGTAGGTAGGTTTTGTCCCACTCGTGCTGAAAATCCCATGCTGGTAACAACCTTACCATGAAACCTTACCAAGAAGTATAATACGGTGCTGGACGGCAACACATGAGACTGCGGGAGCAACCGATAATCTTACGTAGCCTTATACAGTCCCCTAGAGCCAATTGGTCTACGGTCAGCATTCAACCGATTGCGATCAGTATATCCTCGTGATTATAAAGCAGAGTGAGACAATGGTCGAAGTGTTAGTTGTTGAAGTTCGGCCTCTCAGTTACTACAGACGCAGGTATTAGTCGAGGGTGGGGCAACCTTTCAGTTGCATCAAGATAACTAACGAACGTGCATGCAGCGTATATCTCAAGCTAGTCCGAATTAGGATTAGATGTCTTGCGTAAAGCTGTCCTGGGCTGCCCTGGGCTAGCTACCTTGGTACTTCCCGGGTAACCTTTGCGAAAGCAAGCCGTGGTGAGGTCACATGACTGGCTATTCGGGTGGTAGCGCGCAAAGGGAGCTATTTTGACCTCTGCTTGACAGCCAAAAGCTCATTGACCTTCGAATCCTCCCCCCTCCATCGCATCTCCTAGACCGCGAACGCTACCAATCGCCCACCATGTCGTACCCGAGTCTCGCCCCCTTTGTCATGAAGCGCCCATGGCTGCGCAATATGCTCACGCCTCTTGCCGGCTGGTACGCCGACGCCGCCGGCTACCGTCAGCTCGGTCTCAAGTTCGTGCACCTCCGATATTTCCTTATATCTACGTCCCCGATTCCCGCCACCAATTCGAAGAAGAAAGCGATGGACTTTCACCCCTTTTGAGATCGGGATATTTTTCTCACTTCAAGAGACGGGCTTCAATTGGCTTTCGAGATAGTGCAGGGATACGAAGCAATGCTAACGAGTGGTTTTCCATCTTCGCAGGGCCGATGACTTGATTTCCGAGGAGAGCGAGGCCGTCCTCCTGGCCTTGAAGCGTCTCCCTCCCCAGGAGGCCTACGACCGCGTCTACCGGATGCGCCGTGCCATCCAGTGCAGCGTCACCCACAAGCTGCTCCCCAAGGACCAATGGACCAAGCCCGAGGATGTACGTTAAACCACCTACGCTTCCCCCATTGGCTGCCCAATTCAGACGGGTGAGGGTCGTAATGACCTGGATTGAAGATTGACAAGGAAGATTCGGGCTGTGCTATCTGCTGACATGCGCAATACAGGACGTTCCTTACCTCCTTCCCATTCTGGAGCAGATCAAGGCCGCGGAGAAGGAGAAGGAGGCGCTGGACACATTAGCCGTCATCAAGGGGCACTAAATTAGGCCAAGAGAAGAAGACCCAGAGATCACGAAGCAAATCCCGACCTGGTTTTACAGCGTTGCAAAAGAGAAACGCGGCCATGTCGGGCGAGCGGAGGAGGTGAAGATGGCGTTCAGCCGAACTTGTACAAACAGTCACAACCCTGCATTAGAACAAGGCAAATAGAAGAAGGAGGTCTCCCTTTGTACCATCTCCACACCTCTACAAACCAATGGTCAAATTGTGTCTCCATGGCACATAAGAGGACTGTGATGTCCTCAACTTTTTGAAAGTATAGCAATTAGCGATTTCCGTGGATTCCTTATCCCCGATGGGGGGTTTCTCTACTCGCCCCTCACACGATACTCACTCCGCCACCGCATGGAGCGGGTAACATCATAATTTTCCAGCCAGAGTCAGCTTTGCTCATACATACTGTTTTGATAATGCTCAGGTCAGAAGGGATGTCCTAAATCACACATACGCCCTGCACCACACTTGCCCACCACTATCTCACGTACCCGCTCATCCGCAGAATGTAATAGGAAGAGCATGAATATTAAATGGAGCATGCGAATTCTTTTCTAACCACCCCCCCCCCCCCTTTATCTACGCTCCATGATCATGAGCCTCCGTTATGTTCATGATTTCTAATACCAGAATCTTGAACATCTACCTAGTGATGCGAGCCTTGGCAAGATACGACATATCCTGCGCAACTTGCCCATCGCAGGAATGCTATTTGCAAGAAAGGACAGCAAAGAGAAGAAAGTACAGTATCCCAGGTCTCATCTGATCTCCTTAGCAGCTCAATAGACACTAAATAGACAACCATCCAGTGGTCCTTATCTGACTCATATGATCATAACATCAACTGCCACTACCAAACCTAGCATCATAATGTTGGTAGAGTACGTCAATAATAATAGGGATATTCGCCGCACGTATATGCAATTCACACTACTCCGCAGCTGTTCTTCTTCAAGTACTTATCCTTTATACACGCATACAAGTAACCGATAAAATAGGATGATATATATTAGTAGTTTTCTTCTACACTTATACACATCACAGAACCCCTTCCTGCAATGTTCGTGGTCGCGGACGGGATACCCTTTCCAGCCAGGAGTCCCGTTGTGCGTCATCGTATTAACATTTAACCCCCTGCCATTACTCCATCCACGTAGCCAGGAGACACCACCGCCGTGCTGCCGAACAACCGTCAACATGAGGCCCGTCGCAATATGTCCTCGATGTTGCGACAGGGGGAGGAGGCGATGAGTTCCAGCCGAGACCCATGAGCAAAGTATCAGATTGCTCGAACGATTGAAAACATGACAGCCATTATTCAAGCATTCGATTGTACGAATCGATCAGCTTGGGAAAGAGCGCAGCAACGTAGTTGTCGTGAGCGTATCCAGTGGGTGTCCTGCGAGGGCTGATACTGTTCCTTCAGGCTAGTAATAAACAAAAAATGAAGAAACCATTCGTTCCCCAACTCCTCTTAGTTAGACATAAAGCCGAAAAGTCTAATGGCATGTGCAGTGCATAATGAGGCGCGTATCGTATCTCCTCGTACAGTAATAGGTATGTTCCGAAAATGCTGTAAGATAATTTGCCCACAACCGTCCAACAAGATCGTTAGAATAAAGAGGATAGATAAATGTGGGAAAAGGCGCCAGAATGTATGGGGGCAATTTGCATCGAGCAAGGCTTGTTCCGTCCAATTATGCGTTGCCGGGTTTCTCCTCCGTGTCGATATGCCATACGACGTAGTTGGGGAGACCGATTACCTCGTAACCAGCTCTCTTGGCCATTTTGGCGAATCCCTCCGTTTCGGCTTGATTTTCAAATGCATAACATGGGAAGTTGATGCCTGCAGAATCCAGTCAGTTTCCTGGAAGAATGTACACCTCGGTCCAAAACCAACCTGATCTGTGGACATCAGCTTTTACGAGGATATTGACGCCACCAATGCCGTCAAGCTCGATTTCTTCGAAGGGGTCCGCATGTCGGTCACCCATCTTAGCCATGTAAGTTCTACCAGTATCGTATTGCTTGTAACCTAGCCCCCGATTAGCGGAAGAGCGCAATACATAGGATCAAGAAGTGCGTACCTTCAGCTAAGACAACGTCTTTACCAAGCTTGCTTGCGAGTTTAAGTGCCTTGGGAGACTCAATCCAGGAGTTGTAATCGACTGTTGTAGGCTGAGTCAACAAAACGGACGCTTCAGACAAACCGGCAAGTACTACTCACATCTACCTTCAATGTCCCTGTTTTGGTCATCATATCGGTGGAACCAGATGTCTACCGACGTTAGCTAGAAGATCTCACATGTGACGGACCGGGTGCATACTTGGAACAAGGATGTCGCGGTCAAGAGAAATAAAATCCTCCAGAATCCTCTCAGGGCTCTCCACAATGTCAACATCGCGCCAATACACCCAGGAATGGTCCGGTTTCAGGGTAGAAGCGAGGAGATAGTTTCTGGCTCGGCCCATTGCCTTGCGTCTCGGTCCTTGGGCCTCAAAGCTGTGTCGATCCTCGACATTTTGGCCTGTAACAGAACCAAAGTTCTTCTCAACGATGACAGCACTGTTGAAAGGAATGCTGCCTTTTTGCTTCTGGATACGCTCCAGCTCTGTACCCAGTACAGCCAGGGTGTCGTCGGTCGAATCGCCAACCAGGAAACCGAGATCGATCAAATGATGCGGATATGTCAACTCCACGAGCAGGTCGAAATATTTGGAGAGATAAGGCGAGGCGTCCTTGAGCGGTGTTAGAATAAGAACGCGCTCCTCATTCTCAATGGCCTGGCGCGTGGAGTGGATCTTGTTCAGGTCCAGGTGTTCTATTGTAGTGTCGTTGATTGTAACTGGGGCATGGTGGTTGAAAATAACAGGTGTATTGAGATGAGCATTCCACGACTGCTGTTCGTTCAGGGTCATTTCCATCGGTGGTTTAGAGGGCCCCCAACAGTAAAAGCTGGACGACGGCCCGAGTCAGCAAAGGAGGCTTCGGGGCAGATGGGGTAAGACGAATATCGGGAGCAGGAAATACCTTTGCATCTCTCCAGCAGAGGAGCTAATGCCACGCCATAATAATATGACCACACCGGCAAGCGCGAGCGTCAGGAGGACTCGAGTTCTTGTCAAAAATATCCATACAGCTCGAGTTGGGGGAAGCTGTGCCCGGGCGGACTTCCAGGTCATACCGCCCTTCGGAAGAAGCATGGTGAGCCCTTCTATTGACTCGCGACACCTCTGCGAGTCTGTGTTTGAACGCGACCTGGTATCTCAGGTGTAGCCGTAGTTGCGGTTGCGGCGGGGGGTATCTGAATCGAGGGGGCCTGAGCTTATCTGGGTGCGAGGCAAAGCGCGAAGAGCGGGCAAGTCGGAGGTTCAGGGCTTGTGTTTCGCGTACAAATACGATGGTTGAAGCAAGGTTTACTTGAGTGTGACCTTGAACTCTGCAGGTGGAAATCGTGAAAGGGCGTAATCGCAGAAGTTGAAGCACGAATCTGGAAGTGTGTGCTGATCGGCGGGTTGGGCCTGTCTCGTGTCGTCTCGTGACGGACTTGCAATGCTGAGGTAGCGTATTACCAAAGAGTGCAACTGGAGGGTTAGGTATTAATAACCTTGAAAACTCGTAACGGGAATAATGTTGGGAGGGATTAGAAAGAAAAATAACAGATTCAATCGTCGAGCTCTATTGATCGCTACTAGGTGTGCAAGTCGATGATGGGTGAATGGTGGAATCTCATTTGACAGCCCAGCCTGTGAGGAAGGTCATAGGGAGAGCAATAACTGGAGCAAGAGGAGGCTTAGACGCCAAAAAGACTTCGCGCTTTAGAAAAGGTACCTACCTACCTTAGACCTACTTGGACTGACTGATTACTTAAGTAAGGTATTGATGCGACGAGAAGAGGTTCATGCCATGAGATAGGACAAATGAAGACAAGTACAATAGCGCAGGTTGTGGAAGGTCGAGAGAGCTGCACGCATAAGGACGGGTGAAGGCGCATCTGCTGTCAGCAGGCAGGTCCAACTTGCAATCCAGCACCTGTCAAGCTGTCTCGTCTTTCTTCAGATAAGATGCGTCCAGAACCGCTGCTGAAGAGTCGAGAAAGAGAAGATGGCCGTCGCAGAGTAGCTTGGCCTAGCCTAGTGTAGCGTGGTGTAGCGACGTACTATACTGAGTAGTGTGCGCTGTGGGTGGTCGTAGCCAGGGCAGATACTGCACTAATACAGAGGGCGGCATCCACCTTCACCACTATGGGGGGATCTGACTAGGTACGACAAAAATAAAAATAAACCAGGGAAGGCTGGAGAAATACGGTACTTCACCACCGCCAAGAGTCAGACCAGTCTCTGCCTTTGAAGGCAGCTCACATACAAGCTTCTGACACAAATCAATTTTCTGTTTTACAAACGTGCATCCTTTTTCCCCTTCCCTCTCGTTTGGATTTTGTCCTTGAAGCAGTGAGTGTTGGTACCTGCTTGTCTGCCCCTGGTACTGTCCCTTCATCACCGATATTGCCAAAGTCAGGGGTTCCGCTCAGGAAGGATAAGCATCCGATAACTAGCACATTGTCACCAGCATGACCGACTACATACATCCTTTCCAGCCCGGTATTTGCAGTACTGGTACATGGCTATGCCACCAATAGACTCATCAATACCAGCGGTCTCAGCCCATCTGAATGCACCTTGGGTGATGTGTTATGTGAGCACGGGTAGGGGTTCCAGGATTCGGAATAGAGTCGAGGCAGCCGCCAGAGGCACGTGTACTTTGGACAGGACATCTGGCCTTGCTAAAAGAAAGAAGATAATTGTCTCTGTGCGGAATTCTTTACAAGATCAGTACCTATCTAGGTTGCTAGGTAAGTACTCTACTCCAATCTTAACTGCACTATCCAGCTCGCGAGATATTGAAAGGGTAAAGGTAACATTAATATAAAAGGTCAGCACTCACCACCAACAGCGATAGTATTGTACCTTGGGCAGGTAGTAAGGTGTAGTCGCATCGCATATGTATGATATGCTGGGGGGTGCAACCACGTCGAAATTCTCGTGTTGGAACTACCTAGCCGCCGCCCTTCTCCATTCAGGAAAAATATCATAGGTGCGTTATGTCCTACTGAGTATAGCTGTTTCTTCTCTCAGTAAAGACTGAACACCACATCTCCACTGTCAACTCTCTACGAAGTATAGTACTCAGTACTGTAGATAGAAGTATAACAAAACGGTACCTAGCCTAAAAGATCCATAGTGCATTGTTCATCGCCGATTTAACAATATACAGTAGATATAGACAGTACTTTTACTGTATCTACGGTGTCCTCTTCCCTATTGATAAGGCGAGCAAGGGGCTTCCAGCTGTTCATTTTACCATCGGAAATTTATGCTCCTTGGGACGGACCTCACTCCGGCTATCTGGATCTAAGAGATAGCATATATTTATTAAGTACTTGGGTTTATTATCCCATCTTCTCTACTCTTATACTCACCAGTAGGTAATTCATTGGTTGTATGAATAATTGATACAATGGTTAGCTACGAACTATGAAGTTCACCTGGAGTGGACTCCAAATTGTACGGTTGTGTCACTTCGGTTCCCACTTTGTTTTAACTACCTACTTAGATAGGAGTCCGACCATGTATGTAACTTTAATCGATAGCAAAAGTATGCGGGTGTGATCAAGCTACAAAGATTAGCATTGATATCCCCAAGCTTCGAGCAATGTTTATCCGTTGCTCCATGTATATACCTAGTATTGTGTGTCTAACTACCTAGTTACGATGTTAGGTGAATCCATCCTCAAGGTAGATTCGGACTTCGGAGTACAGAGATTCCCAAGCTGTCTGTTCGGCCAAGCTGACAAAACAAGGGCGCAACGGAAGCAGACCCCAGGAAAATACATGCCAGTACTGTTGATGTCATCTAAACAACCACCCTCAACAGTAGCTTCACACTTGTTCAACTCTGGCTCCCTCTTAGAGAATAGGTAGCGAAATAAGGGACTTTTCTGTTATCGTACACTCATTCTTTTAACGGAGGGAAGCGCCGTGAACCCCGTTGTTGCCTACGTTGGATCATTTTTACATGCCAGCCATCGCTTCCACCCTGAAGTCTCTGCCATTTCTTGCATCACAACTCTCGAGTTATAATTGCGCCTTAACAGCAGCAGCGCCTCTTTCTTACCTCGTGTTGATCCCATTCCGAGATTTCCAACATTTGAATTGGCGTAGAACGGCAACAACGAAAGCTGTCGGGCTACGTGACGCTTCACATCAACCGGGACACATTGGCCACTCGTCCCAACTAGGTTCCTTACATCGCCGAGGGCTTGCACCTCACTCTACATGTAGAAAGACATACGGAATCCAGCTGGGAAAAACCATGTCAACCCGTAGATCAGCGCGGCTAATGGCCGCCTCGGAGCCCGAAGCCCCATCATCGCGCTCATCGACAATGGCGCTACCACCTGTTCCGGCGCAAAAGGGACGCAAGAGAAAAGCAGAAAAGGATCCAGATGCAGAGACGAATGGCGCGACCCAAAAGTCATTCGCAAAGGTACCCACAGCATCTAACAAACGGCGTGCTCAGAGGCCCAGCACGCCACCTCCTTCGACGCCAACACCAAGCAACGTGAAGCTGATGGGGGAGCCTGCCGCCCTTGGAGTTCCTACGTATGCGACTCCACCCAGCAAGAAGCCGCGGGCGGCAGCCGTGAGTCGGCTCGCAGATTCAAACACCACGCTTGCCACGCTTCTATCCCCCGAGACATCGAGGATTATCACTAGCAAGAGGACGAGGACACGCTCTCCCTCGGCATCGCCCACGAAAAAGCAGAGTGCCGAGGTCCCGAAGGTGCCCGCAACAGCCAATGTCCTCGAGGAAGGAAACAAGTTTCTCATCTCGGTTGACCCCCGGATGCGACCACTCGTCGAGAAGAATCATTGCCGGATCTTCTCGCCCGAGGGGCTGGCCGAGCAAATCGACCCCTTCGAGGCGCTATGCAGTGGAATCATCTCGCAGCAGGTCTCAGGTGCCGCCGCGAAGTCAATAAAGAACAAGTTCATCAACTTGTTTTATGAAGGTGAAGAAGAAGACAGCCCTGAGCCCGAGGAGAAGCAATCCAACGGTGAGAACGAAGGTGAAGGCCAAGTCAAGAAGCGCCGATTCCCGGTTCCGTCCCAAGTCGTCGAAGTGCCCCTCGAAAAGCTACGCACCGCCGGGCTCTCGCAGCGCAAGGCCGAGTACGTATCCGGCCTGGCCGAGCACTTCGTCAGCGGTAAGCTGTCGGCAGCAATGCTCGCGGACGCGCCGTATGAAGAGGTCATAAAACAGCTGACAGCAGTCCGCGGTCTCGGTCTCTGGTCCGCCGAGATGTTCGCGTGTTTCGGACTCAAGCGTGTAGACGTGTTTTCACTGGGTGATTTAGGCGTTCAGCGAGGCATGGCCGCATTCGTCGGCCGGGATGTCGCTAAACTCAAAAATAAGGGCGGCAAATTCAAGTACATGAGCGAGGCTGATATGAAAGAGCTTTCCGATAAGTTTAAGCCCTACAGGAGTCTGTTTATGTGGTACAGTAAGTGATTCTCGAGTTTTCCATATTCTCCTCTAGCCCTATTAAATCTCGAGAGCTAGGCTTTCCAGCCAAACTCACTTGTGTAAGATGAATAGATCATATGATGACTTTTACTGACTCAAACTTTTACAGTGTGGCGAGTCGAAGAAACGGATATAAGCACGATGGAGTAAAGTCTAAGACGAGATGTTGATAAGTCGTGAATAGCCTCGGATTTTACTGGCATCCGCTAGAGCAGAGCTAGATTTCGTTACGAAGTAATTGAGGCGGAGATACTATAGCATAGGAGACCATACTTGTCTTTTAGTTGCGACCATCTATAGAATCTAGACGGCTAAAGAAGTAGGATCCAGGTGTGCTTGTATAATATCTCAAAAGAGAACGACTCAAGTCTGTTACTAGACTCCATTCAACGTATTTCTATCCAGAATGAAATGCCCATTGCTCTAAACCTGTAGGTCACTTGTACACCTCCTTCATTCTCCTTTAAAAAGGATTGTGCTTGGTTGTAGTAAAGAGTTGGCGGTGCCAACTTCACTTCTCTAGAGCATATGAGAAGGGTACAAATAAAGAGAAAAAGGAGGATCTGAATCATAGTCGGTAATGTGGCCAACGTACACCCATCCTCATACAACACGGGAATGGCAAATAATTTTATGATCGGATAATATCCTCAAATCCCCGATCTTTCGCCATCGCCATATGGCACGTATTAATCATAGCTGGAGCGGTGCCAGGATGCGGGTGCACAACCGGCCGGTATGGCGAGCTACTCGGCTGCAAAACTATGGCCGCAAACCAGGGTGAAGCCTGGTGATCGAGATCGCAATTCACCGGTATGCGGGGAAATTACAAAGACTTTCCTGACTTAGCTGCCTCACTAAGTACTATATGCGGCTGCCGGAGCATATGGCAATCTCGTTTCCAGACCGACGGCGGCTCTGCAGAGTCGCTTTGGAGAGCGTCCATTCGAGGTAACTTTGAAACCCGCCAGGTCACGACGGAAAAGGAAATGGACGCGTGGACTTAATTGCCATGTTCCCTCACTTCTTCCTCTCTAGGACTGAAGTCCGTCTCGCTGCCCCCCTGCTAGGGAAAATGTATTGCCGGTGACTGCAACTAGAATTGAAGATGCAGACATCTCCGTTACTACAGATTCTTTGGAACGCGGCCGATCAGCGTTGAAGGACGTCAAGCGAGCAGCAATCGGTCAGGATGTAGTTACTCAATTTGCAGTTGTTAATTGTCATGAGGCCGTGCGCAGTTACGCGTCGTGTTCTATAGTCTAAGGACTACTTTTAATCTATTTCCATATGCACCTAGCCAGAGGCAATGTCCAAATACCGTTCTGAGGTGATGCGGGAGTTGGGATTCATAGGGCTAAGCTACGATCTGCGTCTACAGGCTCAGTATATAAATGTGCCAGAGATCTCGCTATGTTCAAATGAGATGTGTTCACCAGGGACACAATATCAACTACCCTCCTTTTCACAAGATTGAGAATGCGTCCCCAGTCAAGTGTACTGGCTCTAAGCCTGAGCGGCGCCATCTCAGCCGTTCGCGCGGTTACCTTGGCCGAGATCTGCACCATCAACTATGTCACGACGGCCCTTCCCACTGAAGACCTCGGACTGGCTGTGACCATCGACCCGTCTTCCGTCACGGTGGCGTTGTCGACGAACGAGACGATCAGCTCTAACTGGTACCCTACAGCTGTAGTTGACTACTGCAACGCCACCTTCGCATACTCGCACAACGGTCTCACCGACGATATCGTCCACGTATCATATCTCATCCCGTCCCCAGACAAGTTCTCGAACCGGTACTTCTCCTCCGGGGGCGCTGGTCTAGCCATCAACGCCGGTACCCAGTCCTCAGTCAATGGCGTGTCTGTGGGAGCAGTATCCGGCATCACGGACGGCGGATTCGGGTCCTTCAACACCCAGTACGACGCAGTCTTTCTAGAGGCTAACGGCACAGTGAACTGGCAGGCGACATATATGTTCGGCTACCAGGCCCACCACGAACTGGTCGTGCTGGGAAAGCAGTTCACGCGCAACTTATTCAGCGTCCCGGCCGAGGACAAGGTGTTCGCGTACTACCAGGCATGCTCGGAGGGAGGTCGTGAGGGTTGGAGCCAAGCCCAGCGCTTCACGGAATTCGACGGCCTCGTCACCGGCGCCCCGGCGTTCCGCTTCGGCCAACAGCAGGTGAACCACCTTTCCGGAGCGGTGCTCGAAGAGCAGGCCGGGTACGCACCGCCGCCGTGCGAGCTTGAGAAGATCCGTAACCTGACCATCGCTGCCTGCGATGGCTTGGACGGCAAAGTCGACGGCGTTGTGGCGCGGACTGATCTCTGCAAGCTGCAGTTCGATTACGAGAGCACGATCGGCCAGCCATACTCCTGTGCTGCTTCCAGTGGCGGTGGCCTTCCCGGCGGTGGTGGTGGCGGCGCCACACCCGCGCAGAACGGCACCATTACCGCCGAGGGCGTGGCGATTGCCAAGGCGTTCACGGAGGGCATTAAGGACTCCAAGGGCCGCCAGATATACTTCAACCCACAACCGGGTTCCAACTTCGCAGACGCGCGGACGACGTACAATGCAGACTCAGGGACGTGGGAGACGATGATTACAGGTCTCGGTGGCGAATGGGTCGCGCGGTACCTCCAGCTCCAGGACGCGAGCAACCTAGACACCCTATCCGGGGTTACCACGGACCAGTTGCGCGACTGGATGACGATGGGCATGCAGAAGTACTACGACTCGCTGCAGACGACGTGGCCGGATCTATCGGACCTCGAAGCCGCGGGCAGTAAAGTGCTCCACGTGCACGGCGAGGCCGACAGCTCGGTCCCCGCGGCGTCCTCGGTGCGCTACTACGAGTCGGTGCGGCAGATCATGTTCGGCGACTTGAGCTATGACGAGGGGACCGCGGCCCTCGACGACTTCTACCGGCTGTTCATCGTGCCTGGCGGCGAGCACTGCAACGCCAACTCAGCGCAGCCTAACGGTGGCTGGCCACAAACGACCCTCCAGACCGTCATCGACTGGGTCGAGCAGGGCGTCGCCCCGGCGACGCTCAACAACACGGGTAAGGGTATCAGCAGCCTCTGCCGGTGGCCGCTGCGGCCGCTGTGGTCGGGCAACAGCACCAGCGCCGATTGCGTGTTTGATCAGGACTCCATCGACTCCTGGAATTACAAACTCGATGCGTTTAAGTTCCCCGTCTATTAGGTCTATTGCTCATAGTTAGCAATGTATGCGAGAACCTGATAGGACGGTAGGTAAAACTGGGTATGCGTTAATAAAATCATTTCTACACTATCATGCTACTAGTACACTACTTGATTCCGTGCTCCAATGTCTACATGTAAGGAAAGACGTGAACCCCGTGGGTTTCCATGAGTCTGAAATAAGAGATGCTAGTTACCGCGTTGCAAACAACTTTGGGACCGGAGCGTTTACGGTAAAAAGATTCGGGAACACGGGTCACCCGTGGCATGTGATTTGAATGCCCTCACTCGGATCCTTACCCGCTCGACTGACATAGGGCCGATAGTAGCCGTTATCTGGTTTGTTTATGCTTGCCATCACACAAAAATCTACATTAAAGGCTCATGCCCATGTCTTCGTTGTTTGTGATAGCGGCTACCAAAGAGTTCGGAGAGCTGTACTCAGTAGGCGCATGGAATCCCTAGCATCCATCGTAAGAGATGTTAAACTAGTGTAGAAGAGCTTACATCATCGAGCCCGACAAATTGTGAGGATCCTAGGGCGTTGTTTGATACTCAGGAAACAAAAAGGAATGGGTAAGATTGTAATGGCGAAGCCGATGATTTCTGTTTCACCATGTTGATCAAATGACGTGTTGGAACCCAAGACTCCCCCGTTCAAGCAAGGACACCCCGGCAGGCGGGAGGCCTGCTTTTCGGTGTCCATCTACTCAGTAAACCAAGGTGGTGTTTGGGGGTTGTTTTTTCCTCGTCGCAGATCTCGGATTGAGACATTAGTGTGTGCGGAATGGGACTTTCTGTAGTGAGTTCTGCAAGCTCCCTTGCTTCACCCGCCATACAGTAGGTGGACAATATGCCGCAGTGGTATGTAGTGCAGCTAGATACCTTTCCACCTGCGAAGAGTACGATAACGATTGCACATAGTGTGGTTGACTTGTCATTGCCTCGTCTGCTTTGCGTCAATAGGTTGCCATTAGAAGAGAATACGAGCAGAGGAGCGGGCGAGCGGGTGGCCAATTCTCGTGTTGACGGATTGATGGCGCCGACCATCCTCAATGCTACATAAGAACTTACATCGTACATATCGAAAACACGTGCAATACAGTACCCAGCGATGTTTTGATGCTGCCTCGCCAAAGTACCTACTTCTACTGTGCTATGTAAGCACCATCGGTACCCACGATCCGCTGCTGCATTTCATCCTGCATTTGCCGGTACTGTATGTATCAAACCGAGACACAGGATCCTGCGAGGTTTGGCTCATGGAGAGACTAACAAGCAAAATTGAGGCGGTGCCACTGACGCATGCCCTTGGGTCCGCATATATACAACCGGGATTGGGAACAACGGGCGAATATATAATCAGGATAAAACATTCGGCCTTACTTTGGTAATTGCCTTGGATCAAGAACGGAAATCATTTTCGCTTCAATTACCGGGAGGTTGCTTTTACACCCGTTTCCCATAGAATAGACATGGTATGGGGCTACCATTCGTGGCAGGGGGGTGTTATCTGGCATCCAATCCGATGCAATCTTACTGTCGTAACATCGCGTGGTGAACTGACCTTTGAAGATAGGAGATATGCTGGGTCCTCGCGTTTGTTCCTGACTTATCGGGGACTCATCGACTTCGATAGATATGGACATGCAACATTTATAAACCGAGCCATCTACGTGGACAGAATTCTAGCGTTGATGGGCAATCGACCACGACAGCTGCCTCACCACGAATGTTGCCCTGTTGACGAACGACGATAACAAGAAGATGGATGGGTTAGACGCAATAGACACTAAAGGGGGTGTGTAGAGTTGGAACGCATAATGCGATGTAGAAAGTGCTATTGGACACTGGCACCCGATTAGCAGAAAAGAAAATATCGACGGCCCCATATTGTCGTCATGGACTCTCAATGATCGGCGAACACGGCGCTAGTCTGGTTTGACTACAACCCTCGGAGGCAATTAGCATTGGTTAGAAAATGCCAATCAAGGCAATACATGTTCTGTAATGCCTTGCTCTGGTCCCTCCCTCTCGGCGATGGGAATAATACGCAGGAGTAATGATCTAGGGATTATTGAAGATTGAGCATGCTCGGAGTGCTCAGTATGTGGTGAAATGTGCGGTTCGTCCTGTGATTGCTGATAAAACGAGTACCTGGTTTTCTGGTCGACTCCTGGGCTGACTTCTTAGGCTCTTTGGACGTCGATATTGTACTATTGTACTTTGTCGCTGGCTTGAAGTTGATTCGGAGCGAATGGGTCCTTCCGCTGTGAGGTCGATAAGACGCTTTAACTGCTTCAACGATGTTGGTGACGAAGACAAAAGGGAGGATCCGGCAATAGCGCGAGATTCTTTACCATTCTTAGTAGACATTGTCGAGGAATCTAAAACCTGATTCGAGCTTACAGTACACACAGTAGAACTGGAGATCTACCCGTATTAGTCTAGACATCATGCCACCACCATTGCACCCACAACCTCTTGCATCGTAGTGTATTGTAGAATGTGCTGAGGCAAGCTTGTTTTGAATTATGGTGATGGATATGCATACTCTACTTTATGCAACGCACTTTCGCACCTACACTTACAGTGGTTTCTTGCCAGGTTATCGTGGTGTATCGTTCTTAAGAAATCTGCACAGGCGAGTGGCCAGTGGTGATCGTGTACGCGCACGCAACACGCAAGCGGATGCGGGATGCAGCCAAGCCCTGGCCAAGAATAGCCAAGCACTGTCCACCCTCGTGTTATGGCAGGGGGCTCCCTGTCGAAAGTCTGGGCAAGCAGTAATGTAAACAAAATCCTACCTATCCACAAACGACGAAGCAGACCAGGGAAAGATATTGATAGTAGCGTACGCATACTATACTACTACGGGTATGCTTAGGGAATAAAAGCATCACACGTACTGTCGTCTCGAGGACGAGCGAATAAGAGAGATACACCGCTGATAGTCATGGTTCAATTACTGGACCAGTCTCTGAACGAGTCTGGCAACTGATAAGAATCTTACACCTAGGGAGGATTTAACGGCGATCGGTATTACATAGCTGTTAATGATGTAGGACGGGTCCAAGAAAAGAGCAGCGCGTCAATGGACAAACGGAGGATAAGTGGTAGTCACACTTAGTAAGGAATATCGGTGAAGACTGGACAGGCATCACATGTCTCTTTTCTCGTTAAGGAAAGGAGAACGAAGCTGGAAGAGAAATGCCAATTGTTCTAGAATCTACAGATGCTGGGGAGGTAGGTGAATTTGGTTCGAATATCGGGAAGGGAGGGCGGCTAACCACACGGAGAGAGAAGAGGCACAGCTTGCGATGGAGCCGTATAATCTTATATCTAGAGATGGTAGTAGCTAAGTCCGTCGAGAAGCTCCCTCGCCAAGGCACGGTATGGATTTCACAGCTCGGTGATGGTGGTTGAAGACGGCTATGCTGCAGCACTACTGTGCTCCTGGATCGTCCAGGCCGGCTGCTGATATCCACTTACTAAATACGGTACTAATTTGGGTTTCATTTACATCTCGATAATAGGAGTACGGTGCGTAAAGACTCGCACTTCCACCTCAGTATTGTCTTTGAACACTGTAAACCTCTTCTGTCGCATGAAAAGCCTGTCATTAACTGCCTCTTTGTACCTACCTCATAAGGAGAAAATCAGGCACGCTTAGGCACATGATAGTGGACCGCTTGTTTTAGCATTACTCCAGGTACAGTGACAAGCCCCTAAATAACACCGTAGAGATCGAGATGCCCCTTACTAGGTGCCTAAGGTACTCTAGTCTGGACATCTGGGGCAAATAGGTGAACAGAACAGGACCTGAAAGTGTGTTACTCTTTGCGTTGATACTGGTAGATCGTAGTGTGAGTAGATATCGTAGGTGACCAGAGTTGTAGCAATCCCTCAAGCATCCTGAGGTCTGCATGCTTATCAGAAAGGCCTCCTTTGTTTGTATTGAGCTGGTTAAGGAAGGTAGACGCCATGTCCTGTATTCTCGAACTACTACTAGGTATTTACATAAAGGCACCACAGCGCCTAAGTTATAGGGAGTCTCAGTGGCTATCAGCCGTGTTTACAGGCGACCCAGTGCCTCCGAAATACAGGCCACATGTACCTATCTAGGTAGGTACTCACTTAGGCAAGTAGAGTACAGTGTGCTGGGCACACGAGGATGCTTGGATTTATCTGGGGCCCTTGACACTACTGGCACGCCCCTTGCCAGTCCGGCTCCCCCCTAAAACCCATAATAAGTTGGATTCCAAAACGTTTCGGCTTTTCTTGTCCATGTCTTGACCTTCCTCTCCATCCCTCTTCTCTGCCATCCCATCGACCATCCCGTTTCTTCCGTTTCGGATTCATTCGTTTGTCCATATTCCTTCATCATAGAGGAAGAGCACTCGCTCCAATACTTCCTCCCCTTTAATATACAACACACACAAATACGCTCGTCACCAAACACCAGCGGCCAAGCGAAACCGACTTCTTCACCTACCATACGCCTCCGTTTCTTTCGACCTAAGCGATTGTGAAGGTTGCAGCAATAGTTCGGCTGCCGAAGAGAAGGGGACATCTGGCCCGTATCCAATAAATTCTATCAATAATAAGGTCAGTTGATTTCATTTCTGTCTCGTGTCGTACTTTCGAAGTTTGCACCTGCGACCGCTGTAATACGCCGGAATCGCGTATTGCAGCTATTCCATCATGCCGATGATGCGCTGAGCACTACAACACCACAATTGGGACTGTACGAAATTTGGAAGTGAAACTACGCATGAGAAGGATGCTGGGAGCTCGACCTTCATAGATGAGGGATCAATTCTGGGTGTTAGGCTCGCAGCACGCATAGAGACCTGGGTTTAAACTTCGACGCAACTGCAGAGGCATAATTGCTTTGACAGCTATATGACGTTTTGGCCTGTCGAGACATGGCACTTCGCCCTTCCCGGTCATGCAAGTGAGGTCTGCTCCGTACCGCATACACAGATACCGACATCTTCGAGCGATCTGGTGTATACGAGCTTGCCATAGCAGCTACCTACATCTTAGGTGCTGAGATGGGAAGCTGGATTGACTTGCCCGCCTCATCATTTGGAAACACCGAGTTGCCAACAAGCACCGACATCTCACGGGAAGTCCGATGGATAACCACGACGGGCCGCACGGCAAAAAACGGAAGCAGCTGTTCTAGAGCTATTCTTGCTTTCTCCTGCATAGTTACCGGGCATGCCTTAGCGTAGAGCTTGATTGCGTCGCACTGGACTTTTTACACGTGCTGCCTTTGCGTCCTTCTCAATTATGCCTAGTGGTGGTTCGAGACAGAACTGAACAACTACCCGGCACTCTAAATCATCTCTCTAGCCTCATCATCATCATTGGTTTTTGGACGCATCAAACCAAGCGGCGAAGACGTTCTATTTACTCATCTCCTTTGATTTCTTGTTTGTCTGGCGCCGGCTGATCGGTTGCCCTGTTTACCTTCGTCATTCAAGTACCATTTTACTACAATCGACTCAGCACTGACTATTCTCCCAATTACAGTCAAAATGTACAGTAAAGAGCTAGTCTCTGCTGTCGCGGCTCTCAGCCTAGTTTCTGGTATGTGATCGGCCCCGAGAAAATGGATTGTGGGATCAGTGCTAATTTTCCGAAAGGCGCCGCTGCTCTGGGCTGCAAAGACGACCCCGTTGAAATCAACAACCAAGCCGACGCCACACAGGCCGCAGACTGCAAGACCATTGCCAACGATGTCGTTCTAGCCACCACAGCGGGTCCGACCATCGACCTCAGTGGTAGTTTGACCGAAATTGGTGGAAGCCTCATCGTCAAGAACAACGGCCTCCTCCAAACATTTTCTTCGGATTCTCTTGAAACCATTGGCGGTGATTTCCAGCTGACCAATGTGACGTCGCTCACTTCGTTGATGTTCACAAAGCTCTCCGAGGTTGACTCAATCAACTGGGCCACCCTAAGCTCACTTCCAGAGCCTACGTTCGGTAACCCTGGTATCACGAAGGCCAAGAGCGTCACAGTTGCTGACACATTTGTGTCTAACCTCGATGGCATTAACGTCCAAGAGCTTACAGACATGAACATTAACAACAACCGCCGATTGTCGAGTTTCGTTACTAGCATTAAGACCTTGACGAACGCGATGTACGTCACCGCCAACTCCCTCAACATGACCATGGAGATGCCCAACCTCGAGTCCATTGCCAACATGACCATCTCCAACGTCACTACCTTCTCAGTTCCCTCGCTCAAGACCGTCAATGGCTCCATGCGCTTCGACTCGAACTACTTCACCGAGTTCACCGCTGTCAACTTGACCAAGATTCAGGATGGCGATCTGTCTTTTGTCAGCAACCCTCAACTCCTCAACATCTCGATTCCCAACCTTGAGAAGGTTGGTGGTGGTGTAACCATTGCCAACAACACCGCTCTTACTAAGGTTGATGGTCTGGGTTCTCTTGAGGATGTCGGTGGTGCTATCAAGATGCGTGGCTCATTTGATGAGATTTCTCTGCCCAGCCTCAACAACGTCGTCGGAACCGCCGAATTCGTCAGCACTGAGGATATCACGGACTCTTGCGAGACGCTAGAGAAACTCAGCGGGAGCATTGTCCAGGGCAAGGTTACCGCCTGTGATAGTGACAATGCCCAGGCTAACAACGATACCTCTACTGCTGGTGGTGACGACAGCAATGGCGGTAACGGTGGCAATGATGACGATAGCGCTGCTTCCCTCGCCAGTGCCAGCCTCTCTACCGTCTTCACGCTTGCTGCCCTCGGTGGTCTCGTTGCCACTTTCTTGTAAAATGGTGGAGTGGGTGTTAGTCCATGTATCGAGGCGTGCCTCAGGTTCTCTCTTCCTCTCATGTCAGTCAGTTGTCGTTTGATGAGCCGCTTTTCGCGGCCGGCGTTACGCTACGTACAAGAAATTCGCTAGACTTAATACCGATGTGTTTGATCCCCGGAACTATGACTGTGTTGTTGTTAATGACTCCTGG
Source organism: Xylaria sp. MSU_SB201401 (assembly GCA_002288965.1). Classification (NCBI taxonomy): domain Eukaryota; kingdom Fungi; phylum Ascomycota; class Sordariomycetes; order Xylariales; family Xylariaceae; genus Xylaria; species Xylaria sp. MSU_SB201401. The sequence continues at coordinate 329,161 of NPFG01000001.1, forward strand.
TCGTGTTTTGCAACAAGTCTCAGCATGAAGAAGAGGCTCGCTATGCTGTATCTGCAATTGAAATATGCCTGCCCATGATCAAGCTAGCAGGGATAGGGAGTTGGGTTCTCACACCATCTGGGCATCTCGACTCTTAAAACTTGGACGACTTGTTGGGAAGAGAATAAAAATAAAGAGCGCCGTGTGTGTGTAGATAGTGGATCATGATTCCTTCGCCGGAGTGGTGTAAGGAGATGGAATGATGAAGGGGGAGTTTGATGGATGGGTTAGGGAGAAACGAGCCAAAAGCCTGGGACAGAATACATCTAGGCTGACCTTCTAATTAATACATGTCTACCTTTTCTTTGATTGCTGCTTGCCTTTTCGGGAATTCCATCACAGTGATATTCATTGGTGTATATCTATATTTCGTCGATGAGTTGCGTCGATGAGTTGCGTAGATGAGTATCTCAATGTAAATTGTCTAGTCTTAATGCCAATTTTATAACTTGACGCGTTTGGGTCTTGCATATCTAACTGTTATGGCCTTCGAGATATTTACCTGGTATCAAGAGCTAAGGACTCGCTTCGAATGATATGGACATGAATCATCTAAGAGGTTTCATGACTACATGTGGCGCTTGCCTCCTACGTACTGTCCCAGCGACTAATACGCTATCACAATGTGTTGTTTTAGTTTACAAGAGGCGTATTGAGGGCCAGACGAACATACAGCTAATGCGAGCATCAAGAAGAAAGCTGTATGCGTGATATGATGCCTTTTGCCCTACATGGGTAAGCCATTAGAAATTCAGACATGCCGACGTGAATCCAGCAATGCCGCTCAATTCATTAACATCCCATCTCATCTTTTCATTCGTAGATCTGCCGATCGAACTTGTCAGGGTCGTAGTACTGTGGCACGATGGCGTTCCCAGCAAAGATACGGCCGTCGAGCGCGTTGACTGCCTGCCCAGTTTATGCTTTGTTAGCGTAGCTGTTCGATCATACACAGACAGGCATGGATAGATAGACCAGCAGAATGATATATGAGATGCATACGTACCCTCAACGCCGAGACCTGGTCCGTGAACTTGATAAACACCAGGCGGCCCCCGATGTCGATTTTGATCCTCTCGACACGGCCGTACTTTTCGCCGCACTCCTCGCCAATCTCCTGGCTCAGCCCGTTCTCCATCTCCGTCTGCACGTCCTCCATGCCGTCCAGCATGTTCCGCAGCACGATGACGTTGCTCATGGCGCCGAACTTGCTCGCGCTCTCCGTCGTCGACGACGACGTACCGGCCCCCGTCTTCGACCCGATGATCTTGCCCCGGCCCCCCGGCTCCGCCCACCCGCCGCCCTCGGCGTCCGATTTCTTCTTCCGCTTCTCGACTTGTACCCGCAGGGGCTGCAGGATCGCCGCTGCCCTCGGCGCCGAGGCCTCGGCCTTTTTCCCAGCCGTACTTGGACATCAGGCGCGCTGCGAAGCCCTTCTGGCCCGGCCTGTTGGCGCGTGGTGCTGCCTCTTCGCCCTCCTCTGCTGTGGAGGAAGGCTCGGGCGGCACATATTCACTGCCGTCCTCTTCCGCGTCTACGTCATAGAGCTAGTCTCTTTCTGGGCTTGGGGTTGCTGTGGTGGTGCATAGCGCACGGGCTCGCGTGATATTGTCGAAGATTCGGGTTCTGGGGGTGGCGGTGGCGGCGGCGGAGGGGGGGGAGGTATAGGAGATTGAGGTGGTGGAGGCGCCTGTCCTTGCGACATAGCTATACGGCGCGCGTATGCATCATCGCCGCTCTTATCGTCGAGTATTGGTACGCGCGGAGGTGAGGGCGGTGGCGGCGCAAAAGAGTAAGATTCTGGGGGCGCAAACTGATCTATGAACACAGAAGCTTCAGTTGGCGATCTTTCCTTTCCTGTGCCGCTACTTTCTTGAAGTGTAGATGTATACATACTATTCATAGGACGCTGATCTTCCTCTTCCTCGCTATCCCAGCTATCTCTGCGGTTATTGTCGCGCCTCCGGTGCTTGTAGAGCAACGCCTTCCACTCTTGCACCTCGCGTATCTTCTCGTCGCTTCGTAGATACTCGTCGAGCTGGGTCGGTCGCGAAGGGTCGTAGATCTCGTCCCAATCCGTCTCTGTCGGCATCGATTCCATTTTCTTCTTCTTTTTCCGGCGGCCGCCGCGTGGTCGCTTCTCGCTTGTCCCGTACATGTATTCATCCTCTTCGTTGGCGGCCCAGTCAGCCAGCGAGCTCTTCACGGGAGCCGTATTTGCAGCGCTCTGGGGCTTTGCCTCTGCGTTCGTAGAGGTAGCGGCGCTCGCGGCATTCCCAGCCGTAGGTAGCACTTTCGGGAAAGCCGCCTTCGGCTTCTGGGTCTTCTGCTGTGGACGTCGTATTTGCTGGTGCGGCTGGAAGCGTAAGGCGGAGCCGACGGGATTCTTCGCAGCTTCCTGCTCTTTGACAGCATCTATAGCCTCTTGTGACAATACGGGAGCTCGAGATATAGATCCCGGGGCATTGCCTTCGGGCTCTAGCAGGTTGGCATATAAGGACAGACCACCACCGTTGCGTGGCGGCGGCGCATTGCCCGCCATTGTGAACCGCGCGTTGGAGGTTCTAGGTACAATGCTGAAATGAATTCAACTGGGATAGAAAACTTCAAGTCGAAGAATAGAAATCGATACTGTTCGATCTCTGGAGATATAACGCGACAAGAAGATAGAAGACGATGAGAGTATAGAAATTATTCAGCCCATCTGCACAGGGAGCTACATTTAGGGTCCTTGGGCACGTAGGTAAGGTACCTGAGCTAGGTCCCTAAGGTTACCTTTTTTAGTGAGGCTCAAAGCTGCGGCTTAGGGGTCGCACTCGAATGTGGAGACTTCGTAGTGACAAGTAAGTACCCTTCATGTTCATCTTCTGTCAGTATGGTTTTAGAGTACCTACCTAAGGTAAAATTAAATCCTTTACAGTTGTGTTCTACATCATGGCATGCCATGCCTAATTCAATGATGTTTAAGAGCAGCTGGCTCTCATAGACTTCGACGCTAGGTACTTTATTCACTAAACCTAGTCCCGCAGGTGTAGGTGTAGACTTGACTTAGTCTTCCAAGGCGCCGTCAACATTTTGCGATTAGGTGCTTTGGCACGGACGTGACGTCTACTAACAGAAACGTCTAAAGTGATGCTAAGTAGCGAAAGAGGAATTTTCCCATTTCCTGCCACCAAAATAACCAAAGCAATCGACAAGAAAAAAAAAACCACGGAAGACGGCTAACGTGGGACTATTCAAGAAGCAATAGAAATAGGGGAGAGCCCCTGAATAACAAAACCTTCAACTACTACGTTGAACAAGAGAAACAGCACGTATGCACTCAACAGCATCAAGAATAATCAGGAATGACTATGAGTCTTCCAGAATAGAAGAGAAGAGAAGAGAGAATCAATTTTTGTAGAAAATTTCTGGGTATCTCATGACTCCTTGCTTACACGCTCGCTCCCTTGTAAAACACCAATAAAAAGATAAACCACACGTGAGAGTCAATTGAACTGAGGCTTTTGCCCATTCGTTTCCCAAGCCCGCGCCTCGTAAAATTTCCCTCCAATGAAAAACACCCGTTCGTATAATCCGAGAAAATTGAGATGGGAATTCAAATAGGTAAATCCGGGATCGTTATGTTCTTTTTCTCCGTTTCCCCCGCAAAATGTCAGCCTGCAGTGTGAGGTGCGCGGGAGGCAGGTCTTGGCGCTCACCGGACGGGGGTCGGTAGGTAGGGAGGTGCCGATGAAGCCATCGGTGAAACAGTAAGTAGGTAGGTAGTAGCTATGCAAAGTAATCATCGAAGCCACATTGATTTCCTCGGAGCGTCGGATGTTGCTGGTGGTGGTGCCTATTTTCGGTCTCGCCCGTTTGGCGTATTGAGCCTACTTTTCCTCCTTCCCGATTGGCGACCCCAGGTCTCGGGCGCACTCATCATCCCGGTCAGGAAGATGCAACCTCAGCACGCTCGAACAAGTAGTTCCAATGGTTGTGTGTACTGTAAGTAGGGAGCGAGATCTATGGCTTGGCGGATCAAGTGCTCAGCCCAGCCCGTCCGCTCTCATTCCGTCTCTGTCTCTCACCCTTGCTTCATCCCCAGTACGGAGTATGGGAGTGTATATTACACGATACTTGCTCGGATGCGCCTGCTAAGCTGGGGAAATTCTCAGCATGCGTCAATGCAATCCATGCCTTGCATGATCCTCCCAACCACCATTGCGCCTGGTTCTGAACAGTAAAGGTCGGTCGATTTGATAAGTTGGTACAGGTTGTCCAGCTAGCAGGGGGTCAACAGCTGGTAGCGGGGAAAAGATGGTCAGACAAGCTTTCAGTCGTAAATGATCTCGTCATCATCCTCCTCGTTCTCATAGAGCTTTCCGGGAGTGACGAGGCGCCTGGGCTGTTCGCCCTCTCCGCTTCCTCCTCCTCCCAATTCCCCGCCCCCGCCCTCGCCCTGGTTGATCCCCTGCGCTTGGCTTTGCAATAGCTGCGTGCTTTGCGCCACTGCCGCCTCGAGCGAGGCGTACACGGTGATGGGCGCGCCGTTGAAGTCTCGCGGCACGACAAAGGGCTGCTGCGCGGGCTCAGGTTCGATCTCGGTCGCGAAACTCGAGGTTGACGAGCGTCGTGAAAGCGTGTGTGTTCTGTATTTAGAGTGAAGTGGTGACGAGAAGATGGAGTCGGCGGTGCTTGTGGCTGCCGAGGATGCGATGGATTTCGCATCATATGAGACATCCCGTCGCGATGCCCTCCAGCGCGCGGATTCTATCTGTATGTGCTCCTGGAGTGATACCATTGCGCTGATGGTTGTGATAATGGCGACTGGCGGTGTTGAGGACGATATGACGCAAGTGCGTGTAAGTGGGTGTTTCGCCACTTGGATAGATGGGTTGGTTGCCTGTCTGTTATATACCAAACCTCAAGTCAATAGTTCGAAAGGACACTTAGGTATGTACGGTAGTACGAGGCTCTTTCTCAGGTTCGCATGAGAGATATAAAATCTTCTTTGTTATGAATTGGTAGAGAAGGAGGGTCGGCGCCCTTTATCCTCTCGACGAGAAGGAGGGGTGACGGTGACGAATGATCAACAACACCAAGAGCAGACAAGCCTCGACTACCCTGTCCTATCTACTCTCATCTTGCATGCTGCCCCAGCATTTACATCAATAGTTCCGAGGGAATTAAGTCCCTACATGGTCCAAGTATTTGCATGGGTATAGGACCATATCAAGCACGTTTTTTTCTGTTCAAGCCACCATGGTCATGTAAGGGGTCCGCACGCCGAGCCGGGGATTCAAGCATGCCGAGGCTCCTATCTGGTCGATCAGATGGCCTTGCGCCCAAATTCGCTGGGCGAGTCGAGCAGAGCCAGCCGAAATAAAATCACTATCTTGTCCCCTGTCCCAAACATACGTCGCTGGGCGGCGGCTGTGCCCGCCCGGCTCCAGGTAGCCCGAGCACAAGAGCACAAGAGAAACAGCGCCGAGAATCGGCCAAGAAGCTTGGCTCTTTGCGGTATTGATGATCTCTCTCGAAACGAGGTAGCGCAACGAGGCTTCTATTCATTTCACTTAGGTACTGTCATTGGATAATTGGATACTGCACTCTAGTGCCGTATATACGTCGCCATTGCGTGAATTGGCAGTCAATGACATGCTATGACAGAGGAAGAGGCGAGAAAAGGGGTCCTTTCGCTAGGTTTGTGGTCTCCTTTCGAATTGGCACCCAAGCTTCATTCTTACTCCACGTTCTCAAGTCGCACTGAGCAAAAATGACGACATTGGCCCAGGGGTCTGGCACTTCAAGGTTGTTCGCAAAGCTCTAGCTATTATTAGTCACGCAAAGAATCAACGCACGAAAGGCATGTGAGAGCCGACGATAGCCTTTCCGCTTTCGCAACGAACAAAATCGCCTAGCCTAGGTAGAGAGGTAAGTCATCCTATGGAACCTAGCAGCTTGTCCCCGTGTCAAGAAAAAAGCTGGGTGTCAAATGTCAGATGACCCTTGCGACAGCGTACGATCCCACAATGCCTGTACACTGCTTTACAGCGGCCAACTTTACAGGGGATGAAGGCGGGGAGAGGCTGAGGCATATGTGCAACGGGAAGTATGTACCCCAATAGCTCATTGGCAATGCTTGGTATCCCCATAGTACTGCAGCAGCTCTGGAATTACAGTGCAATCTTACTTGAGAGTGCGTTTAAAGTACAGCTATGGAATTAAGTCCCGTGACCCCCCAAGGCGATTGATTAATGAAGGGGGGCATTTTCTTTAGTTCCCTCGCCATAGTACCGATGACTCAAAGAACAAACCGAAGGGAACCGAGTAGCAAGATGTAGGCTTACGACTCGCTTCTCGCTTTCAAGTCGGGTCTTCAAATACCACTCACACCTAATTGCCTCTGCATTCCGCCATGTATAGCGGCAACCCTCTATTCGGATGCAAGACCGAGACCCTTGACGACATTATACACACGTAGCCGTGGTATGGCAATTTCCGTTTTCGCGCCCCATCGACAAAATGAGGGGAGATAGGTGCCTGCCAGAGGACTAGGCACTATAAGTAAGGCCTTGGCTCATTACCTAGATCGTTGGATCTTGGCTTCGGGCGAATTGTGTAACGGAAAATGTTCAACCTCATCGGGAGAAAACCGTAGACCGGGTGGTGATGTGGTCCGTTCAGCCGCCATTGCAGAGCAAAATATCTACCCATGTACTCCGTAGCTAGGACATGATCATGATCATCGTGCTGCCCTCTAAACACTTGAGCAGTGAGTAGCCGAGCCGCTGCCGTCCGTACGCTGCGGGGTTAGTAGCACCTTATTAGGGAAGAGCATATTGTCTATTAACGTCAGAACAAATCGCCATGGCGAAATTCGATATAAAGGGATCACTATGTTGGAGTAGCTACCTAGCTTATGAAGTTAGATGTATGTAGAAGGTAAGGTAGTAAGTGTGCGTAGACTGCAGGACTATCCCGATCGAGCAACAAGACATGACCAATAGAGCGTGTCGCGGTGGTAGGTTCAGATACATTTTCCCTCCAATCGTGGGGGTCAATTGGCTAGCTCTCAACCTCCTCCGCAAAGCCCCCTCCGCAAAAGGGCGCAGGTCGTACATACACTACATGTCAACATCAGCTTGCGTACCTACCTACCTACAAGCGTCACGCAATTCGGCGGTGATAGCCAATCTCGTCTTCGTATCTAACAACCCGAAAGTTCTCCAATCCACACTGCAACTGCAGTAGTACTCCTAGTAGGGCGCGGGCTGAGATACCTACCTACCTACCTCTCGGCCATACTTATAAGTCCACAACCAGCACCGTAACAACCACACACCTCTCACATGGCATCGCGACCTATTTTATCTACTACTAGTCTATCACGTTCATTCTCCCGACGAATCCCATCGATACTCGCGGCAGCAAGATCAGGAGTATCATCCTCCCCTTTTCCCGCAAAGCTAGGGATCTCACTGCCGAGATCAAAGTACTTCGCATACCCAATGGCGTCTATATCGACCCCGCCGGAGGGCAAGTGGGAGTGGCTCGTCGTCGTCCCCGACAAGGCCGGTGTGCACGAGAAGAGGCTGTCCGTTCGCGCGTGAGTTTAGCCTGCCTCTTTTTTGAACCTTCCCCTTCTTCTTATCATGTTACCCATTGGCCATCTGTGCGCATCGTTCCCGCACGTCCATCCACCCAGCATGGCAGGGCAGCTTAATGGTGTCATCCCGTCCCGAAGCAATATGAGAGAAGGTTCCATTCATTAAAACGCAAAATAACATACCTGAACGAGTGCAAAATCAATATTGACAAGCCCGCTTCCCCTCACGTAGACAGCATCTAGCAGGCACAAAGCCCCTCGAAGAGTCGGGATTCATCAAGACGGGAGGTGAGTACATCCCACCTCATACAACCTTACATATTACACCGAATAGTCACACAGGCACACACATACAACTACGTGAACAGGGAATAGAAAGCTAAACTGCTGTGACAGGTGCCATATTCAATGAGAAGCCTGAGAGCAATGACCCTACCAAGTTCAGCTTCTACGGCAGCACGCTAGTGGTCGTCGCCTCGTCGAAGGAGGAGATTCTCGAGCGCCGTGAGTAACTCCCTGTACTATGACAGAGCGAAGCTCCCATCAGTCGTTCACGCTTCTGGAGTGCTTTCATGTCACCCTCCGAAGGAAGATAACTGACATTAAGAGTCACAGTAAATAAAGATATATACGCTACAAGTGGTGTATGGGATATGGATAATGTGAGTATTTCGCCATCCTTCCATAGCTAATTACATATCTTGCTCCTATAACGTTACTACGGGTTGTGATTTCCCAATCATATGAAGCTAATATACTGACACGCGACTCACAGATACAAATCTGGCCTGTAAGTCACTGGCTGCCATACTGTGCGCAGTAAGTTAGTTACCTCAGTACTAATAATTCCGATAACGTATAGGCCAAGTTTGCATTCCGCAACCCGTAATTTAGTGGGCTATAATGCGGGAATGCTGGAGTCGATACTAAAGCTAGAGTTGGTTGAAAGCGCAATTCCAAGCCTTGTTAAACGAGACAACTCCAGGTCCATTGTTGCTTATTGAAACTAAAATGCCTTGATGATTGTTGAACTGCCACCGTAGAGGCATCAGGATTGATTTTCACCATGATTGTCAGTTGAAGCAAAAACGTATGCGCGTCGCGTGATTCGTCGTAAAAGGTGGAGTGCTATCTGGTGTCCCATCCATATCGTAATAGATCGTGTAGATGATATGCGACTCAAAGCGTTTATCGAGTATCTGGTGTTTGCGATCCTGATGCAGCATCCTCTGCGGCAACTCTGAGTTCGTAGTTCAATTCGAAGCACTCGGAGAGCAGGTCTGTAGCACTGCCCTGACCCTCCGGTATGTCGTCTCCAACCATGAACTTCCCGTCGACCCTCATATTATCTATGGAGTTAAGCTGACATCTCAAGTTAGCGATGCCAAAAAGTTTACCTTCATTTCAAAAACCTTACCTTCATGCTGTACGGGTACAGCTCACGAACGGAGCTAACCCCACCACTGTTCTTTACCTCCAGGAGGCAACGTTTCAGAGTTTGTAGCTGGTTGTAGATTGGTAGTAACGCCTCGGAGACGGGCTCGGACGATATCATAAGATGGTAAATGTAGCCGTAGCAGCGGCGGATGAGGTATAGTAAGGTCTATCTCCAATTAATACATGACCGATGACCTCTTCATATGGAGAGAGAACATACCCTTTGGACATAGAGCTCAGCAGGCTGGCCGTCCTCATCTAGCCAATTGCCATCAACACGGCTCTCGTCAATCTTGTCAAGTTGCCGTTGATAGTCGTATAAGTCAGTCTCTCGCAGCGACCAAGCCTGCGTCAGAGATAACTTGTCGAGGTCGTTTCGAATGCCTATGAGGACATCGTAGATCGGCCGCCATTTGTCTGGAAATTTGCCGCCCCTGAGTAATCCATTAAGCAAGAGTCAAGGTGGATGCGATGTGTGACTCACCGTTCCAAAACTACGCCTGTATAGAGTTGGCATCTCTTTAGGAGAGACACAACCCCGTCACTGCCTTGCAGTGTATTCCCTTGCTCATCGACGAAATTGCCATCTTTCCTCATCTCATCAATCTCATTCAGTTGAAGTTCGAACTTGTGTATGTCCTTAGGGTGAAACTTCAAAGGCAACATTAGCAAGATCTGCGAACCTATACGATAAACTGGTATATCTTCGCACCTTCGACTTCGTATTGATCATGGCCATTTGTCTTAGGATAGAAACAAGTTTCTCGGCCGTAGGTCTCAACGGTTCCGCAATATCCTCAATCTTTTTCTGAAGCTTGGCGAGAGAGGCTCGACATCGTTCGATGCGACTTGCAATGAGAGTCTCGAGCCATGGATTGGATTCGGTTGAGTGTTGATCGTGTACTATTTCGGACAGATGCTCGAGGGTATGCGACATGCTCTCCAAATCCTTAGCGGAAAACAGGTCGGCCTCCGTGAGATGGTCCAAAAGCCGCTTGATTGTCGATGTTAGGGAGTATGCCGCAGGGGCCTCGTTGTTCCGCCCAATTGTCATGAAAAAGAGTGACAGGAGTTGAAAGCAACTGTCTACTACTCTATCCACTATAAGGAGAGGTAGCCGGTTAGCATCTTTAGCGATACCAAGCTATAGCGTTCGGACCATTCGAGTGGTTAAGAGCGCACCTCTATTTTCTTCGACAGACTTCCCACGTCGAGTTTCGTTAAGAAGCTTGACTTGATGGGTTGTCTCATCATAGAGACTTATGACATCCTGGGAACGCACGTAGGTAGTGCGGTCTAGCTTGCGCAGTAGTAGCTTATCCTGAATCTCTACAAGCTTCGCCAATATTTGCTTCTCTCCCTCATCCTGAGGGGGTGGAAATTTAGGCGTCTCCATGAGGGGTTGAAGGGCCGTCACCAGGTCGGTTGGCAGTCAAGTTTTCTTTGGTGTAGATAGGGGAAGACAAAGCCAGAAGAACGGCGATGGATAATGATAGTACTCTTGAGAGACAGGTAGCAACAGGCCCGAAAGAAGTCCTGATTTTCTCTCGTTGAAGTACTTACTTCTTCGTAGGCAGTACGAGTAGTTGCGCCGACGTCGTCAACCTGTGCTGCCACTAAGTTGAGATAAAGATGTCCGCCACAATGGGACAAGTAGCCGCAGCTCGTACCGATGCACGCATGGATTATGGCAAGCGACAAAGAAGCGTCCAATTACGTCAAGCGACGGACACGAGAAGAGGACCCAAGCTGCACATGGGATACAGGTGTGACAGGGGACTTTTTCCGTACGAGCCTTGAAAGGCGTTGTTGGGTTGTCAAACTTGAAGAGATGAATGTGATTGGTACCCAAAGCTTCCTCCTTCCCAAGTACGTCTGACGAACATTCGTCAAGGGTGTTTCTCTAGCAGCTACTTACCTACGTACTTACGTGGTGGGGAGACGACGACCTCGAAGCCGACGAAGGAGGGGCAAGTGGCGTTTGCGGGCCTCCAAGCTCCAAATGGATGCAGGGTTAGGTGAGGTGGGCTTGTGCCTACCTGACAGTCCGATTACCTCATAGTTGTAGGCATGTTCTACCCTCCAGTAAGTACCTAGTCTCGTGTTCACATGTGCAAAGCAGATTTTTTACTCTTCTACAAGAATAACAAGAAATAAATTGAAATGACATAGAGGTAACTGCTTAGGTATCTAGACAAGTCAAACATTGAACGGGAAGAAGCTTCTCCAACCTTTTTTGTGGGGATATTTCAACGCTGGAAAGGGTAAGATAGGTATCTACTTAGGTACGGAGTACTTCGTACTTGAATGGAGATACTGAAGTAGGTACTTCGCAGTACCGACAGTGCATGCATGATTGGTTGTTCTATCAGCCACTAGCAGAAGCCTATCCACCGCCTGCTGCAGCATCTGCCAGCTGTCTCACTGTCCGTCAGTGAAGACCCCATAGAATTACGGGGCTCCTCGGCACCTCGTTTTTCCACTCGCTCTTAGCCCTAGCGTACATTTCCGCCCACCAAAAATTTCCAATTGACGAGCCGACCTACTTCGGGTAATTAATCCAGAGCGCAAGTCAACCACCTTCGAGGCGTCCATCCTGCCAATTTCGCACAGACAACACCACTTCACGTCGTCGTCCACACACCACAAACCATCACAATGTCGACCGCCGAACTCGCCTCCTCATACGCCGCTCTCATCCTCGCCGATGATGGTGTTGAGATTACTGTGAGCGCGCCCCGAGATTTCCCCTAGCATTGCCCCTCCTCGCATGCGAATCTGAGGCGGGCGGGACACACCACACAAAACAGCGAAATTCATTCTAACCACCATTTTACAGGCCGACAAGCTGCAGACCCTGATCAAGGCTGCTGGTGTTGCCGATGTCGAGCCTATCTGGACACAACTGTTCGCCAAGGTACGGACCCGAAATATCGAAATGGGACGAAACGAGTCGGATTTGCTGATATAGGGGAATTTTAGGCTCTTGAGGGCAAGGACGTAAAGGAGCTGCTCTCCGCCGTCGGTTCAGGCGGTGGTGCTGCTGCTGGCCCTGCTGCCGGTGGTGCCGCCGCTGGTGGTGCTGCCGCTGCTGACGAGCCCGCCGCTGAGGAGAAGGAAGAGGGTACGTTTTTCGATCCTGCACCCCAACACAAAGTTGGGTGCGTTATTGGCGTTTGCTGACACCCATTACAGAGAAGGAGGAGTCCGACGACGACATGGGATTCGGTCTTTTCGACTAAATTCGTTCCGCTACGACAAGTTAACTTCTCTTTGTACTTCAAATGCATGGTTCGGGGTTCCATACACCATTGGTGTGGCGTGAAGGAGGCACTGCTATGGTCTGCCTAGGGGCAAATATCCTTCTGTCATAGGTTGAATATGACAAAATGCTTTCGCAAATGACCAGTTTATTCAGCGGTCTTTGTAGGGCTCAGTACGCGGCTACGATGTGATTGGGATGCAAATCTGATTTCGGTGTTACTGGCCTTAGATGAACAAAAAAGTACCCCGGAATGGAAATGACGATTCTTGCATGACATGCGATATTTTATGTTGTTGCTATCTAGCCCCATCACTTAGTTGAGCCCGAGAGCCACCTATCCTTAAATCAAGACGCCACGCCATGCACTCATAATGACCCTCGTGTGCCTACTTATCCTTTGAGGCGCTTATTGTACGACGAGCGCAGCGCTAGGAACCAAACCAGCCTCCTTCAGTGTCTTTCCGAAGTCCAGGTTTCCCTCAAAGACCTTCCTCGGGAAGTTCTGGATGAATTTGGTGACAGCCGAACCATTCTCGGCCTCCACCATCTGGGCAACTTCGAAGAGCGTGGTTTCCGCCGGCAAGGTCCTCATGATATTTCCGCCAGGGGTTTGTAATCGTAGACGGGCCTCATTGTGATTTGCAGCGGGACGAGACGCTGCTGCAGCAGGAGCCGGAGCCGGGGCCGGGGCTGGGGCGGCAGCTGGAACAGCTCTTCCCTCTCTGGCCGCCTTCGCCTCCTCAGCTTTACGCCGTCGCTCCTCTTTGTCGGCCTCAATCTTGGCCTTGATGCGCTTCTTGGCCTCCATCTCGGCAACCTTCTCCTGGCGCTTCTTGGCCGCCTCCTTGATCTGCTCTTTGCGTTGCAGCTCCTCCTTCATATCTTGTGACTCCTTGGTAGCCTTCTGGCGGATTTGCTGGAAAAGGGGCAGTTAGTAGACATAGAACATAAACACTTGCTCCAGCGTGAGACGTACTTCATTCCGCTTCTGCTCCTCTTTATCCACGATGGCCTGGTTAGCTCTCTTTGCCTTGACCTTTTCCCGGAGCTCGGCGAGCCTTTGCTGCTTCTCCTCCGCGGTCAAGGGTGCAATTTCCTCGGTCGACTCTGCAAAATCGGAGTGGCCTCTATACGCGGCGTGTGAGCGGATAATGTAAAGTGGTTTGCGCGCCTCTCTGTCACCTATCTCATCGATCACTTACGACTTGTTCGCATGGAACTCGGCTTCTCGCTGAGAGCGGAACTTCTTGTTGCACTCGTTGCAGACGAGGGACATGGCGACGACATCTCCCTCAATTTTGGCGACGCTGGGACCAGCTTCCTCCTCGGCTAGTAGCTCCTCGAGATCAGTGTCTTGATTCTTTTCTAGCCAGTCCATCGCATCCGGCACTATTGTGAGGTTAGCAAGCTTAATAATCTAGTCACCACAAGTGTTCAGGTTGGAGATGACTTGCAGCCATCGGATCTCTTGACAGCCAGCTCAGCACGCTGCTTGTCGAAGCCCATCTCGAGCAGCTGGTCTAGAACGGATTGCGACATATTGACTGCGTGCGATGTTGAGATATGTAGACAGAATAGGTAGGGAGGGATCAAGTTGTCTGGTGGAGTACGGTGTATACTTTGAGATGGAAGTATGCTATGATGTGAAGAAGCTTCTCAAGTCATATAAGGTATATATGAAAAATATAGGAATATGGAAAAATATGAATGGTAGTGAGAATACCTGGAGCTATCTCAATGTGAGGCAAATTGTTCAATGTGTGTTTGTTCATCGAAATGATGAGACAGCCTCAGCCTGTGACATGTACGAAAGGGACGTCATTGCCAGTGTTGCCTCATTAAAGGCCTAATATTACATAGGTAATACCGGGGTACGTATACAGAGGTTCCTCATTTGTGCATTTCCACCGGTGATGTTGCATTTCGGATCCTAACTTCATGTTTTAAAACCGTATGGGTATCTAAGCGGGCATGCAAGCTAATCTCCTGGTGCTTTCCATTCAAGCTGCAATCTTATCTGATTGCCTTTAAAAAGTCGTGAGTTTTTAAAGTACTCAAGAAGAACGTAGATTGCATATGGCCTCAAATGCAGATGAGAGGAGTCCCGAGGTCTCTCCACCAAGTGTACCACGTATGGTAGGCCATTCTAGAATTGCTTAATGTAATGGTGGTTGGACTTTCTTAGGCGTGAGCTAGGGAAGTACCTAAGCCCCTTACATGTGAATGGTCAGTGATATGGAGTTTGAGCCCCTTGAAAACAACACAACAGCTTCCGTTCGTAAGTCTGTATGAAACATCCTAGCAACTAAATATTCAAGTAGCAATCACCCTGACTGATTTCGAAGACGAAATAGTCACAGTTTTATGATGGCACTACCTGTAGTACTTCAGGTACATGATACCTACATGTACCCCCCAAAAGCTCGTTGGGTGGGGCCCAACTCACTGGCTAACAGGCGACGCCGAGTAACCGGACGTGGCCTGTCTTCTGTGTGCATTGGTGATATCGGGTGATGCAATTACAGCTTAGGAGGTTCTAGCGTAAGTAACAGAGAGACCCTCCCTTCCACCTACCACCTTCACCTTGGCACATGTCTGTAACGTAATCAATCGTGCTCTCAAACAACCACTCGAGCCACTTTACCTATCTTTCCGTCTCGCAGGATTAGGAGAGCCTTTCAACCCTCATTATCGTCATCCCCATCCGCTACTGCTACCGCCCACCACGCTAAGGCTACGTCACCAGCTGCCCTGTATTTTGTTTCGTTTGGTCCGGACATAGGTACAGACATAGCTACTATCTTAGGTACCTACCTACACACATACATAGGTCGTGTAGGTATACTACGGCCCTCGAACCTCAGGCCAGCTTGCGATAAATCCACTGCTACCATCCTGCTTTCTCGTGTCCTGCAGGCATCGCACCTCCTGCCACTACGATCTGTCTCTCGACCAAATTCCCCTTTCGACTAAGTCGTTACCATATATATCTTCGAGTAGACGCTATTCAACATGTCTGTCGAGATCGAGCCCCAGGAGCTGGGCTTCCACCGTATGTGACCACGAATGATCTCATGCAGTGATCCTTTCTTCCGGTATTGTGCCCAGCGCTTACACATGCAGGCCCCTTCACTGTTGAGGTGCTTGAGAATCTCAAGATTCGGAACCCGGGCACCCAGCCGGTTGCTTTCAAGGTGCGTACGAATACTGATTCGGATTTCAAATCATACCGGCAGCCGGGACTAACGCCTTCCAGGTGAAAACCACCGCACCGAAACAGTATGTCTTCCCTTACCACGTTCGTGATTTCGCGATATCCTCCAACGATGTAGGGTTATTGACGCATAGCGCCGCTTAGATACTGCGTTCGACCCAACTCAGGCCGTGTCGAGCCGAATAGGGAGGTTGAAGTACAAGGTAGCACGTGCCCATCATTTTCAATATCCAATCACTGACCCTCCGGCAGTAATTCTACAGGCCATGAAACAAGAGCCTCCTCCGGGAACGAAATGCCGAGACAAGTTTTTAGTGCAGTCGGTTGCCATCACTCCCGAGAAGGACTTCTCCAATCTGGCATCCATCGTAAGCTCGATGCCAGCATGCGCCGACCTTGAACATCCCACTAATTGCTTGGTAGTGGGATACCATTGACAAGTCTCTGGTACAAGAGAAGAAGATTCGTGTCTCTTTCCTCGACCCCAGGAGCTCTCCTGCCGCCGACGCTACTGTCTCAACACCTCATAAGAGTGCAGCCGTGAATGGTGTATGTTGTCCCGCACACTGGGTGGTGGAAGCCCTTTGCCTAAAGCTTACTAATCCATAATACAGAGCGAGGCATCGCCAGATGCTGCCCCTCCAGCCTATTCATCGCCGAGTGACTTCGCCGCTGGACGTTCTGAACCCAAGTCCTCCGTCGAGGAAGAATCGCGACCAGAAGAGAAGCCTAGCCTCGCAGCACCTGTAGCCGTCGCCGCAACCAAGAATAGCCAGCCAAGCTACGAGGAACTGAAAGAGCAGCTGGCCCAAGCCGAGAAATTGATCTCCCAACTCAAGAAAGACGATGGTGGATTGCGACAGCGGAAGACGGCCAGTATAGCAGAGGCTAAACCGAGCGCTAAGCCCGCCGAAATCGCGCAAGCCGTACGGGGCGGTACCGAAGGTGTGCCAGTCCAAATTACGGCTATCCTCTGTCTAGTGAGCTTCCTACTCGCATACATCTTTTTCTAAGATGTTGCCCGAGATCTACAGTACGGATACGAGCACCCAGGACGAGGAAAATCATTCAGGATCACGAATACTATTACGAGCCAGCGAGTTTGCTAAATATCGTGGACGGCAGCTTCTGGATGAGGCTGGAGACTAATGATACGATCAAGTAATCATTCTACTTTGGTAGCCGCAGGACTTGGGGACCTCCAGCCACCCAATGTCTTGAAGGCCCAAGCCAAGCATGATACGGGGACGTCCGGTCAGGATTGGAGAGGGAAGCATGGAGCCTGAGAGAATAGGAGAGATATAGGGTGACTTGTCGCTGTAGGGAAAGAGACAGGGCTCGACTTGTAGTTTTTCCTGTACGGTATACCGCGTGTGCCTTCCCCAGCATGCGTGTCCTTTTGTTAGTGGAGCGTTTGGGGATATATAAAGTCCCTAAAGCTTACCTATCGGCTTCTCTCACTTGCTCAACCCGATTGAATTGTGAAAGACATAAAGTGTTAGACTTCGGAGATATAGTACGTGCTATTCTAGGCTTACCTTGTTCGCTGTAATTGAAGCATGTACGCTATCTAAGGGAGTTTCACGCATGATAATTCCGCGTATTGGGTGCAACATGATACTACGTAGAAGCATGCCCAAATCATAAGTAATCATATTGCGGTATTGGTACATTTTGATCTCACCTTGGTTAATCCCAAACGCCAAACGCCGCTGGTGCAAAGATAATCTAGAGATCCCCATAGCATGGTCAGGACTCCTCCTCACTCATAGCTTCTCGCAAGAGTGGCCCTCCATAAACAGCGATCCATGCGATGCAGTCTGCTAAGGGCAAGGACTTCAGCTTCGCAGGCCATGACCTATATACATTCGTCTCGTTGCCTCTCTTGGTCGTTTATTAATGCCGTCACGTAGCTCTTGCTTCCAGCTCGTTAAAGCAAGGCATTAAAATTGTAGACATGCTCATTGTAGAACAAGGGGTAATCAGATAGAACCATCACGACTCTAGCTCATCTTCTTTCCACCCTTCGACGGGCTTCTGCTTCTGAGCGCCCTGTCCGACCAAGCGCCCGCCCTCCTTGCGCTTCACGCGGCACCGGATGCCGACGCTCTCGTCGAAGATGAAGCGCCAGAGGACGTAGGTCCAGGAGGTGTGGTGGGGCAGGTCGGCGTAGAACTCGCGCGCGATGTCGTGCAGCTTGTGCAGGCGCGTCCAGGGGACGGCGGGGAAGTCGTGGTGCTCGTTGTGCAGGCCGACGTTGTACGTCAGGAGGTTGAGGGGCCCGTAGTACGAGTAGGTCTCGGGGACGGGGATGCCGTTGGCCGGGTCGGCCTGCGCGGGCGCACCGTCGAGTACACGTAGTGCTCGGCGATGAAGTGGCCCGCCAGCGGGTGCAGGCTGCCCGCGAGGAACGAGGAGAGCAGGAAGTACAGCATCGACTGGAACCCCAGGGTGCGCAGGACCGCGGCGTCGAAGGCGAGCTGCGTGGCCACGTTCAGGGCGGAGACCCACGTGAACGGCACCTGGTAGACGGCCATGGGCCGCAGGGCGTAGAAGAAGATCTGGAAGGTGCAGAAGAAGGCCTTGCCGAGAATCGAGTCGAGGAAGATGGCCTCGAAGGCCGTGGGCAGGTCCGTGTCCAGGCCGTCGACGCCCAGGGACTTGTGGTGCGTCAGGTGGTAGGGCCGGAAGGAGGCGCTGTAGGGGATGCCGATGGGCAGGTTCGCGACGATGGCGAGGAGCCGGTTCGCCGTGGGCGAGCGGAAGGCGAGGTTGTGGCTGATCTCGTGGATGGCGAGGAAGAGGTTCTGGTTGGCGGTTGCGCCGACGACGTACGCCAGGAGCCAGAAGGAGGGCGAGAAGAAGGGCGTGTTGCGCAGGAAGTAGGCGCAGAATATCTGGATCGATACGACGAGGACAACGACGTATTTCGTCAGGGGTTCGGGACCGCAGAGCTTAGTGACCTAATTCATTTCGTTTCCGTGTCAGTGATATAGACCATTTTGTCTGCGGAGAAGGGCCTGTAATACCTCTGGATGTGCCTTGATAATCTCTAATCTCCTCGTCCGGTGTGGCTCCTCGGTGTATGTCCAGAAGAAGTCTCTGTATTTCACCTCGACAGGATCGCGGGGGAGGTCGCCTTGAGCCGAAGCATCGCCCAGTTTCCCATCGGGCTTGATAGTCTTGTCTTTATTCACCTGCCTGGGCGCGCTCGTCACCGTCGAAGCTGCTGATGGGGCCATCTTGTTCCGGCGTCTTTCTGGTGAATATTCCTCCACACACTTGATGCAGGTTTTATTCGCAGCAGTTCAAAATCCAATGTCCAGATTCCAGGTTCGTGAAGACAAGAGACAAGCAGTGATTCAAGATGAATTGAACTAAAACGAAAGGAGGGGTTGAAGAGGCACAGTACAGTAACCCGTTCCACGTAACAAGACTGAATTGAATAAATGGATATCTCCTCCCCCACACGGTTCTCAATTGGCAATTGCGGTGAAGGGGCTTGTTGAGAGGATCTGGCCACCGAGAGAGCGGCTCTTGGTGGGATGAAGGTGGACTCAGAAGATTGCCTTTCTGGGGCGAGCAGAGCTGGGATCAGGGGTCTCGCTCAGTCTTCACAGCCAATCAGGGCCCCACGCACCTCCCAATTGATTCAAGCGTCGTACCACAGTGGTGGACCGATCGAACCTTTACGCAGTCTGAGGTCTAAGTCCCTGAGTCCGACTAAGGTTGATAAGGTTGATATTGCTGCTACAGGTAATTACCATACATCAATCAATACCACAGCGATTATAGTTATACATGCACATATTTATTTACATTGAGCGGAGAATAATCCCACTGAAATCCCAGGTTGTTTAATTATATAATGCCATGTTGAGGTGATTGTCTAGACTTTCCATCATCGAGACAATAATACTAGTACTGATAAAAGTTGCCGCAGTTGTCAAATGTCCAACACTGGAGCGAGAGAGGATACGAATTGCAATAACAAAATGATCGAATAGCATCTTGAGCTCTTCCGTAGCTCTAATGCGTAAGATCGAATACTTTTAAAATGATGAGGGGGTTGGAGGAGTAACCTTTCCGGCCGGGTTGATGAAATGCCGGAAATAAGTGTACTTGTCTCTGGCTTAAGGAACGTTTCGCTGGAGAGCAAGGAAAGCTCGTGCCTTAACCCACTAAGGGTCTGTAAATCAACAATAACTTGACGAATATCCCCTTGTTCGATACGTCCTCTGTAGTTGTTACACACGCTCAACACTTGTACGCTGTTTCGCATTCGCATTTCAGGCTACACCCTCAGCATCCGCCTTCTTATTGCGCATCTCTCAAGGCTATTGAAACTGAAGCTATTTAGCCCTCGCTTATATGAGAATATTGGCGGACCTTGAAGGTTCAGAACCCCGAGGGCATGTGTATGTAGACTCAAGCTAGCCTGCAAGGCCGGAAGCGATCCAATGTGACCTTCGAGGGCCCAGGCAAGCCATAAAAGATTACTATAATCTGAAGCAATTCTAAGCCCCAATCTCCAGCCCGTGTTATAGCAGTTCCATCAGACATCATACTCTACTTCCAGAATGAGATGATGATTATTAGGGGCATTTATATAGATGAAGTTGTTATTCTACAATTGAAGGGTATCGACCCAGATGAGCAGAACAAATAGAATATTGTGTAAGTTAAGAAGAATGTTAGCCCTTTCCAGTATCAATACTATAAAAAGTCGTTCATTTTGCGCTGCTTATTAACCATTTCCCCACAGCTGAAGTGGTGTATTACACATGAAAACCGGACTTATATGGAACCCTATACAATCCTACTCACGTACTATGAGCCCACATACATTCAATGTATATTGTGCCGTCCAGAGTTGATTAGAAAATTTCCGCTTAAGTCGAGGTCTAGGATTGGACCGCGGTATTTTCCAAAATGCATATTGTTGCGCGCCTTGAAAATGTGAGTACTACAGAGTTTTGGTGGTAACCCATCGACAGTCGGCCATATTAAAAGTGAGGCTACTCAGCCCTCGCTAATCTGAGACATATTTGCCGGTGTCGGATGTTTAAAAAGGCCGGCCCAGCTGTGTATATGGTGAACTGGAGGCACTCAGGCGGCAGAGGATCCGAATGGACCATACGCACCTTGGCAGCTATATCCGGTTATTTTATCGCGAAGGCCGAAACCACGACTCTATACCTATTTATCAATAATCAGATGCATTGGGAAAAGGACACACCATTGGGAGCACCTTCTGTTCCTGTTTATATCATATTTTTCCAGTTAGGCGGGTTTGGATTTGTGATGATCTCTTTTAGATAAGTCGTAGCCATGAGAAGATAGGACAACGTTATCCTCTGTTTAGACTTAACCTCTCTCACATATCCTATGGTCAAGTATAGGTCATTGCCCATTACGAGGACATTATGAGTATACTTTCCCGTCATCAACGCCAAGTTCCATGTGACGTTATGACTGCGACATATTCTCGAAAATATTTTCTGTACTACATACATGGATTGATCAATCGAGACCGGAATTCGTCAGCGGAATTTTGGACAAATAAGATGTAAGTAGCCAAGCCTATGCCAGGCTTCATTGCCTTTCCGGCATTTTTCGCGCAACATGAAGATCATATGCAGACATTTCCTTGTTGGTAATCCAATGGATTAAGATATGACAGGGGCAACAAACTGAATTGAATCGGGGTACGCCGACAAGCCCGTAGGAGTGTATTGTAGAAGTTGTCTCGAAGACCTTCGGTCCCGAGTGATGAGAGCTTTCACTTCCATTTTGCCACGAGAAGAAGCAAAGACAAAGTGTTACACTCAAAAACGACGCCGTTAGACGTGAATACAGTCTAACGGTATATATAGGCCCACCTCAGTGCGACACAAAGCGAAAAAGAAGGTGTCCTCCCACAGCCACGCAATCTGCAGAGATTTTAACTAGCAGCTTAGGATATTTGCCGATAGTGCCCTCCCACGGCACCCCATAGCCGAAGCGGAAAGCCTTCTTGAAAACGTATGCATGCAAGAGATGATATTCATTGCATTGAGACCATTCCAGAATGGTGTAAGGTGGTATGATAAGAGGATGAGATTAGTCTTGGATCCAAGCCTTCGGAACTATACAACCGGTAATAGGTTGTCTATATTGACACTTTATATCCGTATCCTATAAAACGAATCACCTCTTTGTAAGACGTTCGGAGCCCCATTCTCTCAGAGAGAATCTTGAACCCCCACATTATCTTCTCACCTTCAGGGGCCGGACGGTTCTATCTGAGTTATTGGACCGGCAAGCTATGCTTCTTCTGGGTTTCCGTCATAATGTGACGTGAATAGGCTATGCACGCGGGATGGAAAGGCAGAATGGAAGGCAGATAAGGACGTAAAGGTAGGCTGGGAGATCTACCTATCATTTTGATTTTTGTTCTTAAAGCACTGCCTACCTTCGAAGCGGGTACATACATATGTACTGTAGTGATTCATGTGATAACTTGCATTGTTACTGTTGTCCATTGTTGGTTTACGGCGATCTGCTTCTATGAACAATGGCCGATGGAAACTTGGTTGGTATTAGTTAATAATGTGTGCTTATAGACTAGCCAGGAGTAATCTCCAGCATAGCCACAAATACCTCTCTTTTTACGTCCAAGCACTCAAGCGTAATTCCTGTCAGAGCAGAGAATGGGAATACTCCCTCCCGTAAGCTAGACTAACTGGGCTCAATGCAACATTATGTATGTAACGCCCCACGATATTTGCTAGGTGCAGATCCACATTGCGGCAGGTCTAGTTGCCTCACATTCCAACCAGGCGAACCAGGCGACCGATGTAAAGCAGGGGTCATCATCTCCCAGATAGATCTTCGGTCTAGCCTGTAGTGGAACAATGAGCTAGGTAACCCCATTACTTATTAGTCCCTTCGTGCTATTTAGACTAGCTTCAACAGCTTAATGAGGCACGTTTCCGAAGTTTGCTATCTCTTGATAGTACCCCTTTTCCGCTAGCTTTAGCAATCTGGAGAGGTTTTTGTAAAGCTAACCCTAGATTTAGTAGGTACCCTTCCGATGCGAGCGGAGGGCCACGCTCAACTGACACCGTGCTGGTTGGCTTAGATCTCTACCACGTATTCGCACATTCCAGGTCTCATGCACCGCTTATGCAGACAGAATAGAAAGCTGCTCATCATGGTCTACACATATTCGCCCTGAATGTCTCGGACTAGCCAAGGCTACTGGCTGAAATAGAGCTTCCTTCGTATTTCGGAGTGCATGGCGTTTCCATAACAAGCCCAAGACTCAACACTGCTGCCGTCGCGATGTAGGGGAAGAAAGCGACCTGCTGATGAAGTCCACGTAGCGTCTAGCGACAACTCATTATTTGAGGTATCAACTCCGCTCCATCTCACTGCAGCCCCCATCGAGACGTTGGGGCTAGACTGCAACACCTCGCTTGACTTGGCTTGCTTGCCTGTGTCTGGATCTACACCATCATGGGAATCGAACGGAATTTGTTGGCCGAGGATGTTTCCACCATAAGTCATGCCTTCAAATCTAGCTGCGGGGTCGAATGTAATGAAGACGAGCGCTTGAACACTCCCTTTTGACCCATCACTAGTTGCATAGATCACAGACCGTTCGTCACCCGTGGCAGTTATGCAGCCCTGGTAGCCCTCAACATCGAGTAATTGCCGAACCCTGCTTATAGATGGATCTGGCTCTTGTGAACCCTGTTCGGGCGGCCATATATACCGCGTATTGGGCTGGTAAGGGTGTTCGAGGGGTTGATCGAATGGCTGATCAGAGAACTGATAGGAGGGCTCACTGAAAACCCATGGGTTCTCCAGTAGCTGTTCTTTTGACATCAATTTTGCGCCCGGCTTCAACCTTCTATAGCCAGTTTGAAGACGTAGCCGTTGTGCACCAGAGGTGTCCATGACTGTATCATCAATCAGATCAATGAAGGTATGACAGCATCTGATATAGGCACAAAGTGTGTTTTGCTTCGTACCAATAATGAGGCGTTGGAGCTAGCATCTCCCACATGAGTATACTGGTCCATCCGCCTGCGAACGGGGGCGTCAGACTGGGCACGGTCACCTATGCCCCTCCTCGTGGCTGTGCCGACTCCAGGCCGTTGGTATACCCGCGGGGTGGTATTTTCACGGAACGTCACTTCAGTTGAATAGTATGTGCGCTGACTCCCGCTCTGACCCTTTGACCATTCTTTTCTGCACTCCAAGATCATAATGTCACCTGTGGTCTCATCCATTTCCAAAGACAGAAACCCCCATCGGTCATCATAAGGACCTTCAGAGTGAGATCTTCTCCAGCTGTCTTCGCTACCCATCACTTCGAGCTTCGAAAGAGAAGGCTCATTCAGGGGAAAGCGGAAGCAGTAATAGTAAGACTGCCACTCAGGATCGTCGACTTCATTAAGAGTCTTGCTGGAGACGCCGTAGAAATAATCACCAAATATTTCAAAGCAGACTGTCATTCCTATGTCGAACCCTACCAAGCTTCCCATGAAAACTCGGGGTTGGGGAAGCCAGGAATTGCTGGTTAGACTATAGCCTTTAAGGACCCATTTTTTGAGCCCGTCAGCTCCTTCCTCGGAGTGTGTGCCAAAGTAGAGAAATCTGTCATTGTTCCTGACGAATATTCTAGCCGTAGAGGCCAGGCGGAACGTCTCGAGGATTTGGTTCGATTGAGGTTTAATGATAAGCAGCCAGTTTTCTGTCTCGTCTATAGCGAAAGAAAACAGGCAACTTATAATCCCAGCTGCTTGGTAGAGTACTCTGAACTTGTACTTGCGACAATTCGTCGCTCGTGGGATTGCCTCGCTTATCAGCTTTGGGATATCCACGACGAGTTCCTGATCGGTTGACCCGTGTATATCTAGGATTCGAAGCCATCGTTTTGGGCGAGCTTCGATGATATAACACAGTTTGCCGCCGAAGAATACATACGAGTCGGCGCAAGCGACGATGCCCATAGCGTACGGAGAGGCCTTCGACAGTGCCTCACGTCGCTTGGCGATACGCCGCAATGCCTGTGAATAGCGGCCAGATTTTGACGCTTTTCGAGCCTCTAAGCTGTAAGGTACTTTGCTCTGATGCGACAGCATTAGTCTCCATTCCCCCCTGACGACCCAAAAGAGGTCTAATGCTCTACTTACTGTAACCACTGGTTTGCAGAAATGGTCGTCGCGTATGATATACTGGAAGTGCTTACAGCACAGCGACCAGTTGAATACATCTTCAATGTCTAACTCTTGCACGATGTATGAAACCAGCTCGTAAGGAAGCCTCTTCAGCCCCGGGATCCCTGACGGAATAGTCATTTCTTCCGCCCCCCGCTTGGCCGGAGGTAGTACCCTCCTGAATCGCTTGAATCAAGAGCATTGGCCACATCGGCGGAAAGATGGACTTTCTCCGGTGAGTGTCTGGCTTCGCAGTCCATTATACCGCAATTTATATAGGGCCCTTGTCTTAGGTGCGGCTCTACTCTACTTAAGTCTGCTGTTTGCTGGCAAAGAGAACGGGAACATCTCCCTTGCACTTGTGACCACAGCTCAAAGACCGAGGCAATGTACCTAACGACAGGGATCCCTGCCTATCGGGACAGCTGTCAAGGCGCACAAAACACAAAGCCAGATGAGGTTCAAAATGCCTGTAACCTTGTAGTTTGTGTTGCGTCAAGTATGGTAGTACCACCTAGGGAGAGTCGCCGACGTATTGAGTATCTGCATGTATAGTTACATTCAGTGGTGGACTGCTTCAGGGGTCCGAAGAGCCTCACCAATATGATGAAGTGTGCTTTGTTGGCCCGAGAGCCTGCCTTGATCGGCTGGGATACTAGTAGTCTAGAGTGCTTGATGCCAAGTCAATTGATGCTACTCGTATCCCAAGCCGAGCCTCAAATTCAGCCTGTTTCCCCATCTCCTTATAATTCCATCTATCCCAATTACTCTGTAACGTCAGTTGTACGTAGTACTACTTTCGCCCCCAACTACTAGCACAAGGAAAAACAGTTCCATTGCATTATACCGAGATGTGGCTGCTGTGCCGAAAGTGGTCACGAGATGCGTCCTCGCAATTATCTCCCCCGCTCTGTGGAGCAAACACTCGGGGCGCCGCCACCACCCCTCCCTCGCCCTATATCACCGGGCGTCGAGATGCCTGGATATGACATTGTTTGCAGGTATTTGCGGCTCTGCCCATCGCACGTGTAGACTAGCAGCGTTTCAGACGACCCCTCAATCCTCAACAACATTCGCATCCCCCAAATTTCCTAGTTCCCCTCTCGTCACATCTCATTCAGGTCTATAGACCAAAGCGTTTCTCTCTGTACTATAAGTCCCTGGCTGCCTCATTCAAGGGAATCGAATAGCGAGACATGGCGTCGCTCATAAGGCGTGCGATGCTGTCGGGCAAACAAACCTTTTGTGGGAACCCGTGGCCCAAGTCTTACAACGCTACTACTACTACTACTTCCTATACCTTTCTTTATTGATCTCCTTCAGTTTACCATGGCTGATCATTTCTCTAGTTCAGGTAGGCACAGCCTGCCGAGACTGATGCCATTCGTACCCAACGTTTCAGCTTCGGCTTCGGTTGGGCTGTAAGGCGAACCATCTCTGTCTACTATGGCTGTGCTGGCCTACGTACGTCAATTTCCCAATTGAAGATGACGAAATCTTGCTGGGGCGGACGGGGGCTGAAAAGAATGTGACACTGGCAGTTCTCGGCCGTTTTACCCCGGCCGAATCGTGGCAATGATGACAGGATGCTGTGAAAATTGCTGGTTTTAGGGTCATCCCTTGCGCCTTTTATTCTCCATCTTGCATCGTCTTGCTACCTGGGGGCCGCAAAGGCGCAAAGGCGAGCTTAGGGCGGTAGCACCATTGCTGATTTCCTAGGTTATCCAACCCAAAAGGATACGAAGAGGCAGCTCGAGCCGTATTATTAGAACCGACTGGTTGGCTCATAGTCACCAAATACCTCAAGTCCAGGGGGTCAGAGGGTCACGGCGTTCTCCGACATGTACAAGCGGCCGTTCGATACACACAGGCAAGCTTCTGAAATCGTTACCATTGAAGCTAATCTGGAAATTATCGTCAGTCGTGACCCTATACTCGTATGTCCTATGGGGTGCATCCACGTGTCAATGCCACGATCAAAGAGGGACGTCCACATTGCCTCGGCAGCGCATGCTGACAAGAGCGGCTGTGCTGAGAATGCGACAGCCAAACCTAGGCGCCACGAATGATTGAGAAGCAATCATTGGTCAGCGCACCTACGAATCAGCCATCTAGTTATCGCCACTTTGGCGGTGTTAATGGGAATCCCCGTTTAGGACACAATAGTAGAGGGAACCTCTTTCTTAGTCGCGTACCGTAAAAAATGATTGGTTCTTGTGAGTATACGTAGTCCAAATGTCTGAGCCTCAAAAGTTGAAACCCCTGAATCATTGGCTCCTAACCTTATCATTTTTTTTTTCACTTATCACATGTTTCTGCTTCGTGCCTATTAGGTATTGTCCGTCGCGTAGCACAGCATGCTTTACTCAGATTTTGAGCAAGGGGTGGTCACTTGAGTGTCTTAACAAACAACTCCTTTTCTGACCGACATTTTAAGTACCGATAAGGCGGCTGGATTCACCAACGCTTACGTAGCACAAAAGAAGGCTGGGAACGATCAGCTATCTCGGCGTTTTAAGTACGTGATAGTCAATCTGCGTTATCCTCCGGCAAGGCTGCCCGAAATATTGTATTTATCTTAACTTCAAAGGCAACGGTCTTACCAAAACCAAGAGCTTGGTGTGCCGTCTGGTATTAAGCTGAGAAGGAGACGGAAGTTTCCGTCTTCTGCATGACATATTTCCGGTTGAGAATGGAACGTCAGTATCAAGACGGATATTGGTCTCTGTATATCGTTGACACATTGAAATTAATAATTATAGGTGCTAACACGTTAGAGAAGCTTCTCGCAGTAAATAGACAGTCTCGGGAATACAACCGGAAAAGTAGTAACGGAACACGCGGGAATTAGATTTCATAGCCGGATTTTCATGGGAAGGCGATGAGATCTAACAGCTTTTCGATT
This sequence comes from Xylaria sp. MSU_SB201401, assembly GCA_002288965.1. Lineage (NCBI taxonomy): Eukaryota > Fungi > Ascomycota > Sordariomycetes > Xylariales > Xylariaceae > Xylaria > Xylaria sp. MSU_SB201401. Next base: position 356,821 of record NPFG01000001.1, read on the forward strand.
ACAAACACAAGGCTCATGCAAGAAACTGCGGACCATGAGCAAGAACCCTCGTAAAACGGGTTCCCAAAGAGAACAGAGTCGTTTACCGAAACAAGCAGAGTAACAGTACGGCCTTTGCTGAGGCAGGTTGACGAGACTTCTGAGTTAGAACTCCCCTCCCACCAACAAGGCAGAATAGCCCCATATATCGAAACTTGATCGAACGAGATCCTTTCTAATAAGATGCTCCTAAAGGATTATTGACACCTACTGTTGGACGTAACAGCATTACTACTAATTTCATCTTTCCTTATCGGACTTGAACAACTCATTACGTTGGTAAAAACATGCGATACATACGTTCATTGATAGCCTTACTGTCTGACTTCTTGGTACCTTAGTAAGTGAAACAAGATTAACCAATAATGCGGTCAACACCTGACCTAGGTATGCAAAGGAACTAATAAATGCTAGTGACCGGGCCGAGACAAGCATGATACAGATACAGGGGCCCTTTCATACCCAGAATCCCTAATACTTCGGTATTTACCGACAGCCTACTCTCATCTGACGGCATGCCTCCTCTAGCCACCAGTTGTGTTGCTGTCCGAAATAAGGGGCTGGGACGGCGTGATAGCCACCATCCAAGATGTTTCAATACGGAACAGAGTAGAAAGCCGACGAAGAGGCCCCACGATATCCCATGGTTATAATCCAACGTGGAGTATTAGTATAGAAGCCGTTTATTATTACCTGTATACTAATACTCTATATTTAGTCGAAGACGTCGTTACACGCACTGAACTCTTGTACGCTCCCTTTCCTGCACAATTCGGTCGTACTACTCTCGTCGAGAGTTATTGAAACTGAAGATATTCATCCCACGAAGTGATTTTAATTGAGTAGATGACTGTTCTAATCTGAAGCAATCCAAACCCCATAACCCTTTATTATAGGTGCCCAGTCAACAAGGAAGACACCTTGAATTATAAATCCAATTCTTGAGAGCTGTCACAGCACTGCCAATCTGTTATTCAAATGTAGACTTGTTGTTATTGCACAAAGAGGGAAGTTTTGACTTCGCCCTTGAGTCTATCCTATCCCCTATATATATAATGTCACTCCTGGTCCGTGCCATATTCGGAGATTGGACTTAGTAGTTCCGTGACAGTAGGTCGCTTTTAGTTAGCGTGAGGCTGTGGTAAGACGTCTATTGTAACGCAACTTATTAGTAGCTGTAAGATGGAGAGAGTATTCAGACTTCCTTGGCTATATACACCATGTAGTTCTTTGTTCAGACCTACCGGGGTAAGTGGCTTCTAACAGTTTTACCCTTTTCGATGTAGAAGAGGACTATTTACATGTCTATTTTGTAAGCCCAAAGCTAGCTCACCTTCTACCACTTAGCCCTACCCCGAGAAGCACTCCATAGAAATCGCAGAGATTGGTATCATATACTCTGAGATATGAACATATGGATCTGAAATCTTGGTTTCTCAGCGAATACATATATTTAACAGATGCTAGCGATGGTTCATTACCGCTCGCGGTTTTGATTCGGTTCGGCGTCAGCAGATGGTGTGCTTCGGCCTGGCCTCCGTTCCCGATCTTGGTGCTATTCACTGGGTCAATCAACCGAGCAAGACAAGACTAAGTGTATTCTGCCACACGTACAGCGTTCCACCTTGCCTCGTTAATAGAGTGTCGTGTATAGCTAGGGGGGTTTGGCTTAGTATTCGTTTTGTATGAGACTTGAAGGGGACAGGTATTACGCAAATAAAACCCAGGCCATGCAGAAAGCAGCGGCGGGTGCCATGATTGTCTGTGTCGGTGACTTAGCAACGCACATACCCAGACTCTCTCACTGTCGCAATGACCGGCTTACTACGTACTCGAGGTGTGATGTTTCCTTTGGGAGCCATGTTTATATGTTTATTGGTGATAGCCTGGCAGGTTGTGCCGGTTGAGAATTTCCAACAGCTTCGTTAACAAATATGATTATTAATGCGCCGTGGTGTTGTGTGAAGAACGAGCGACCCCCTATCACACCACTATCTTCTGAAAATCAGATTGGCTCTCCTGTCCACTTGTTGCACCTCGCTTCTGAACCAAGTAGGATGTTGGTTGGCACTGGAAATCTGGGCATGTCAGACAGGCACGCGACGAGGGAGGCGCCATCCGTGCCGCGTGGCGGCGGTTGTGGCTTTCCCTTAGAACAGATAAACTATACTAAGGTACAAGAGGGGTACATGTATTGCATATAAGCTCCGGTGGACCTAGTAAGTATAGCCCAGGTACCTTCTAAGCCAGACCGGCGCAGACATGTGATAGGGATATTTTCTCCCTGGGGTAGTTAGATGTTTTCTAAAAGAGGTTGTTATTACTGAGGAATCAACCAGAAACTAACAATACCGTTTCAAGGACCCTTTCCATTCCTCGACCACCGAACCCTGGGCAGAAACGGCGATGCCAATCCACTAAGCCCAATTCGGCGAGCGTTCATCTACAGACTACCGGGCAGGTTACCGGGCTCTCTCTCTCTAACAGGGAAGCTGCAGTAAGTAACCTTACCCACCTATTGCCGCTACCCTGCATTACCACATACGTATCCCTCTTCGGGCCACTTCTTTCTCCCTTGAACACTTTCAAGACACAGACGCAGAAGAGACGAGGTCGGCATCATAAACACACAAAACCCGCCCGCCATGACTTAGCTATTTCTCACATCCTCTTCTCTCCACCGCCGACGACATGTCTAATCCTTTCTTGTCCCTGCTGGGATGGACCTTCCTCCCTAACGTAAGTGCCTATCTGTCTCGCTAGCTCAACCCGTCTCTTTTCCCATGTGATACCTCTCTGCGATCCCCGTTCTGCCCTTTTCACAACGAAAAGCTAACATAGACCTCTCCCACCACTCCAGATGGTCACTGGCTGGGTCCAAGCCGGGTTCTACCATTTAACCATCCGCGCCGGCGACCCTCATCCTCCCCAGAACTCGCCCCGCTGGCACCTTCACCGCCGGCGCATCCACGCCCTCGTCGTCATTATCTACCTCATGTACATCATCTACGAAGCCCACTGGGAGCTGCAGCGTGCTGGCAGCTTCTACGCCTCCCTCAATGTTCCCTACGACGCCAACGACCGCACCATCAAGAGCCGCTTCCGCCGCCTAGCCGCCCTGCACCACCCTGACAAAGTCGCACACTCCTCTTCCTCTTCCTCGTCCTCGTCCTCCACAGGCGCTCACGATGCCGGCGACTTCTTTATGCACCTCAAGACGGCCTCCGATGTCCTGACGAATCCGGTACAACGATTTGCCTACGAGCGCTTTGGCCCCGAGATATTAACCTGGCGCAACTGCACCACGCTCAAAGATTATGTGTGGCGCGGCCTGCAGGTGCAGGTATTGCTGCACTACGCCCTTGCGGCCGCTGGTCTCTGGGGCTTGGGGTTCCTAGGGTATTTCGAGGTAGGGCGCTACTGGCGGTGGTTGACGCTAGTCAGCCTCTGCGTGTTCGAGGTGCACGTCGTCATGCGCCCCCAGTTCCCGTACTTCGTCGAGGCGTTCCTGAACCCGTTCCTCGTGCGCTTCACGCCTTTCGAACCCTACCTACCCTTCCAGCTTATTTCTCTCGCCCGTCGCGTCGCCATAGCCATCTACATTGCCATCGGACAGCTGGGCCCCATACTCCGCGCCGGCCGTGATCAGGAGGCTGCAGCCGATGAGAAGCTGCTGCAAAAGAACCTCGACCGTCTCGAACAAACCTCGAGATTAGTGGACAGCGATATCGCCCGCCTCATGGAGCTCGAGATGGCACCGTTTGCCGGGGATGCTGCGGCCGTCAAGGATATGCGAGGGAAGCTAAAGGAATGGCTTGTGCAGAATACGATCCGCGCCGATCCCATGGTCCGTGATGCGAGTAAGTGAATCTTTCTAGAGTTATTTCCTTTCTGTGGTGTGGTGCTTTGGTGGAGGGAAAAGCACTTCCCAGCAGGGTATCTCGAGGACATTCCCCAGACCCGCTATCATCTCCCCAAAGAACCGTGTGCTGACTTCAGCAAACTACAGTGGGCAAATCGTTACAGAAGCGAAGGGTTGATGCACCTGCGGGAGCTAAAGGCACGAAATAGATGAGTACATAGACAAGTAGAAATTCATAATGAGACACGGTCGGTTTTACTCCAGTTGCAATATATAACCATGTGCATGCATATTACTATGATAACGTAGATATGAACGGCGATACCTCCGTCTAAGGTTATGTACGATAGGTATATGTTCATATAATTGGTGGTATTGCGCTACTCTGTAGCTTATGTGCACATATATGATACAGCGTCTTCAGCAACCGAGCCCCCTATTTCTGTCGATACCGATTCGTCCAGTCTCGTCCCATCCTATCTCGAGATCACAGCCGCTGCCTTCCCCTAGTCTCAATAGGAATCAATACCATTCCCACAAAGGCCGCGAGGATAAGAGCCGCAGACAAGTAAATCGGGGCCGTGGTGCCGTCGCCGGGGGCATTGGCAGCGAGCAAAGGAGCCAGCAGGCCGGCGACGCGATTGAGGAAGCTCGCGACGCCCGTGGCGGCCCCGCGCACGGGAGCCGGGAATATCTCGGGGGTAAAGGCGTACAGGACGCCGTACATGATGTTCTGGCAGAAGGCCTCGACCGAGGTGAAGAAGAGCTGGGTCGAGGGCGTCGTGCCTAGCGTTGCGAAGAGGAAGAGGAACACGGCCGAGACCAGGGTCGAGATGGCGAGCGTGCCCTTGCGCCCTAGGAAAGGCGAGTCGTGGTCGACTAGGTACGCCGCTAAAAGACTCCCTGGGACGCCGACGACGGAGATGATGGCGTAATTGCGATATGTCTCTGCCATGGCGGCGGTGCCGCTGTCACGGGTGGCGACGGATACCTCGCCCCCGGCCCCGCCGTGCGAGAGATATTGCGGGAGAAAGGCGTTGAATAGCGGGTAGCCCATGCCGATGGCGGCCCAGCAGAACCAGATGAGTGCCGTGGTGAGCCCTAGCTTGCGGTTCTGGAATAGGGGCTGGATGTGACCGAGGGAGAAAGAGCTGAGGTTCTGCTTCAGGAGACTGCTCGCCGAGACGCGGACAAATGACGCCCTGTTACTCTGCTGCACCACGTCCTCGGCGTCAACGATGGCGTCGAGGATCTCCTCCGTCAGCCACGTCTTCTTGCGGTTGCGGAACGCGATGCCGTGGACGACGGCGACGGCCTCAGCCTGCCGGCCCTGCGACAGGAGGTACTTGGGGGACTCGAAGAGGTGGAACAGGCCGAAGCGGATCAAGAACATGACGAAGGTGACGAGGCCGACGGTGGCGATGAACAGACGCCACCCTTGGTCGACGGGCCAGTGGGCGATGAAGTACCACGCGAACAGCGACGACGCGAGCTGGCCCACGGGCCACCACACGGACAGCAGCGTCAGGAGCGAGCTCGAGGCGTCGGGCAGGAACTCGAGGAAGAGGGCGCCATCGACGGGCAGGTTACCGCCCACGCCCGTGCCCATCAGCGCGAACAGGATGCAGACGACGGGCCAGTTGGGCGCCAGCGCGGCGAGGGTGCCGAAGACGCTCGTGATGAGGAGCGTGAGGTTGAAGGCGATCCGCCGCCCCATGATGTCGGCGCCGAGACCCCACAGCGCGCTGCCGATGCTCAGGCCGATGTACAGCGAACTCGTCGTGTACCTGACGTGCTTCTCCGTGACACCAAACTCCCCGGATAACGAAGGGAGGGTTAGAGATACGCCCTAATAACCGAGTTCAGCAAGAGGCGGTTGTGAGACATGGGGTTTTACTCGGGTGTTTTTAATATAGTATTGGTTGACTTACTTGCATCCAGAGGCTAAGAAGAGACCCATTGGTTAGTTTCAAGACTCAAGCTTGAATAGTTCTAGATATTCAGGGGACTTACTTATCAGCAAACCAGCCGAAACCGCACAGAACAAAGAGCTGCCAGTTATACCGTCCCATCCCGATATCCTGAATGGCCTTGTTGATGATTTTAGATTTCACTATACGTAGTATAGAGGGTATTTAGCAAAAACCCTTGCTTATGACAATAGGTGGGTAGGCAAGTAATTAGAGAAAGAGATGCAGAACTCACACTCATACTCAGTCCATCTACGTCCGGGCTCGCCCTTCCGCGCATCTCGCCGCAGACCTTCTATGGTATACTCGGCAGCATCCATCTGCAGCATGCCCTCGCCCTCGTGATCGCCGCTCTTATACGCCGTGCCGAGGGCAGTCTCCTCGTCCTCGTCGTAGTGGTAGTTCGAGCCCGCAGCGTTGGCGTTATAATCATCATTATCAACACCAACATCATCATCGCCGGAGCCGCGCCGGCGCTCCTCGAACTCAGCCTTGCCGCATCTCGCAGAGTAGCTGTGGAGATAGGCTTCCTCCAGCGGCACCAGGACGCCGGTGTAGTCGTGCACGGATTCCTGCCGCGCGAACCTGGAGCGGATGAACCGTCTCATGGCCACTACTGACTGACTACCTACTGCCACTACCACGGGAGGCGAAGGCAATGAGAGGCAGATGCTCTTGCTTATTTTTCTGTTAGCTCCGAGGCTGGTCCATTGGAAAGTGGCAAGACGTTTTCTTTGTGGATGATCGGGGGGCTGTGTCAAAGGGGGGGCCACCCGCGATACGGTACTCCAGAGATGTTCTTGTTACGCGACGGACAGCGTGGGGGTAACATTGATTTTTCTCACAGTAGGTGCTGTACTAGTAATGCACTACTGTATGTATTAGGTCGAGGCGATGACGATACCTATCCCATCAGAATCATCGTCTTTATTGTTGGTGGTGTATTTTCTTGCCCATCTGACGGTTTCAATCCTCTTTACATTTTAGTGAGCCACGTGATCGAATCGCATCAGTTGCAGCTGACAATGACGATGCGACCTTGAAACCTCCTGAGCATAAAAAAGGAGCCAGCCAAGAACAGGGAAACCCCTGGCGGACCCTGGCCTTCCATCCAGCCCACCGTTGTGGAAATCCCCAGAGTTCCATGACATTGCCCCAGATTTCATTCGCTGCAGAAGCCTCGATGGAGGCGATCGGCGGAACAGCCGGGAGCCTTGATATCCACCTTCTGTCCACCTGAGACTGCCTGTATATATACTGTCTTATACACTGTTATACATCGTGAAATTGGATAAGTGAGCAACAACCCTTACTCAGCAATCCCGATTACGCTCCTATTTAAGTAAGTATTTTCATGGATGTGCAAATGTAATCTGGTTTATACGCTTAATAATCTCCGGCAAATGAACGGCAGAACTCAGTTAGCTAAAATATCGAACTGACCCAGCTAGTGTACACCGTCCTGTCTGCCCGCTGCATGTGCGTGTACGGAGTAAAGTCAGTAGAAATCCCAGGGGTGAAATTGCACCATGCACAGTGCATGCCGGGGCCGCCAATCAATCGGATCATGTGGCCGACGCATCGTCAACTCTTATTGAAGGCCTCGTGATCTACCCCGATTTGACTTTACGATCCCAAGAAAAGCTTCACCGAGTGCCTGTTTTCTCCGCTTCCGGTGAAACTATATGCTATATTACGAGCTAGATTCAACAACATGGCAAAAATCGTCGATTATTCTATCTCTGTATACTGTCGCCTGATTCTTGGCTTGAGGAAAATGGGATTGATTCATAACTGACCCGAGATGACTAGATGAATCCGAGCCGGCGGTTCTAGGGTTCCAAGTCCCGAGGCCGTCTAGCAATGTCGTGTAGTCGTGAGTAGGTACTCTCACAAGCTGGCACCGTAAGGTTTGGGGAATACGTGGACATCGCAAGCCCTGCTGTTGTTGCCACCAGTGCAGCAACGAAATGGCGCCTGATCATCTTACCTGCATGATTTCCGATCGTATACATGCATACCTGCGTACACAGAGCGCCAAAAAACCCAGCAGTACGAGGTGATGCGACATAGGTAGGTAGGCTCTACTAAGCCCACAAGATACTCGTTCGCAAAGCTTAATCCAATTTTCTGAATGACAAGCTGAAGGATTGATTTCATGGAGTATTGATGTCTTGATGTCTATATCATGATCGAGCTGAACACAGCCATATATGTATACATCCTCCGCTTTAGCAGTCCATTTTCTCGAACCCAAGTCTAAGTAAGAATAAGCCGTTTCGCAACATGGGAGGCCAGCCAGCACGGGTGCTACTCGACCATGTGGTACGGCGATGTCGCCACAAAGGAAAGTCTACCGAGTGTGGGTAAAGAAAGTTATGCCTGGGAAGATTAGTATACATGTATATAGTCAGTTTTGGAGCTCCGCTCGGAAGAATAGCCAGCTCGGCTGGTAATCAATGCCTGTTTTTTTCTCAGTTCCTTCTCTTCTCATCTCTCAAAGATGCTCTGAAACACTCACCTTAGTGATCATCTATCCATTCGCTTTGTGGGAGAGGGAGTAAGCATCACGCAGCCGCACGGGGATATGAGAATTTGTTGCCGTTTTTCGCCGTTTCTTGGCTACGTGGTGTCTCCGTCTCAACTTCTTCAACCTCGTCTGGTGGCAGAGTTTGTACGAACCGGGACATGGCGCTTTGGATGTCATCGTCCGTCTCTGCTCCTTCTGTCTCTATGACAGGGGGTTCTTCACCCTGGCGTTGGCGCGAATGCAGTTCCAGAAGTTCCGCTTGCCTCTTCTCGCACCGCCGTAACAGAGATCCCCGGACTCTACTCTCGTACCACTGAAAGTTCCTGTCCCTAACCTCGCCGTTGCGCTGGCCCAAGGCCTCTCGCTTCCTCTCTTGGTTTATGAGGGCTACCGCGTCCCGTTTGTCCAGCTTTCTCTGCTGTTCGCTGGCAGTCTCCGCCCATCTCGACACGATCTTGTAGTCGATCAGTCCTGCTATTGATATATAGGGGACTTCGCCGTAAGGGATGTTGCTGACGAGTTGTTCCGGCTCTGGGAGGCGAGGAGACTGGGCAGCACATGTCAGCACAGGCTTGCAGATGAAAAGAAACAGGCTGAAAAGCATGGAAGAATGAGATATATGAGGTCTTTGACTTACCTTCCACTGTGAGTGTACCTTGATTTTGATGTCCCGACCCCCAGGGCTACGGTAGAACAGAGTCTCTCCACGTAATATGAAGGGTGAGTTGGGATGGCCCAGCAACTTCTAAATTATGCCTCGGAATCAGTACGCGCCAAATAGAAATAGGAAATGCAACTGGGCAATGAGGCTCGAAGCCTACGAAAAGGAGAGAATCGGTGGCGTCGGGGGAGTAACCTCTTTCAGGGAGCACAGATATGGAATATCGGTCACGAGTTCGATTTCCTGCGAGAAGGATCAACCGGCTATGTTCGCGAAAATCCGGGAAAGTGGGACGGTCCTACATCTGCTGGTGGGTTGGAATCGAGGTAATGCCATAACGCCAGATCTCCCATGACCGCAAACTTGGCGACCGCGAGAGCCGGTATCTGCTTGGCAGTCTGGATGAGATTGCAAATGGCGTGTTCTAAGTTCCTGGCTCGATCCTCCACGTCCGGCCCCTCCGCAAAGGGGGAACGCCGAGTTAAAGTGGCTGTCATCTAGAAGGACCAGAACCAGGTCTACAACAAGCCGGCGTAGCCGAGACGTGAAGACCTGTAGATTTCTTGGTCCCGCTATTTACCGGGGGTTTTAAAGAACGAGGAAGGAAACAATTGACAATGAGAGAGGATGACTGTCAAGCATCTCTCACCGTGTGGTCAAGATGAGCTTGGTATTGCAGCGCTGATCGCCGTTCAGGGAAAAAGATCTAACTCGCAGGCGGTTTTTCCTCTGAATCCAGCTACACTTACTTAGATGCGTTCGATGTTGGAGTAATGGCTTGTTGACAAGAGTGAAGATAGCTAATGCCACTGTCGGGGCTGATTGTCGATTCCTGCCAAGGCTACGACTCGCAAAAACTGATAGTAATGATAGTAGGTAGGAAGCTCCCAATCAATTTAGAACAGGAGTAGGAGGTTAATGTATTTCTATGTCCACATAAAGTTGAAGCAAGAGAAGGGAAAGGGGGGTGAAGAGAGGAGAAAGTTCCTAAGCAATTTCGAACGGGGGTCGGAGGTTTAAAGCCTTTTACGTTTCCTCGTACAGTTGAGAGCAAACAAAGGAAAGCCGGGATGAGAAGGGCGAGGGATCGTGAGATTTGGCGATCTTGTCCCATATGGACAATTGCTTGCAAGCTGCCTGGGGGATTTTGAGTTCAGGCTAGACAGGATACTCTTGAAGGTTTAATCTTGGCCCCTAGGCCATTTGAGGCAGTACCTGCAGTTAATAGAGCTCAAGCTCGCAGTATCGCTGCTCTTTCTATACGTCTCGGATAAGCTCTGTATTGTACCCGACCCGAAGCTGAACGGCACATGGCGCAGGGAAAAAGGCTCGATGTTAGAAAGGGGCCTAAGTACCGGAAGGGCTTACCTTAGTCAGACATCAGGAGCTGGAGTCTGTAAAAGCTTAAAGACCTTATTGATTCAGCCGTCGAATTTTAGGTACGACCCCATCAATTGTCCGCGACTAGCCGGAAAACTCATGGAGGGTTCCCGACGATGTTGATACGAAGCGTCTCAGCCGAAACTCTACTACTTGCAGCAAGCCGGCGGAGTGTCACCTGACAATTTCTTGAAGCCTGATTTATATAGACGTACGCAAGAGGTCACGGCAGGTTTGTCATTAGAAAATTCATCAAAATAGTTTAAATAGAACTATATTATCGTAGAGAGGAAGCTAGCCAGCTGTGAGAGAAAGTCATGTATCATCAGGACAAAAGCGCCTGCCTTTGCCGTTACGACATATTTATTGCACTTCTCGAAATCTCAGAGTTACTTCGTGGTATGGATGTCTTAATTCGATTTGTCCCAGGGTACTCTATTTGCCAATTGCCGTATGCCCGCCGGGTTAGAGTTTAAGTAATCAGAACGTATCATATATACCTGAACCTGCTAATGTATTCAATCATGTCAAGCCTCTTGTACGGCGAAGGTGTACGTTATAATAACTCCACTCAATAACCAATGCTAATGCTATTCCGAAAAAACCTCTTGATACCGATTCTCTCCGAACTCCTCTTATGACAGCTAAAGCGATATCTTAATTCAGATCACGATGCTTAGGCAATGTAGTTATCAATTGCCTATCCACTCATGTGATGATAGCGAGGTAGATGTCCGCCAATCGATGGACAAGAAGGCGGACCTTCCTTCAGGATATCATAAATTGACAGCATAGCGCTCATGGTAACTTCGGATTCCTGAGACCACCGTATCTCTACTGGTCTCGGTCCAAAGGTTTCCACGTCTTCTGAGGACGGTGTACTGGTAGTAGTAGGCGGTGTGATATGAGGCGCAACTTGAGATGATGAATCTGACGGAGTGGTAGAGGCTGTCAACGTTCCATTCCAGATCACTTCAGTCCAGCGGGGTCGCTTCCAGTACTTGAATCGTTCAATGCGGGTTCTCCGCAGGCGGTTGCGTCGAAGGTGATGAGATTGGAAGAGTATCTTCAACTACAATAATACTCCTTCGTCATCATCACCTTGTGCAGACCCCTCCTCTTCCCAGTCGATCTCACCAGCCATGGCCTCGGCTTTTCGCTGAACTTCAGCCAGCCCGCTGAGTTCAGCAACATAGTCTTTGTTTTCTAGAGCACGTTTGACAAATTCCCAGCCCTCGTTTCGATATGCCGAAAGGATGGGTGGGCTGCAAGCACTGCAGCAAGGATACGACTGGCCCCTGATGACAAGGTTCTGGAACCTGTTAAGGAATCCACGAATTTGGTGGGGTACGATGCCCAGAGCATATTCTTCGGCAGTGCCAGCTTCCTGGGGTGCCGTAGATGACGTTGCCGGGGCTGGGGCATGATGGCCCAGGGGGTGTTGCAGCAGACTAGTTAGAAGCTCGACCAAGAGAGCAGAGGCAATCGCAGCGATGCCAGGTCGTGTAACCGTGCACTGCTGATCAAGTGTTAAGTCTTTTTGTGACTGGGTCATTGTCAGTGGTGAGGGGTCCTCGAAAAGGGGCAGGTCACTTTACATCTCCGGGTGCAACAACATCGTTGCAAAAATAACAACCCAAAGTATTGTCGCCACCATCTTTAGGTTCGGCACCATGTCTCATGACAACGTAGGTATCGAAGCCGAGCGCGGCATTCATGACGATCTTTCCAGCAGCTTTACCCATCACTGTCGGGAGCCATCTCGATTCGCGGCTATCCATGAGCAAAAAGATTGCATCGTGCTCGTCGATTAGACTTTTTAGCTTCTCAAAATCTCCTTGAGTCTTTTCCACGATTGGATGACCAAGCATGGGAACGGATAGCACCTCGCCGTGGCTGTCCACACCAGGGTAAATCTGCTTCAAGGCCTCTGCTGCTCTAATCGCTTTGGGAGCACCCCCATTGAGGCAGTCATCGTACACGAAAAGAGGTTGTCGCACCGGGTTAGAAAAAGATACGGCGCCATAGTCGACAAATGTGATTTTGCGAACCCCCCAGCCCATCAGGTTTCTCGACACGTAACTACCCAGTGTGCCTGCACCGAGGAGCAGACACCTCGTATTTTTTATAACATCGAGGTTAAGATCCGGCGAAATCCGCCACTTCATCAGCTTCAGATTAAGATCAACTGACTGGTCCGCGAGACGAGCCGGGTCCATCGACTCGGCAAGGCTAACCGATCTCGCAGTTAATTTATTTGCCTGGTTACGCTCCCAGCCCGTGGCTTTTGGCATTGTAGACAAAACCAATTGGTCGACTGGGTCCATGTATAGGGACATGATAATGCTCCGAGCCTCATGTCTACGCGACTGGATATCACGGTAGCAGAGAATCTGAACTTCGTTAAGCTGATATCGCTGTCTTACTAACATCAAAAGATTTCTCAGCGGCCAAGCGGGGTGTTCGTCGTACGTCGATGGGTCGACAAAGGCCACGTATCTATCCTGCTTTGGGACCCCGAAGAAGAAGCCATTCTCGAAGTCGCGCAAGGAGCCAACATCCCAGTCAAAGCCAATGTCCTCGGAAGGGTTATCGATCCTAGCGGGTGGCCGCTTGTTTCGCACCCTTTTTGCTAAGAAAAACCCATACTCTCGATTGTCGACAGAGTATCGCCACGTACCAACCCTTTCAACCAAAGCCGTGCTTTCACCAGGCGTCAAATGTTGTATTTCACCAGACCGCTTCCATGCGGGATCTGAAGGGAGGGTTGGAAATCCAAACCAATATGTCATACGGTACTTTTTCAGGTCGGCATAAGAGAGGATGACATAGGAGGACAACAGAGAAGGTACTGAGTATATGGTGCCATCCTTGATAGCATCCCAAATCTAAGTTGATCAGCGTATGACCATCAAAAATGGGCGAGAAGTATGGGAAGCGGTAGAGAAGCGTACCTGGCGCGCGGCGTTGTTCAATATCTCCGATTTGTCTGCCTGTCTGAAGGCTTCCAGGGTGTTAGTATTTCTGATAATGCCTTCAGCTCGGACAGCATTGGCAGGTACGCTGCAGGATGGACCAGGGTATTAGCCCCGAAGAACAGGTTCAAGCACACAAGCGATTCGGAGGCAGAGTCGGCTTACGTGGTGCTCGTGAGGGCGCTGGCCAGTACCTGCATCTTGACACTGTCGTCGGGATGTACCCCGATACGGGGTTCATAAAGACCCAGGACGGGCCGCGCCGAGTCGCTCAGCTTGTCATGATCGAGTTTTGAGGCGAAAAGAGCCGAGTAGAAAGGTAACTCGATCTCGGAAGAGAAGGGCGCAAACTTTAGAGTGGCCATGTCAGCCAAGGACTCTTGACCGGGAGGCCGGGGACTGCCGGGGCGACCGTGTCTATCAAATAATATGTTACCCTGGGAGGTACGATAGATGGAAAGTAAGTTTGCTTTCGACGCGCTAAGCGGTCAACAGCTCTCGTAATTTTAGTAGTTAATGTCTCGGCGACGATGTTGTTTACGACGACCGAGTTAAAGAGTAGAGGAGAGGAATGGGATGGAAGGGAATGAGACTGAGAGGATTAGGACAAGAGAAGATGAAGACGGGTGCTCTAACTGATCACCTGCCTGTCCATCAGCTCTCTCTCTATTGGCAGGTACTTCAGGCCAAGCCGAAACATCAGTCGCGTAGACAGGACGGGTAGCAGGATAGGTAGGGTCGAGATGCGCAGCAACCTCGTGGAAGCGGGAGGTGGGATGATGCCTACCTGGCTACCACCTACATAGCCGGGATAGATAGCATGGCGGGGGTGGGGTCATCTACTACTATGTAGCACCTGCCCTACCTCTGGCTTGGGACAACTCCCAGTCAGCTCCATGCAGCCTTACTTTAAAGTTGTATGTACCCACCCAAGTAGTGTACAGCTTGAGCAATGGGATTTAACCTTCTAAAATAAGTACCTACTGTACCTACGCTGAAGGAGGTACTTACCCATATATCTGGAACAGCCGGTAGCACCTACCAGTTACATGTCTAAAGGTAAGAGCCGAAATGGGTGATACAAAAACACATCAGATCTATACCTACTCTGTACTAGGTAGGCACGGAGTAGATAATAGCAATAGTTACATTTACCTACAGACTTGAATAATAGTGTTACTTTCGTAGACTACCTGTTTCTTGTATGGATAGCTAATTGTGTACAGCAACATCTGACCGTGTCTAGACCATCATGGAACCCGTGATCTCCAAAGAGCCAAGGTCACATGTCGCATATATAAGAGATGGAAAGCCCAATGAATAACACGATATCTGCACATCTCTCTGAGAAATAGCATCACCCGCATCATCCGGATGACCAGCTCTTCCTATTTATTCCGCCCTGGAAGGTATTGTTAAGCACGGAAGTAGTGGTCACGTCATGTAAGGACCTATATCTCACCGAACAACTTCACAGGATTACCTATCGATGTAACTACCCAAGGTTAAGTAGTTTACGATAGGTAGTTATTAGTCACAAGGATTTTGATAACAACAATGAATCCACCACCTAGGTATAAATTCTGTCCTGCTCATCATACTGGTGTCACCTCAAGTCCTGCTCAAATCCAGAATGTTAGAGGCATAATGTTAGAGGCATATAGTACTCCGTAGTGGGGTACTAAATGCGAGGTAGCAGGGGATCCAAGTATTAGGTAATGTCCGGTGGGCTTGGCGGGGGAAGGGGGGGTCGATGCACACTGAAGCGCGACGGGGCACGTCTTGAATTGCGACTGGATCTGTGTGTACCTATTCTGCATTCAAAATTCAAGCAACCGAGATATCAATATTACCATCTTCACCAAAATTACCTAAGCTACTTTGCTTACTAGGTCACCTCCCTTGCCTTATCATTTAGGAAGAGTTTCACCTCAAAGGCTGCATTCGGCAACTTAAAAGGAAGGGAAAGGAGAAGAAAAAGGCTAGATACCCACATCGACACAACGATGCTGATCGGTATCTGTGGCGGTATGCAAACAACTTTTACTATTACACCAATCTCGAGACTCTTCCCAATGTACGGCACGGCAAGCTAACATATCTATCCATGAAGCGAAATGTGCGGGGAAGAGGACGGTAGCACAATACCTAGTTGAGCACCACGGTTTCGTCAAGCTGTATATCAACAGGCGAAAAGGGGAGCCGCACAGCAGGGGTTCCGAATCTGCAGTTAACGGCGTACAAGCCGCTTCCGAGAATCACGTGAACTCGCCAGAAGACAGCGACATTGTCTCAAGGAATAATGCTGCTACATCTGTCATTCGCATGAGAGATAGCGCGACGGCGCGACCCTCACACGTCTTCGCCAGCGAAGGCGAGCTCCTGGACTACGTGACCAAGCACTGGCGCTCGCGCTGGGTGACGACAGACATCTACAGCGAAACCGTCGTCGACGCGCTGAGCCGGCGTCCCTTCTTCATTTTGATCAGCGTGGACGCTCCCGTAACGGTGCGCTGGCGGCGGTACCAGGCGCGCCAGGGCCTGTCCTTGTCTCCCTCCGAATCCATCAGCCTGGAGGACTTCGTAGCCGAGTCCGATACCCACCTCTACTCTGCCTCGGCCGGCGTGCTCCCGCTCATGTCGCGCGCCACGATCCGACTCCTCAACACCTCGGATTCCTTGGCGCATTTATACGCAACGCTGGGCAAGCTAGACCTGACGGACAGGGACCGGCTGCGGCCGAGCTGGGACAGCTACTTCATGGCGCTGGCCTCGCTCGCGGCGCGGCGGTGCAACTGCATGAAGCGCGCCGTGGGGTGCGTGCTCGTCGACAGCAAGCGGCGCGTCATGCTCCACGGCTACAACGGGACCCCGCGGAACCTGGCCAACTGCAACGAGGGCGGGTGCGCGCGGTGCAACGCCGGGGACGCCGCGAGCGGCGTGTCGCTGGCGACCTGCCTGTGCCTGCACGCCGAGGAGAACGCGCTGCTCGAGGCCGGGCGCGAGCGCATCCGCGATGGCAGCGTCCTGTACTGCAACACCTGCCCCTGTCTCACGTGCAGCATCAAGATCGTGCAGGTCGGCATCAGCGAGGTCGTCTATAGCCAGGGCTATAGTATGGATGGCGAGACGGCGCGCGTGTTTTTGTCTGCGGGGGTCAAGCTGAGGCAGTTCTCGCCAGTAAGTTAGCCCCTTCTTTCTGCTAGTGCATCAATGAGCAGTCTACTAACGATGGGTGTATGTATAGCCCGCCGATGGTCTGATACATCTGGAGAAGATGGAGCATAGGAGTCTTTGATTGCGCCTACACTCAATACGCAGTAAATAGAAGCCCTTGAGTTCGACGGCTTAAACTCCCACATTGTAGATACTAGATACCCTACCAGCGCCCTCCAACCCAACCTATCATGGGTTCAACTATACTGCTGCGTCCGACGAGCCTTGCTCTCAAAATTAATCAAGCATCGGTCTCACCATTAACTTCACTTCACTGTGATTACATGGTATGTCATAACCCTTATTATAGGGGGGCGACCTCATATAACGGTGATTAGTAGAACAAATTTATTTTCATTGTATTAGAGTAACTCGTAGTAAAGCATGTGGGTATTGATCAACAATATTATCCATTGCCCGAAAACCCCCGTGCAAGAAAGCCAGTTGGACAAGGTACAACATCCTGGCAACGCGATAGGCATCGAGTTGCCGGAATTTCGCTCATTTTCGCTAAACTGAATCCGAACATGAGTGGTTGAGATCGATCAAACCGCCCAATGGGCAGACTAGCTTTGCAGTATTGGGGATATCGGATTCGGAGTCGTAGATGGCGTTCGGTTCACTTCTGGCATGTTTCACGAGTCTCCCTTTTGCCTCCCAAATTCTAGACATGTGCCATTTAGGCAGGGAGAGCAGCCTTCTTCGCCTTTCGGGCCTTGAGGCACTTGGAGATCCAGAGGGCGACTAGGGCAACACCGACGACGAAGACAATAGCTGAGAAGTATCGAGTCAGCGCGAGTCCAATTGACTGTCTATTGTTGCTCACGAGTCGCAATTGACTGAGTAGACTCGAAACACTTACCAAAGACGACGACGACACCAGCCTCTTTTTGCGCCCCTGTATCTAATTAGTCACCGAAACTAACCCATGACTAGCACAATCGATTGGAATTTTGACGACGACTGGACCGGTCGCTAGGGGAAGTGCTCACAGTTCTCGCGACGAGCGAGTTGGTGAAGAGTGTCGCGAGCGACAATAGCGGTGTTGATGGCAGGCATTTTACTAGGCTATGACGAGTCAGTCAATGCTCCTTTCCACACGTAGTGAACTTGATCGCAGATTCAAGATCCGGATTAATGCGGCTCCGAAATAAAACAGAGTTTCGACGATAATTTGGCTCCCATAACACTCCCGCTTCTTGCCGCCGGCCGTGATTGATTGTTATACAACGCAAAGCATAAAGTTGGATGCGGGAAATTCCAGGCTTGGCTTGGATGCTTGGATTGGCCTAAGCGCGTCGGCCGGGCGACTGAGAGAAATTATTCACTTACAAGGCTAGGTCTTCAACAACGGTAGAGTGTCGAGGTGGGTGGACGGGAGCGAAATCAGGGAGTTTGTTCTGCGAACAACACGAGCCTTGGTTAGAATTGAGAACTTGAGTCTGGACTGCACAAGGACAAGTGAGTTGGGAGAAGGAAAAAAAGAAGAGAAGAAAGAGTAAAAAGCGGTCCGAGTGGAAGGGAAGCCGTAGGTAATAACATGAGAGAAGCAGGGTAGCTCGCTGGAGCTGTTCTGGCTTGAGGTAGCGCGCAAGTATCCTACGGCGGTACATCACTTAGAGATAGTACGGCTAGTACCTAGGTAGGTGGTTTGGGTGTTTGCTTAGGTGTTTGGAGGTACCTGCGAGCGCTGAACTGCAGGTAGGGTACAGCGAAGGTTCAAGAGCTAGGTTGGGTAGGGCGGTGGAGCACCCGTGCGACCATTGAAAAGCTTGGGTTTCTTGGCTGATGTGGGAGCGACAGGGTGCTACGGCAAAACTTGCAGGGCGCCATTTTTTGGTCTTGCAAGGTAGGTACATTCCTACATGTATCTTACTACGGGCAGTACTGATTGCTGGATGGAGCTGCGCGATTTTGTCGCGAACGAACTCGCGCGCCAACGGGCGAAGGAATCGGTTGTCATAAGACCCAGTGCAGAGAGGCAGAATTCAATACAGTGCGCTCCCACGATAGGTGATGCGAGCAAGATCTGCTACGGGGAATGCGACCGGGGGGTGGTGGCCGAGGCGATAGAAAGTCGCGCGAGCAAAGCCGAAAGTATCGGCGTAGAGATAGAGGCGGTGATGCCGAATTGCTTACCCGGGATTCTATTGTAGAGTGACGTAGGTGGATGGTTGGAAGAGGTTACTGTGCTTTCACGGCAACAGGGCCCCGGCTCTGGGCGGATGATCGAGCTTGGAATAGAAGACAGGCCACTGATACAATGGCTTTGTTTCCGACTACAATGGGCGAATGAAGATTGAACGTTGTTTTCGCTGGTGATTGGCTTCTCGAAGTTACAGACCAAGAGAAGGAATTAATTTGCGGGAGTGGGCACTTAGGTAGCGGGTGCCTGGCAGTACTACAGTGGGTTTAGTGAGGTTAGTCGGGTTTAGACAGACAGAGAAGCCATTGGCGAGTAAGAATCCTTGGAGGTGCCCGAGCTTCTGTAGCCACTACTCAAGCACTAAACTTCTTCCGTAACAGCCTAGGTAGCTGCAGCACATCGTCTACCGTTATCAGCGAGCCTCCAGGCCGCATGGTCTAACCACTTGTAGGCTGTATCATGCTGTAACTACATAGGTGTAGTAGGTACACTAGCGCGCTAGCACACAGTGTCGTCAATGGTTGCTATGCCCGACTCCCGTGCGGCATTTCTACAGAAACCTTGCATGTCCAACTGACTGACGACTTGAACCTACCATGTATCGTTTCAACAGCTTCACTTAGAGTGGAGCTATAAAACGACATTACGATCCCGGCGCCTATCTCAGCTGTCTGTCTCGAGATCATTCCTACAGCAACGCGGCATTTCTGTTGCCGCATCTTCGTTGCGTTCGCCATGTCCTCCCGGGACAGACAATCAGCCATCGTGAAACAGAGAGAGAACGAGGAGCACTACCTATATCGATACAGTAATTGATGCAAAGACAACGAAAGATCCTCAGCCTTACTGCGTTATATCATCATCGCGCTGATGGTCTGAGCGTTCATTGAGTTTTGCTTAGGCCTTACGACAGTCGACTGTCTGGTTGTTTGATGAGTGATACCTCTCTCAATTCCGAAACACGGTCGTTTCCATTAGAACTTAAAAGAGTTACAGTCATACCAGGCGAACTACGTACATAAATCGTCGAAGCACAAACAGCGCTACTTCGGTAGCCAATCATATGTCAACGGAAGGTAATACGACGGTTCTTCAATCGTGCGTAGAACAGTCATCCTGCAAACAGCTACGATGAGTTGCAGGGCCAGCCACGAGATACCAACTGCCAACACTCTCAATTTTCAGCAGTGCCCATTTTGATATCGCTCATTTCCTTCCCATATGATAGTTTGACTAGTGCATTAGCTAAGTCCTGACATAAATCACACTTACAGTAGCATGTTAGTACCGCAGGTTGAGTGGGTTGCCTTGCTATTTAATTCGCTCACTTTAACTTGTTTAGTCGGCTAGGTACTTCACTACTCACAGAGATGACATTTCCGTATCTGTAAACGGGTATAAACTATAAGAACTGATAGAGCTTATATAACCGGAGGCGCCTACAAGACTTCACAGTTTTCAGCTCAAGGATATGAGCCGACCCAGCTCCTAAAGCACCTTAGACATGTGCTTTACGGTGAAACAGTCAACTCCATGGGTATCGGTAACACATGAGAACTTTGCTTACAACTACTGCTTGACATATATGAAGGTTTTTAAGAACTAACATTCTTTGACGTTATTATACTGCAGTATATCTGTCATATCTACGAGTTGATTCTATGTTTGGTAGGTAGTGAATGACTAGGTCCCATACCATTCATCCCCAAGAACCACATTTTCTCCATCGAGTTGGGTTTTCACATGGAAATTGGGGAACCAAGGATCCGCAGAGGGCACGGGCTGCGAATGATCCCAGAAATACCATTTCGCGGAAGTTTTCGTTTGAAGAAAAGCTTTTTATGTTTAAGAGTAAAAAAACCATTCCACAGATTCGCGAAGCCTTGGCTTGACTCGTGCCACTCCGGCACATGAACATAGAAATGCGAAGTCTCTAGGGAAGAGAATACAGGCCTCAAAAGTGCATCCACTTACTTTGTCTCGGTAACTACCCAATAGAAGGCAGGTAAGGATGGAGGATGATAGCCAAGAAAATGCAAAACCTTACTGAGTTGCTACCTATGTAGTAGACAGAGCAGGTTCCATAAGGAAAACATGTAAACTTAAGCGCGCTAGATTAAAATGGCTTATAATACTCTATTCTCTCTTGGGCTCTAAACCAGTCAGTCATCTAACACCCAGTCGCAACGCTTGCTTATATGTGTCTCTTTCCTATAGCCAAAATGTGGTCGGCTTCCCACATGTAAGTATTTCGCCTGAAAAGCCACCAGGTAGCCTTACCTAGAAGGCTCCTCCAGAACCATGCCTCACAATGCGAGAGCTCATTGTATAATCTGCGACACACAAGAGCCGACGATCCCTCCCGTTCCCCACGATACAGGAAAGCTGATTCCCGTATTAGGACGGCCATTTTTGCCATAGACGCCCGTCCATGGCGCGATAGACGAGAAGAGCATGTGCGGGCGAGTTAGCCCACGTGCGTGTATGTTCATGCGTATGATTTCGACTTCTTTTTACAACTTGGCCGTCTCAGCCAGCTCGCCGACCTTGAGCTTGCCGCCGTACTTCTCGAGCACGTTCTTGCCGTGGTATTTCCAGAACTGCTTGGTGGCGTTCTTGCCTGCCACGCGCTTTAGGATTTTGGCACCGCCCGGGTGTTCCTCGAGGAAATCTGGAATGTGATACAAAAGACTATGTCAGCGACGGGAACCTCGAAACTCAACCCGGGATAATTAGGGGGGAAAGGCTGGTTGGGACTGACTTGTGACGTCGTATACACCGCTGTCGACGATGATGTACATGCCATTATTCTCGTCCTTGTGCTCGCCGACCTCCTTGGCTGTGAACGTTTTCGACATATTGGCTAATTAAGTAGTATATATGGGATCAATGAGTGTTATATGTGTTGTCGCGTAAGGAATGACCGCTTCGGGATAATTGCGTCTATTGTCCTGGACTTGGGTCAATTGAAAGGTGAGTAAGCTCAATCAAGAGAGAATAGGATCGTGACGTTGAGGGCAGTCGGTGGCTCGGTATTTGACTTCCCCAAATGACAAAAGAGCCTCGGCATCGGTGGAGCGAGGCATGTCAGCGTACCTCCCTGCACCGTAACGCGCAGAGTGATCAATTATCTCTGATGCCATTGGTCGCTGTCCGGTTGTGTGAGGGGCTTCCCCAACTTGCCCCAGCTGAAGCTGCTCCACTGGGCCTTGGACAGGGCGCGCGTAGGTTAAAAGTCGGTACTATTTCAAGTTTGGTACCTACTAGAGATACTTATCTTCAACGAATGTGTCGTCTCCAGAGAACGTGCTGCGACGAGAAAATTGCGGTTAAGTGAACTCATGACATATCGAATTGCTCTAATCTACATTTATAAGTATCAAAACTTCATAGAACTGCTTATAATATATGCTCCGATCCCTCCCACTCAGCGCGATTCTCATCGACCCTCCTCGAAACAGTCCCCAACCAATCGGAGGTAAAAATCACTCCAGACCGAGCGCTTCACCTCGACTTCTGTCACTCTCGAAGGGAGTACGGCTCGTATAATATCATCGCAGGTGTATTGTCTTTAGGTCTCTCGAATTGAGGTACTTCAGGTCATTAGAGTCCCACTAGAAACCGCCGTACTGTATCAGTGGTAAGTTACGCATCGCTATGGCAAGACAAGAGACACGAGCACGCACAACTTTGAAGTTTAGGGAGATAGGTACCGTGTTGATCAATACATCGCGCGTCTTCTTTCCATCACGAATCTTTGTTGCTGCCGTCGCCTATAGTCTCGCGTGCGTTGAAAGGTTTGATAGGCCAAGATGAGGGAGAATATTTCTACGAGAAGGGCGGCAAGGTCAATGATCAGGGCCACAATGTCTTCAGGTGCGATCGAGGACATGATGAGCCAATCCAATATTTTCTCGCTCGAATGCTTGTATGATGTTCACAGTCAGGTGAGAGTTGATTCAAGCCGAGTCAAACCTACAGGAATTCAGGCCAGCCCTATATATGCTCGTTCTCGATGATAGGCTTGCTGAATCTTCTCGCATCCTTCCCAACTTGCAGAATAGACTTACCTCCCGGCTTAGCCTCATCCTGGGCATGTCATATTTGTGATGGCTTCATTGAGGTTCCTCGGTATTTTGCACCACAAGCAAACCGTAAGCGGTTGTGACATATTACGGCTGGTATCATGTGCGACAGTGCGATCACTTTGCCATTGGCTTGTCGCAGTTCGGCCCCCCAATCCCTTCCAAGTGCGGCAGTGCGATCATACTGTGATTGGCTATACCATCTCGAGTGCAGCTGCGTGAGATGGCTATCTCTGATCAATCTTTTTCAGTGCGACAGTGCTCCATTGGCCAAAGACTCAGCCTCAGTGCGATCTGACGATGAAGCTCCGCGGACTGGGTTCGCATAGACCATCCTGTATATATAGGATCTAGGCGTTGACCTGCCTATCTTCACTCTGCCTACCTCGAGTCTTCATTGCGATACTGCGACAGCCAACGAAAACGATTTTGCGAACTTTTGGCACCCGTTTTCCTGTTTTTTCTTGACTCAGTCCGTCATGGCTGAACGACCAACAAAAAGACAGAAGCGGCACTTGAACTATGACAAATGTCGATTCTGCCGAAAAGCAAAGAAAGCCGTGCGTTGTGCATTTTTCGCGTTCTGAAGATCCTGCCTTGTACTTACATCAGTATATCCATGCAGTGCACACCTGTCGAGCGAACATGGCCACAGAAGTGCCAGAGGTGTATAGAGCTAGAGCTTGAATGCTCGGAAAATTCGCGGGCTACGGGAGCTCCTACATCCATGCCTCCCCAGCTAAGCGCTCAAGCTATGGGCATTGAAGTGATGCGTGATTTGTAAGTCCGCACTTTTGCGACCAAGACAACTGAACGATTTATCCTATGCAAGCTTAGTGCTACTATTGACATTTTATCTCAGATCATTGAGGGCCATGTGGTTAGGGCGACTCAATTTCTATGACAAAGCTGCAAAGGCCGTTTGGGATGCTCAAGAAAAACTTTTCAATAATTGGCGTCACAATGTGTCAGTCTCAGAAAAACATGTCCTCGTTCATTCTGAGAGTATCTCATACTACAAGGAACTTTCCGACAAGATGTTCTACTCCGATGACATGTTGGCGGTCTTCGTAGCCCATACTTTCGTAGAATCCACTCCCCTCCAGTGTGTTTCCCCTTTTCCGAATGCTCGAATCATGGTCGACCGGGCCAGCAGGAATGGGGATGTCAACACAGCACTGGCAATGCAAGAGATCATGTTATTGCACCACCCCAAGCCCATGTTGGCGAATTCTTCGGCATATACCCAGGCACTCTCCAAATATTGCGATCTGTTTCAGAAGACAATAGAACGCCTTGAAATAGCCCTTCGTCGTCAAGTACCTGCAATCCCTCCACTGCACTATTATTGTCACTTGACCAAGCACAAAGAGTACAATTTCGAAGACTCCCACTTTGTCTTCATGAAAGACTATTATGAGCGGTCCCTATTACATGTTGCTCTAGATCTTGATATCACATTAAGCGAAAGATGTCTCAGTCTGCTCAAACAATTGTCATCTGCTGGGGATACCTGGGGCCGACGGCCTATACACATTGCATGTACGCGGGCATCAAACTCTGTAATGGAATCCATTCTTGATATCACCGCAGACTGTGATGTTGAGGATTGTCTGGGACGGTCAGCGCTTCATTATGCAAGTAGCTGTGGAAATGAGCATGCTGTCCGACAGCTACTTCAACGAGGCGCGAGAGTTAATCACGAAGATCGAGAAAACAAAACGCCAGTACTGTGGGCTATCGGACATGGGCATACGTCTACCGTCAGAACCCTCCTCAAAAGCGGCGCTGATGTCAGCTTCGAGGGCAAATCCAACACTGCTCTGTTGATGGCAGCACACAAGGGATACACGGGTATCGTCGAGGCACTTCTCGAGCATGGCGCCGACGTGAATCTTAACCAGAAACTCTGCAACTCAACAGCATTACATGTAGCAACCAGTCATGGCTATGGTAGCACCGTTGAATTGTTGCTGAAAAGCGGTGCTAAGGTCAATGAGAAGGACGCGTTTGGCGACACGGCATTACATATAGCTGCTCGCCATGGCCATGATGATGTTGTTGATTTATTGCTGGGAACTGGCGCTGAGATCAATGAAAAGAATGATAATGGCGACACAGCCTTACTGTTGGCTGTCAAAAGCAACAATGCCAGTACTGTTGCAGTGCTGCTTCGAAATAATGCCAGGGTCGATGAAAAGAACCAATTTGGCAATTCGGCATTGTCGTTAGCGGTTGATCTGGCACGCGTTGGTATTGTTCGGACACTACTGAGGAACGGTGTCAATGTTGATGAAAAAGATAGATATGGTACCACAGCATTATTACTAGCTGTCAAAAAGAGGCGCGTCGACATCGTCCAAGAACTGCTCAAAAACGGCGCCAGCGTTAACGAAACAGCGAATGACGACGAACCGGCATTGCTGTTAGCAGTTGAGGCGGCGTGCCTGCATCTTGTTGAAATACTACTCAGAAATGGCGCTGACGTTAATAAAAAGAGCCAATTAGGCGAGACGCCCTTGCTCCGAGCTAGCAGAGTGGGGGACGTCAGGATTGTCCGAGAATTGCTTAGGAACGGCGCCAGAGTTGACGAGAATCTTTATGGTGTCACAGCATTGATGGAAGCTGCCACAGTGGGGAACGCGGCCGTTGTTCGAGAGTTGCTCAAGCATGGGGCTACTATTGATCTTACGGATACCAATGGCCAAACGGCGTCATCATTAGCTACTCTAGGCAGGCATGCCGATACTATCAAGTTATTGCTAGAATATGGTGTTGACTCCATAGAGAAAATACCCTCTACTAGTGTAGAGAGTACTGGTTCCAGGACGCAACCTGGACTGGCTTCAACTTACGACTAGAAGGAGATAAAATTAGCTAGAGATGTTCGCAAACATTTCATTGGCCCCTTTCCACATAATAATCGTGGCGCCAGTAATGTCGGCAGATTAGTTGGGTACTACAAGTTTCACCTAGATAGACTATATATCTTGAGAGTAAGGAACGATGATATGACAGTAGCTTTTATCCCCAAAAATAGCATCACTTGGCCCTTTCACTTTGGACTTTCATCTAGTTTATCACTCAGCTACCATCAGCAGTCCTCCTGACTCGAAAGCACTACTAGCATTCTCGTAATGCGATCAAAGTATCGATAGCCCATATCACTAGATAATGGTATTGGCTGTTCCCTAAGATCATACTCAAAAGCTTTGTAGCGTAGAGAACATAGACGTAAAATGGGATCAACTATATTTTGCTTCAATTATCAAGGCACAGGACCAGGGCAATCTACTATGTTAGCATACGACGAGAGTATGACGCGAACTTGAATGGTTGAAGATGACAGACTAG
This sequence comes from Xylaria sp. MSU_SB201401, assembly GCA_002288965.1. Classification (NCBI taxonomy): domain Eukaryota; kingdom Fungi; phylum Ascomycota; class Sordariomycetes; order Xylariales; family Xylariaceae; genus Xylaria; species Xylaria sp. MSU_SB201401. Next base: position 383,039 of record NPFG01000001.1, read on the forward strand.
GCTGTAATCTGTTTCGGTATCTTATGGATAACCTGTCTATAAGTTTAATATATTGGGCATTATCATGAAATCGTTGGAGCCATTTCTCTCATGTAATCATGCCTATGTAATACCGTATTGACGACTGGATACCTGAAATTCAGTGAAGACAGTTCCGAGGATCCTCACATTAGTCCTCGTCTCTGAGCAGCAACCACTTCACCCCTTTAGCTTTCCTGGGCAGTAGACCATGCGGGAATATGATCCAAGATATTAGCTAGCGGTAGAACGCAAGACATAGCCCGGATGAGCATTAAATGATTTCGAAATACGATCAAAGGTACCGCCGTGCCCGAATTAACAACAGTAGAGCGAGTTACTACTCACAGCGGAGATGATTGTGCATTGTATGCAAGGGCAGGGGAGGCATATATAGAAGATATGTGTACAGTCTTGCCCTCCGCGATGGGTAGTGCGGCACACTAAAGTCCGAGACCCTCTATTTCAGCTGTGTAAATACACGCAACCACTGAAGGTACAAGGTCCTACCCAGATCGGCCGGCCGTTGGCTAAATTTCTTCAGATTTTGCAAATACCGTCTAGGTAGTCGTCGGCCCGCGGTTGATAATATCAATGAAATTCGGCGCCAGAAGCAAGGAGCCGCATGCTCCTACCAGGAGATCGCCGCATACGCCGGAAGATAATCAGGCTGTCGAGCAGCATGCGCTACCATATCGCAGTTATTGAGAAGAAAAATCGCATGATAATCGATCATACGGTTATTACCCCAACAGAAGCCGCTGCTCCTACCGAAATGTGTGCTTGTTGTATCCTATATGTCGTGTCTTCTCTCCATAAACTTATTTCCCACCAAGGCCTGTTTAAACAAGCTAGCGAATGCTGCAGTCCCTTGACAATCGCTTTCTTGCAGCTTCTCCAAGGCTTTCGGCATCCACTCCTGTATCTTTTGTATCCTATTGCTATGCTATAGAAACGGTTAGCTGACTTCAGGTCCAGAAATACGATATCAAAATAGAGAGAGTGATCAACTTATACATACCGAAGGGTGAGTGCTCATCCACTCCGGCGGCTCTTGCTCGCTCATCTTCTTCATGCGCTGCCAAAAGCCGAGAGCCTCGCGGGGGTCATAGCAAGCCTCAGCCATCATCATGAGACCAATATAATCCGCTTCGGCTTCCTGGCGACGGCCCATGGGACGCGAGAAAACGAGATCGAGAATCGCATTCCCCATCCACGAGGTAACAAGAATGCCGATGCCACCCGTCAAGGTGATGAGCGAGTACAGTAGGATATTAGCGCCCAGCTGCGACGACATGCGCTCGCCGACGTGCTCGGCGAGGTTGTGCGCAATCTCGTGGCCCAGCACGGCCGCCAACCCGTGCTCGTTGCGCGCGACGGGGATCAGCCCGCTATGCACGAAGACTTTCCCACCGGGCAGAACGAAGGCGTTAGCCGTGTGGGGGTCGTCGATGACCTTGATCTCCCACTTCGCGTCTTCCATCCCGCTGACCGGGATCAAGCGCTCCATGACCCTCTTGACAAGTCTCATGCGCCAATCCCAGTCATCCAAGAATCGGCCGCCGGCGCGCCACACCTCCCATTCTATCCGCCTGGCCTGCGCCTCGCCCGTCGCCCTCACTTTGGCCTCGCTGTAGCAGTTGAATCGTTTCCGGCCGGACACGGGGACTGTCTGGATATTGCTGAAGTAGAAGATCACGGCTGCGCCCACCGACACTAAGATGACTGCGTGTAGACTCGGTGATCGGATGAATCTTGAAAAGCCCTGAGACGTGAACAGCGGCTTGGCCCGACGGAGCTGCTCCTCTGGGTCGTGGCGCCGCGGGTCACGCCAGTCGTTTCGGCGGCGTGCGGTGCCAGAGAACGGCCGCTGTGGACGGATTACGGACGGCACGGAACGACGAAAGGTTGGTGATGGAAAAGGAGTCGTGGAAGAGAAGGCGGAGACGCGAGGATATGGTGCTTGAGACGTGATGGCGCGAACACCCGCCCGTGCCGGAAGCGCCAGGCGGAGAGGGCGCATCATTGGGCCGCGCTGCTTGTTGAGGAGAAGGGCGAGATGGCCAGCTAGCTTACCTACGCAGGGGGGGTAGGATCGAGATCTACGCATCTATAATTCGCACTGACTCGAGCTGTGTAGAAGCTTATATGGTTATTTAGGAGAGATGATATTTTTGGAGTTATCATTCGTTCCAACGAAGCCCGGGTTACAGCGGTTTAAGCGGCGCCCTAGCCTCGGGTACAGTAAGGTATGTACCTGGGTTAGGTTACTTCTGGCACTTCCAGTGGTATATGATCCGATCTATATCTCCTACCGTCAGCCATTTACAAACCTAAACTTCTATTACACCTCTATCACTTATCTGCTCTGTCTCTGAATACATTGCCAAATCCAATTATATGTATTTCGACAGTACATAGCCCCTACCGGAGGCGGTAATTAGGTGAAGCCGATTGTGTAGACTTACGTATGTCTGCAGAAGTGTAAAGTATACCACCTCAAATTCGACGTTTTCGGCAAGCCGATAAGGCGCAGCCTGATTTCAGGACATACATGTGGTAATGTATGCGACTAGCAGGCCATAGAATAACCTTTCACGCTCCCAGTCACATAAAATCTCTTCTTTGCTTTTCAAAGCGTATTAACAAATAGCGAGATGGCATACAATGCATACTACACTCACAACACAGCGGCACATGACAAAAAGGTCCAACAAGCAAAGGTTAGGCATTAATTTCCAAAGCTATATACATCGAAAGAGATATATATATATATACCCGGGCGTATATAGGGAAGAGTCTATTATGGTGGGCCAAAAGCGCAACAGTAACCAAATACAGCTTGACAAAAGGAATCGTCTATCATTCGCGACAACACCAGCCAATACGACCGACGGCGCATCGACCTGTGCCCATCCGTTGCACTCGAGAGCGCGAGAACGCTTACAGGACAAAGACGAACAGGGCAGCAGCGGCCACAGCGACGAAGCTGGCGCCAGTCTTGATAGCACCGGCAGTGGCGATGGGAGTGCCGCTGGGATAAGTCGATGATGTGCCGGGGTAAGTCGAGGTGAGGAGAGTCGTGGTGCTAGCGTTGCTAACGGCGGCAGCGGTAGATGAAGACGATTCAACGGGGTAATCGGTGACAGGAACAACGGTGGCGGTAACGTAGACCTCGACGTCGCTGGTGCTGGGGGAAGCACCACCGGCAGGGTAAGTCTCGGAAGGTGAGCTACCGCCAACGGGGTATGTCTCAGACGAAGAGTCACCGCCAGCAGGGTAGGTCTCGGAAGGCGAGTTACCACCGGCGGGATAGTCTCAGACGAAGAGTCACCGCCAGCAGGGTAGGTCTCAGAAGGCGAGTCACCACCGGCAGGGTAGGTCTCGGCGGTGTAGCCACCAGCAGGCGAGGTCTCGGAGGCGGGAGACACGTAGACGGTCGTGGCCACGTACTGGGTAGAGGTGGTGGTGGTGGTAGGCTCACCCTCACCTCCGGGGTACGCACCAGTGGGGTAGCTTCCGGCAGGGTAGGTCTCAGTCACGGGGCAGACAGTGGTAGTTACAGGAATGTAAATCGTAGTGGTCTGACCAGGAGCTGTCTCGATGCAGGTAGTCGAGTAGATTGTCGAGGTGGTGTATGTGGTGATGGTGGTAGCAGGGTAGTTGCCCTCGCTATCACCACCGGGGTAGCCTGTGCCAGTAGGGTAGCCACCGGCACCGTCGTTGCCACCAGCGCCAGGAGTAGAGCTGACGTCGTTGTCACCACCGGGGTACCCTGAGCCGGTGGGGTAAGCGCCAGAGCCGTTATCACCACCAGAGCCAGGAGTAGAGCTGGTAGCAGGAGAGTTGTCCTCGCTGCTGCTTGGGACTCCAGTGGGGTAAGCACCGCCGTTGCCGGCACCTGGAGTGCTGCTGGCACCGGGGTTGTTGCTACCTGGGATGCTGGAGCTAGAGCCGGAGCCAGGGAAGCTCTGGGTGGGAGTAGCACCGCCATTGCCAGCACCGGGAGTGCTGCTGGCGCTGGGGTTGCTGCCACCGGGAACGCTGGAGCTGGAACGGATCCAGGATAGCTCTGGGTAGGGTAAGCACCGCCATTGCCGCCACCAGGAGTGCTGCTACCGCTAGGACCAGGAGTACTGCTGGCGCCGGGGTTGTTACCGCCGGGAGTGCTGCTGGAGCCGGGGTTGTTGGAGCCAGGAACGCTGGAGCTAGGACCCGGAGTGCCGCTCGCACCGGGAGTGCTGCTGCCGCTTGGGACGGGGTAGCTGCCAGTGGGATAGACACTTCCACTAGCACCAGGAACACTGTTGCTAGGGCCGGGAGTACCACTGGCACCTGGGGTGCTGCTACCACTGGGACCAGGAGTACCGCTGGCACCGAGGGGTGCTACTGCCGCTGGGCACAGGGACACTGTTGCTAGGACCAGGAGTACCGCTAGCACCAGGGGTGCTGCTACCACTGGGGACGGGGAAACTACCAGTCGGGTTGGAGCTACCACTGGGAACCGGGTAGCTACCGGTAGGGTAGACACTGCCGCTACCGCCAGGAATACTATTGCTAGGACCAGGAGTGCCACTAGCACCAGGGGTGCTGCTACCGCTGGGGACGGGGAAACTGCCGGTAGGCGTCACACTTCCACTAGGCACAGGGAAGCTACCAGTCGGGTTGGAGCTACCGCTGGGAACTGGCAAGCTACCGGTAGGATAGACGCTGCCACTAGGGGTCACGCTTCCGCTAGGCACCGGGAAGCTACCAGTCGGGTTTGCGCTTCCACTAGGACTGGGAGAGCCGCTGGGAGTACCGCTGGGCACCGGGAGGCTGCCAGTAGGGTTGGCGCTGCCGCTAGGACCAGGAGAACCACTGGGAGTACCGCTGGGCACCGGGAAGCTGCCGGTAGGGTTGGCGCTTCCACTGGGACTGGGAGAGCCGCTAGGGGTACCGCTGGGAGCAGGGAGGCTGCCACCAGGAACACTGCTGCCGGGACCACCAGCTGGGCCAGACGGGCTAGGAGTCGGAGTACCACTGGGGGCAGGGAAGCTACCGCCAGGAACGCTGTTACCAGGACCGCCAGCCGGGCCAGAAGGGCTGGGAGTGGGAGTATCAGCAGGGCCAGACGGGCTTGGAGTCGGGGTACCAGTGGAAGCAGGGTAGCTACCACCGGGACCATTATTGCCGGGACCGCCAGCTGGACCGGAAGGGCCGGGAGCAGGAGTAGAGCTCGGGTTGGGGCCAGGGTTGGCCGGGTAGTCTCCATTATTTCCCGGGTAGTTCCCGTTATTACCTGGGTAGTTGTTGTCGTTGCCTGGATAATTTCCATTGTTACCCGGATAGTTGTTATTGTTACCGGGGTAGTTGTTGCTGTTGCCTGGATAGTTCCCGTTGTTACCCGGGTAGTTATTGTTGTTGTTGTTGCCTGGGTAGTTGTAATTGTTGTTCACCGGGTAGTTGTTGTTGTTGTTGACTGGCACGAAGTTACCAACCTCTGGGTGCGGGTAGTTGCTGTTACCGCCGCCATTGTTACGGAAGCGTTGAAAGGGGCGGTTGTGAGCCGAGGTGCCGGCAGCGAAGAGGGCCGCGGCAGCACCAACGGTTTGCTTGAGCGAGGGAGCCATTGCTTGTTGTTATTAAGATATTAATTTATTGTTGTAACGAGTGACTGTTGTTTCTTTAAAGAGTGGATGACGTGAAATACGCCGGATGAGCAGAGTTTCTCTAGCTCGAGCTTGGCCTGGGACGATGGGAACAGCGTAGAAGGAAAGGTTCCATAACGAGCCTCATGGAGGGCGGTCTCCTCATTAAATACCAACACCTCCTTTTTCTCGATATTAGGGTGTTGGGCAGCCGCATGAGTCCCTGGTCCTCTGGCCGTTCCCGACTATGCCGCATAGATGGCCACCATCCTACATCGGTGCTAATGCACGCCAATGCCCACTTGACTACAGAAGCCTAAAGACTGCTACCACCATAGCGCTTTTCGCATAATAATATTACGAGGCTGGCCAGCTGGCCGACAATTGGGTCTTGTAGCGATGCCCCCGTTCTGTTTCCACCGCCCTAGATGGCTAGCTGCAGTTAGGGCAGGGCGGCCAGCAGGGGGTGACTGGGCCAGGATCCAGCAATTGGGTCCATCTTGGCAGGTCCATCGTCACGGTTGGGGCCACCCCAGTCGAGAAGAATCCTCAACCTGGTAGGAGACTTCGATGGAAAGGGGGCACAGAAGATGAACAACTACCCTAGCGTTATGGTAGGCAGTGATCTGCCGGCCTTTGACGATGGAAAAGTCCTACTGCATGCTGACATCAAGCAGGTGAGCACAGCCTCCACAGCTAGAAGACTATTATGGAAAAGCTGGACTGGTAATTTGTGCAATGGACACCTAATGTACCAGGTACACTAATAATAGCCATGTAAAGCATAACATAAAGACGGTTCTCAAATATCACTAATCGGGCTGTGAGTCGTTCGCGTACAGCTCGTATCACGATGAATTCAAGTAGCTACTTGGCCTACTAGGTTTGATTAGTACACAGAAAACCCGAGAACGAGAGCGAGGCGGTGTGACAGGGTGAAAGATAGCTTGGAGGATTGCTTAGGAGAAGTCGTCGCAGTACGATAGGACACTTGGGATAGGTACCATCCACAGTAGTTGTGAGCTCGCCCGGCCTGGAGAGAGGCCATTATCCCGTCATATCACCTCATAGTATTCAAGGCTAATCAGTAGTCGCAGTAGCTCAGGTGAGGAGCATTCAGTTAGCGTCGTGAATCTACAACTATGTAGGTGAGGATATCAATCGTGGGCAGTGAGAGATTCTGGTCTGAGGTACAGTTGTGAGCGCTAATGCAGGTACATCTGCTGTGAGCCGGCATCCCTGGCTAAACGAACCAGCTTACACTTGCGAGTCAGCTCTTCATTTCGGACCTGACGCCATTACGCCACGCGAGATCCTTACAGACGCCTTTCGTCACGCAAAAATAACCGGAAAGAATTCGAAACGACCATTCCCTACTGTAACCGCTGGCTGTGTGATAGCATGTCGGTGTGTGCGATAGTGTGCTGTTTGCATTGCTGCGGTACGTGCTGCAGCACACTACGCATTGATTACGATGCAGGTCGGTAGGCCGACAGGTACGATGTCCAGACCGAGGTCCTAATCACGCTAAGTATGACCTGAATAACCAGCATGCTCAATAGTCTAACCCTAGTACAGCGACATCTTCTCCTGGATTGGGCAACAGTGGTGTGGACAGAGTGATTGGGAAAGGGGATGACATCCAGTGTCAAAGTAAACAAAACACATCCTCTCATTGACGCGGCTGGGTATCGGCCGGGACGGCTCACTTCTCAGAAAACTGGCGAGCAGATTCCCAGATGTCATTGAACCGTAACCCGGCAAGGCGGTTAGCAGAAAAACTGTCATGCCTGTGGGTAAGTTAATAGGTGGGTGAGTGCGACAGTTTTTCCGCTCATCGCCTCGCCCGAACCACTACGGGTGTAGACCGGCAAAGCATTGGCATGCACTACAACAACCTAGAAGACCATTACAAGCTCAGACTGGCAGTGATCGGACAGGACATCGGGCTAGACGTCGGGTAAGGCGAGCGGGGCCGATACAGTGTCGATATCATCCACTACAGTGGGAGGTCGATCAAAGCCCGTGTTTTCGTGCGCAGGGGAATTCGCTAGGGGCAGATAGCTAGCAACTCTAGCCGCCAAAAAGGCACAGAAATAGTGTCCGGGCCCGAGCTGAAGGCTACCTAATAGCGGTAGTATAGTCTAGAGAGATCTAGAGCTCTTGAAAGAGTCGTTGAGTCACGATCCAGTTTCCCTGCCTGTAGGTAGCACTCTTGCAGAGACTTTGTTTACCGCCATAGGCCTTGCTGCTGTGTGCCAACAGATACATACAATAAATAGTGTGGGTGAGTGCAACGACTACACTGTGTTGTTATTTGCAGCATTTGGAGCCTGCACGAAATGAAGTTGACAATGCACGAGTCCAGGCCTACCGTTTCCAACATCCTAGTACGTCTTAGAAATACCGAACCATGCGCCTTACAGGGTCCTACTTGTTATGCAAGCCCGCTTTCAATATATATGCTGTACACTACATGCGCACATAGAATCATACTGTAGGTAATCCACGTACTGGAAGGAGTATTTTGACTCCGAGTAATTTGGGGAGAGGGGGTTCCGAGAAAAAACAAAACCCCCCGGTTCAAGCCTCCTCGTCTCACCCCACGCGCCAGGTCGACTGGTACAACCCACACAAGATCGTGTCACCAGAAAAAGTCCAACTTAGATCGTCCCGAAAAAGGTGAGACACCGACGATGTAGGGCTGAATACCTACCTTGGTAATCATTTGAGCAAGGCGGTCTACCCTTTCGCTAAATAAGAGCCGTTGGAGCGTAGCCAGCCTCTTAGGCAAGGGTATTTTCGCCAATGCATGCCTCGACATATTATTGTCGACCCCGTCCGGCTGGCATCCACAAGCTGAACCCTGGGCATGGGCATTCTGGTTGAGGGTGAGGGCACGATACTATGTGTATTAAGTAGGTGTTTGGAGGAGTCGAAACATCAAGCACTCTTGAGTACGGTTACTCTGCACTACGCTTCGGCTATGATATCATCTACAATATGTGTACATACCTTATCGTTCCATAGCCACTGCAGCAAAAGATATCAGTACTACAATGTAGTATGATGTCGATGTACGCATATCACGAGCTCCCCTCACACCATCAATAGGGGAATCGGCACAGCTAGTGTAGCGTACAGGCTGATCGAAAGGCTATCATGTCACGACTATACTACTGTAAGTAGAGTATAAGTATTAAGAGGAGCTATGTGTCCAACTCTCCCCATGGCCTCAAACAGGTTTTACGCCGCTGAAGGAACGGGTTGTGTAGCTTACACACACTATCTCGATCTTTCTACATACCGTAGGAGTCTAGTGGCCCTAGCTGACACGTTGGGTAACGCGTAGAAAATAGCTTGAAGCTAGAGCAGCATGTAAATCGTTGCAGAGGGGGTGCAGACAAAATTTTCACACCCCCTGAAACCACTACAAAAGCCACCGGCTTTACGACCAGAATAACCAGTCTTAGAGAGAAAAAAATATTTCAAAAATATTATAGTAATCTTTAAACAATTCTCTATACATCTAGTTATTTTAAAACTTATTAAACTTAAAAAAATTTTTTAAAAAAAATAAAAAAAATTTGAAGTTATTCGCTGTACGGCCGTGCTCCTGGTCTCTTCATATTCTCGTGCGTCAGCCCCCTGATTCATGAAATTGTTGAGCGTCCTGTGGAACTCGAGCACCATAACGACGACATCATTATGGCATTATGCCTGTAGTACGTCCGGGTACGGGCGTGGTCAGAAGATACCACAAACGTTTCGACTTGGCGGGAGATAATTGGACATTAACAATCGCCATCAAAATAACATCCGGGACGGACCGGGGCATTCTGACGTTGATCATCGATTAATCGATCACCAATGTCTCTCTTTCCTTTCGGCGCTCTTCAAGTATTTTCCTATGCCGTCGTAGCATACGTATCAAAAAGAAGACAGAGATTCCGACTACGAACGGCACAACTAGCCCAGTGGCAATAGCTGTATTACGATCCTGGTGTTCACTTTCGTGGGAATCCGCTTGCTCTGAGGGACTGCTTGTGACCTCACTCGTCGTCTAGAACCAATATTTTATCAGCGTAACCATGGACGAAGGTGAACATTTGCGGGATACTTTGGCATGCATACAGTTGGCCAGCCTCTATCATCACCCCCATCCTCATCATTTTTGGGCGATATACTGAACAGAGCGGACGAGGTTATGACCGCCCCTAACGTTAGATCCTCGAGCGGCAGCTGGCGCAAAATCTGAAGCTCGTACGTCGCCGATGATAGAAACGGAAGGGGAGAGGGTAGATCATTCCACAAGAACGAGTCCTTGGTCAGCCCAGCTGTGCCGTTGTCAATGACGCCAAGGGGAGCTACTCGGAAACATCTCACTTACTCGTGATGTCCGCCTCGAAAGTGTTCACTTTATGCTCGCTTGTCGCATTGAAGACTCTCAAGTGAATAGCAAGCGGATAATCCGTGGCATCCACAGGGTCCCATTCCAACAGTAGGTCAGCATGTTGTGTAAGGCCACTCAAATTGGTTTGAAAAACCGCCATGGTGGTCATACAGGTATCACCTAGCAGGAAAATATATGTCGCCTTCATATTTACTATTCTGCTTATGCATTGATTGACGCTGAGTTAGCGGCAGTAGCCAATTATCACACCGAACTTCAGTTCAGGTAAGAGGATTTCCGTTAGTAAGGGCGCAAGGAGTATGATGGTCACCGTGTCACTTGCGTACGAGGAATTAAGTCTTTCATACAACAGATAGCACGGCCTCCACGATGAATCGGATCTACATCTGTATCTATATCTTACCTAGACGAGATAGCGTAGCCTCCGTATCTGTATCCATGTTCGTAACTATGCAGGACAAATGCAACCGAGGCCACATTATGTCCTCTCGTGAATGAGCCTAAACTGGACATGAAGTATCCGCGCCCCGGATTGGGGTATATTTTTGTCGCCGAATGTACGCTCGCTTGCTTGGATAAATGAAGGGTATGTGGCCAATCAATGGCAGTGTGTTGTATTGATCGCTGCGAGATTCGGAGACTCTACACGTCCCGCTCCAACACTCCCACTTTAATAATTTAGAAAAGATGTCGTTGCTTGTAGTATGTATTACTAATTACGGTATTCGTTGTCTCGTAGACCGTTGTTATTATAGATAATCAGTTGTGCCGAATAGTTATCTCCTTGCCACGACCTGTCGCTTCCATATATCATTTCTCTGTTGATCTTAATGTCTTCTCGTGTCATCCATCTCAGTCTAATCAATCGCGTATAACACATAGCAGGACAAGGGCCGATTTGTTATTTTGTCATAACGCGAGTCTCGAAGATTCACAATTATTTACATCTTCTAAGCACTGGACATATAGGACTTGAATGAAGTACGCTTTGAAAACAGATGGTATGTCTATAGCAGACCTTTCTAAGGCAGTGTGTGGCCATTAAAATACCCGAAGTCATTGATAATACGCCGTCGGTGTGCTTTTCGCCCGTGGATGATCCTGCACTGTTTATTGATATATGAATAAACCCTCGATTAGGCGCACTTTGTACAAGACAACAACTGTATCTGCGGAGAAAATACAACATCGTTACCTGTTCATGTAGAGCGTTTCTCTTTCGTTTTTGAACGTCTTGGTGGCGGAGTTCAATCATTTGCACTAACGGAACCCATTTTTCACAAACTTAAGACAAGGAGATACTATCGCCGATATGAATTCCAGGAATAATACGAACAATCTCATGTAGTGTCTGCCATGTTGTTTATCTATGAAGATCAAAACGGGGCAGAGATCCTGGAACACTGCCACCAGCTTACCACGCAACCCTAGCTTGTCGGTTTCCCAAATTTCACATCAGTACGCTTTCCAACCCGAAGGGGAACCCCAAAGCCTCTAAAGTCTTTACCACAGGGGGACAAAGCAAAAGGAATTCCTTGTAAAACACCAGATTAATATATGTATAGTTGAGATCTAGTCTTAGTATAACACGAAGCCATGAGGCTTACAACAAGACTTACTATATCTATGAAGACGTTGAGAAACTTCGTGCGTAACAATTGCCATATCATACCCCCATGGTTGCGATCCCGACATAGTATGAGCAGAACTATATTCGTGAGAGAAATAGCCGTTCTCTCACTTGGCCGTGTATTTCTTTACCCTAGTATATAGGCCGGCCTGCTGATTACTGTAGTAGGATAATGCAGTTCTTTTATCACTCTGTCCCTTTAATGGTTCTTCACACGTGTCCCCGTGGGATCTGCGCGTTCGTATAGCAACTGGAAAAATTCGAGGTTAACTGCTCTAACGTACTGAAGGGGGGGAAACAATCACTTAGTTGATGTAACACGGGCTATCCCCCTGAGAAAGACCGAAGCCAGACATCGGCACGCGTGATCTGGGCTTGCATGGTATATCGTGGCAAGGGTCTACAAGAGATCCCCTTGGCTGTGATTTCTCAAGCGTTTCATAACATGGCATAATCTCGAGGACTGTTATTCCGAAGGAGCAGAATACTAGCTTTTTGGTGCTGCCCCTTCTAAACAGAGGGGAACATAAAGGAGTAATACACCATTACTGAACACGAGAATGGATTAGTAGTCCCGTCATGCGTGCTTGTAGCTGGAGCAAAGCATGCCGCTATCAGACGGGGGAGCAGGGAACTGGGAAACAAGGATATTCCTCGATCAGCCCGATATTCTCTCGGCAATGGCGTCGCCGGATATCCGCATACTTTTCGAAGATTGCGAAAGCCCAGCGTTCTTAGCAATATCACGGTCGAATACTAGCTGCAAGTCCCGCGTTTTTTCTTTCATCGAATATCAAATGCTGGATACGGTACGCTTGCCTCGTCTGTGATCCGAGTAACATCCATAGATGCAGAGCATATCTAAACATAGTAAAAAGCTCATTGATTCAGCCGAATTTGATATTTATAATCAATCAAAGTAGTAAATGCATAGTTCGACCTGTGTATGTAACAAGTAACCCAAATTTTGCATTTACGCAGAAGCTTATGCAGATGACATAGTCGCCTAGCATATGCAAGTGGATAATAGAACCCTTGTACTATATCTTCTTGAGCCAACTTCTAAACGATTAGTTCGTAGACATATGTTCTTGGAGCGCCCGGGACGCTCCGATTGCTATGATTCACCTAGTAAATGGTAAAAGTGGCTGTGCGCGCAGCCGTTGGCATCACGATGTGGCTTGACGACTCCAGTCTCTAGAGTTGAGTGGTGTAATGGTGTGATGATGATGACGCTTGCGATACCCATGTACTTAAAGCAAATAAGCCATATCCCGTAGTGCATAATACACAAGTCACAGGAGCTTGTCATTTGACCTGACAGAATCCCAGAATGATGATAGCAATCCATGAAAGTGAACGTAGGTGTGACTTGAGCGGACATACCCGATGTTGGCGACCGACTGTCACTTACAAGTGATTCCATGTCGCTGTCCGCCTATCCCTTCTCTTCTATCCTTTCAGCCAGCACATCGGATGCGGGGTTGGGACTTACACCCACCTTTTGCTCACTCTTTGTCTTCTCTTCTTACCTCCTACCACCATAAAGGCCTTCGCTCGCCTGGAGCACGTGTATTCATGGTACATGGATCAGCGACGGACTGATTCCCATGGTCCAGATCGTCCGTTGTGAAATTTGACAAAGAATCCTCAAACGATTGTAGTTGCATCATGTTGTCTTTGATACTGCCCGCTTCGCCGCCCGAGGCCGCTGTAGACTCTCCACCGTGGTTCCCGAGCTATTTACTGCCAAGCTTGTCGCGGCCCTTCCGCCGACATCGCCGCATCTCGTCCTCTTCAGATAGTAATTCTACTCCTGCCCACAGTGATGTCCCGTCCTTGAGCAACTCTCCTACAGACTCGCTCCTGTCGGACCCCGTGCGCGGCTCCCCCGGCTCTCCTGCATCGTCATCTTCCTCCCCCACTTCCTCATTTCCCCACGCGAGACACGGCCTTGATGCGCCTAAGCTCACTAGGATTGAATCCGACACTATTCGGTGCTCCACGTGCGGAACCGACTTTGCATTCTATTCTCAGATCGTGAGTAAACAATTCACAGGGCGCTATGGTCGTGCTTTTCTCGTCGCACCCCCCGACGGTTCCTCGCAGGGGGCGGGTTCCGACTTGATCAACGTCACGGTCGGCAAGCCGGAGCAGCGGATGCTAAACACGGGCGCGCACGTTGTCAGTGATATCCAATGCACATTTTGTCGCGCCAAGGTCGGCTGGAAGTACGTTGATGCGAGTAGGCCGTCTCAGCACTACAAGATCGGCAAGTTCATCCTCGAGGGCCGGAGGACGGTCTACTATGGAAGCTGGGAGGACACGGCAGCCGGCGACGTGCCCGAGGTTGAGATCGAGAAGAAGAATTCCCAGGGTGGCGACAATGAGGGCGAGCTTGTCGAGTTTGACTCGAGTGATGAGGACGAATGCGACGAGCTCTTCGCCGGAGTGTGGAGTGCTGAAAGCGCCGCGGAGATACGCAGACTAAAACTCATACGACAGTTGAAGCTTGAACTCCAACGGACGCAGCCCTCTACTTAATTTCCCTTATCATGATCAGGCGTTCCAAGGATGGTTTTGTACGCGTGCTTTATCCGATAGGGCCGGTTCCGAAGGTTCATGATGAATTTGGGAGATATACCCCTCTTTAACTGGTTAATTAAACTTAATGTCGACTGCTAATTGTAACTTTCGCACGCTTCGAATCCAAGTTATTGAGAAGATCTGGTGAATGAAGACCTGGGTGGACTACTGTATCATCTATACATATTCTCTACCTCTATATGTCTCATGGTGTCCTCTTATCGCACACACTCTCTATATCTATCTAGGATAAGGGCATACAGCATCATACATTAAACTGGCCGTCTCGTGAGTTATCACTCTTACAATGGTCACCGATCTAAGTCTAGTTCAACGGGGTGGATACCGGCGAAGGACTCGGCCCAGCTTTCTTCTCTGCTTTTGGATCAGTCTTTGGCGAAGCTGAGATCTCCAATGTGACCTGAAGTAATCATTAGTAGAAACCCACCACCTTGATGGCATAGAGACGCTTACGGGTCCATCATTAACAAGTGCGACTTCCATCATGGCTTGGAACACGCCATTTTGAACTTTATCGGCCGCGTAACCTTGCCGGACTTTTTCAAAGAAATATTGATAGAGGTTCTTGGCCTCTTCGCCGCCGGCGGCCCCGTGGAAGTCAGGTTTGTTGCCCTTCTTCGTCGAAGCGAGAAGAGTAAACTGGGAGACTGATAACAAAATATAAGACAAGCCGTCGCAATGAATGAGGATGGGGCGATGGAAGAGACCTACCACAGAGGACCTCTCCTCCTATTTCCTGAACGCTATGTTTCCACTGAGGAGGAATACATGTTAGTTTATAAGGGGGAATGGTCTACTAGTATGCACTGCTGAGGTCGTCGACGAAGGACGAAGGGGAGGAATAAAAGGGGGGCATCATGGTCATACTCTAGCCCCGGTTTCTTCGTCATCCCATAGCTTCATCTTTAGCACTTTGGCTGCCAACGAGTCTGCCTCCTTTTGGGTGTCACCAGGGGCTACCGCGGCAAAGACGAGAACACCTTTCCCTATCGATGACACAACCTCCTTCTCCACCGTGACGGAAGCCGACAGCACACGTTGTAATATGGCTAGGAAGCATGGGCGCGTCAGTACAATGGCAAGAACCCCTGGCTTCCCAGCTGGGGAAGAACAACAGAGGGCACACCTTTCATTTTAGATGGATTGACTAGACCCTATGAGTACTTATTGTGAGTAAAGAGGAAACAATACGCGGTCGAGTATGAGACCGAAGCTCGGGATTCATCCAACGGTTTACATATCGTGAGCAACTGCAAACACCTGACAAGATTAGATCTAGGTTAGCAATTTATGGTGGACAAGCTTGTTCAGCCCTATCATTTTCGCCTTGTTCTAAAAAGAGATAAACCTCAATATATCTTCATACAAAGTCAAAGTTGAGTAGGGACCAACACCCAATTATGCGGACTGCTAAAACTGTAGTGTTATTCAACTACTTACCTATTGTAAAATTCAAGAGTACCCTACCTATCTTTTCTCAGCAGCGGTTGACAAAGATGGATTCAGCTTATCACTGAAAGATACTTATGTATCTATTACCCACCTACAATACCCTCCTATAGGTACGTCGTAAACTTGCGCCGCACGTACCATGTCATCTAAAAGCACATCTATTGAGTAGGTTTTTTTCTTCTTTTTGTTTGGAACACACTTAGGTGAGTAGTATCTAGGATAAACTACCTACTAAGTAGCATTGAATAAATGTAGGGGGTTGCTGACATGTATCCATGGTGTAGGTTGTATGTTAATACCTAAGGTGGGTACATCAAGGTAGGTGGGCAGGCTCCCGCGTGTAAGTCCGAGTACTTATTACTAGGTACCTAGGTAGGTACTCATAATGCCACATTACATCGCTATGACCTGCCCTGCCCTCATTGATTGACAGGGCTGCTACGTACTACCTAAGCCTGCCTACCTACCTACTACCCACCTACGCTAATTCAGCTACCCACGGCACATACAGTAGTATCCTCCGACGTAAGCGCGCGATTCAGCCTTCCCGCCAACAGCCTCTCCCATCCTATCACAGGTCCTAAATGCATTCCTACTCACCTATTCAATAGGCATTGGCGCAAATGCAAACAGCAATATTCTGCCTAGCCATCTACAGTTCTTCATTCGTGAAACAGACGGTAAGTGATTAAAATAAAATACAATTCGGCGTGCCGCGTCGTCTCAGTATACGTACTCTCTCGTCCAATTCCTCCCTTGCCTCCCGCCCAGCTCAGTGCGTATGTATCCATTGCCTTCTAACCTCGACTTTCAGTATTACCCTCTAGACAGACAGGCTCTGGCCTACGCTCCGGCCCGATCTGCAATCATCCCAACCGTTTGCCCGGCATTGCCGACATTTCTTCGTCTGCTGCGGGCGAATTTATCCCAGCCTTCTCGCCATTGCCTGGTACCCGCGACCTGGTAGCTGTCACTGTCCCTATTCATCCAGGAAGGGCTTTCGTCACATGTACATAATACAAAATGGCGGCCCGGAAGTTGCAACAAGAGATAGACAAGACCTTCAAGAAGGTCGCCGAAGGTGTCGCCGAGTTCGACGGCATCTACGAGAAGATCGAGCAGTCCAACAACCCCGCTCAAAAAGAGAGGCTCGAGGACAACCTAAAGCGCGAGATCAAGAAGTTGCAGAGACTGCGGGATCAAATCAAGACATGGGCTGCTAGTAATGACATCAAGGAAAAGACACCGTTGCTCGAGCATCGGAGGCTAATTGAAACGGTCGGTGCTTTCGCCGGCGACTGACTCCTCGCCCTTCTCGGTGGGATGCGCATGCTGACTTTCTGCTAGCAAATGGAGAGGTTTAAGGCTGTGGAGAAGGCTATGAAGACTAAAGCTTACTCGAAAGAAGGCCTTTCGGCTGCCGCCAAACTCGATCCGAAAGAACAAGCCAAAGCCGAAGCCGGGGAATTCCTCAGCAATATGGTCGACGAACTCGAACAACAAATTGAGGCTCTGGAAGCCGAAAGCGAACAGTTGCAAGTCACTATGAAGAAGGGCAAGAGCCAAGCGGCCAAGGCTGGCCGCATCGCGACAATAGAGCATATGATCGAGCGACATAAGTGGCATCAAGGGAAGCTCGAGCTGATTAGGCGGTCGCTAGAAAACGGCGGCATTGAAACGGAACAAGTTACGGAACTGGAAGAGAGTATTCGCTATTACGTTACAGACGGCATGAACGATGACTTCATCGAGGACGAAGGTCTCTATGACGAGCTTGCTCTGGAAGAAGAGGAAGACACGTACGGCATGAATCAGGACAACGACCGTGTATCCTCACAAGATACGCAATCAGTACAGGAAGAAGCAGACTCGGAATCCCGGACGACGAGCTTACCGGCGAAGACGAGGACCGCTGCCATCGACCCCGCCGCCGCCCGAAGACCTTCTGCGCAATTGAAGTCGCCATTGCCAACTTTAGCGACCCTACATAACCCCCTAGCCAATGTAACTAATGGTGGTACATCGTCAAGTTCGAGCATGAAGCCAGCGTCGCTGCCCCAACGCCCCCCTGGTGAGGGCCTCAAGTATGCCTCGGCGGCGGCAGCAGCGGCCGCAAGTGACAAGAACAATGTTGGCATAGCACCGTTACCACCCCCACCGGGGTCTCAACCAGTTGCGTCTTCGGTAGGGATCTCACCATTACCGCCGGCTGGACCGTTGAAGACGAGTGCCGCAAATTCCCCAAGCACGATAGCTGTGCAACCCGCCAGGTCGGAATCAAGAACAGGAAGTCTCTCTGTCCCCGAGTCCAAGCCTTCGGAACACACTCCAAGTATATCAACCACATTTAAGAAAGCAGAGAAGCCCTCTAGAGCTTCGAGCAAGGCTTCCGGTGCCCTAGAATCAGGGGAGTCTGCAAAGGGTAAAAGAGCTCCTGTCATACGTCTGCTGTTCCCATTGTTAACATGTACAATTAGAATCTCAATCCCATGGGGCGGCGAACGGCGTCAAGACCAAGCAAGAAAACAAGGAGGAAGAATCAATTTTCCATCTCCCTGCGGCATTGCACGACCTCGTTGAGTCCTATGAAACGATTAAGAAAAGGCGCGCTGCGCCAGTGAGTACTCCCTCAGCTTTGCGCATGATGTCGGCCTCACAAGTCAACATGAGTATGATGGATATGTCCGATGCCGAGGCCCCCAGGCCGTATATACCGGAAAGACGGTTGCACTCTCCATCCGGATATCCGCAGGAGCCTCTAGCAATTCTTGAAGACCCCCGCCTGTACACGCGCATCGAGCCAGACACACTTTTTTACGTGTTTTACTACAAGCAGGGCACCTACCAACAGTACTTGGCAGCCAAAGCCTTGAAAGACCAGAGCTGGCGTTTTCACAAACAGTATCAAACATGGTTTCAGAGACACGAGGAGCCTAAGAACATCACCGAGGAGTTTGAGCAGGGGACTTACCGGTTCTTTGATTACGAGTCCACCTGGTAGGCCTTTCTTTCAAAATCCCAAGATATCGCCCCCGTCGACTAATTGGTTACTGCCCAGGATGAATCGAAGGAAAGCCGACTTCAAGTTTGCTTATCGGTACCTCGAAGATGACATCTGATGACCTCAAACGGCTACTAGGCCCCTGGCACGCGACGACGAGATGTGTGTATCTGATCACGAATGAAAGCATGTAATTGATTTGACTCGGCAGGGCGGGCCTGTGCAGCCATGTAACAAAGTGAGACGCAGAGTTGCAGGGTTTTGATGGCTGTCACGAGTATTTGTAAGGAAAGAATAAACGTCTGCAATCGCCGCCCCTTTAAAACAAATACTGCGAAATCTGTTGTTGAGATTTGTGCTGCCCTTGATGTGCTCACACACTCAGCAAGTCATGGAAAGGTATTCGTAGAGCGTCTAGTGTAAGCATGGTCAACGTTACCCTAGTCACGAAAGGGTTGGAGATGCATAATAGTGATTGCCAACTCTTATGTTCAAGCTCATTGCGAATTCGGCCGTAAGCGGTGCAGTGTGCCACGCTGGCTATTTAGCTGTGAGACACGCCGTCATTGATTCGCCAATCGGGAGCATTCCAAAAGAGCGAAGGAATTGAGGCGTATCTGGTCTGTCTCTGAGTGGTTCATATAGGAATAGTTCGCCCCTATTTGACGCTCCCCTTTTTTTGACTGTCATATGATCCTGTAAGTCATATCAACGCATGTAGCCAGAAAGGGACCGGAATGAGGGTTTCACGGCGGCTGTCCGTCACCATCGGTAACTACATGGGTTACTCAGGTGCGGGCACTTACGTACGCTAGCTACCGTACCTAGCCGTAGTTAGCGATCTATTACGGCAGCTAACTTGTGCTCTGAAAGACAGCGCTTCAATTATTGGTTGGCCGATTGACGGCACCTTAATGCCGACTTGCTTGACATTAGGTGGGTATTTCTTCACATCACAACAAGTGGAGAGCGGTGCGTAGGTGAGGACAAGTAAAGACTTGCATGATTCAAAGACCAACTCTGCACGGGGCCGATAAATGACCTACGACATTGGCACGCAACGGCCGGTCCGGCACCGCCGATCTGACCTCAATGGTCTACCCAGCAATCGATCGGCTGAGGTTGCCCCAGCTCCATTTCACCAATGCCTATTACATGACGATACGTCTCCGCGAGCGGTATATCAACAAGCCGGCACACGTCGGCTTCGGCGCATGACAGCTTCGATATCGGAGTCGAAACGGCTTGTGATCTTGTGACTGGCCGTTCAATGTTATTGTTGCTCTTTGTCTAGATCGACAACCGGATATTCAACATCGAATCCTAGAACGTGGCTGCTGCTGTACACGTAGCGAGCTTAGACCTGTTCACTCTAGCTTCTATCTGGAGACCGCCACCGCTTACCGTATAATTCCTGGCACCCTGCTCTCCGTCTCGTTTCAGCGCACCCCCAAATTGCTTCAAGCCTGTTACGTAAGTTGCCGATAGCCGTAACTAGGTCTGGGTTTGTCTGTCTGTCTGCCTGCCCACCATGTCGCACCCTCAAGTCCTCTTTCCTCAGACCACCTTCACAGGACCATCGCTGCTACAGGCTCGCCGCGAGATAATCCAGCAGGTGACGGTGAAGACGCAGCTCAAGAAGCTGAGGGAAACGGGCCAGTATGAGTGCTTCAACCTCAAGTGGCAGCCCATCTACGACGACAAGTCTCGCTGGCCCTCGCCGCCGCCAGTCTATTGGGACAGCGATGTCGCCAAGTGGATAGAAGGCGCCTGTTATATGCTGACGGAGCATTACGACGCAGAAGTCGATGCTGCCGTCCGCGAGCTGGTCCGGATGATCCGTGACGCGCAACAGGAGGATGGCTATATCGACGTCTATTTCACCGTGATTGAACCCGGCAAAAGGTGGACGAACCTGAGGGACCAGCACGAGCTGTGAGTTGTATCGTTATTTTGTCCGTGAGAGCCACGAGATTTCAAATATCTAAATCTGGGAACATTCGTGGACGACCTGCTGACCTTTCCAGATACAATGCCGGACATCTCATGGAGGCGGCCCTGGCCCACAGCAACTATTACAAGAACGACCTGCTCATCGAGGTAATTTACAAGTACATAAAGTGTATTCGGCAGGTCTTCGGTCCCGGTAAAGACCAGAAACATGGCTATCCAGGACACCCCGAGATTGAACTTGCCTTAGCTCGCTTTTACTCGGTAACGGGGAACCAGGATGCGTATGATTTGGCACAATACTTCATCGAGGAGCGCGGGAACCCTACGGGGCAAGATGGTGGTATGTTGCCGCAATGCCTCTCTCTCTCTTAACGTGGGATAGTAGTAGTGGCCTTGCCTCTGGGAAACCAGGCTGATGAATGTAAAGTGCCATACTACGAATGGGAACGAGAGCAAAGAGGTGATAGTCCCTGGAAACGCCCCGACTGTTATCCCACCCACCCGGGCTTGTGGTATAGCCAAGCCCATCTGCCAATCCTGCAGCAAAAGACGATTGAAGGGCATGCGGTGAGGGCACTATACCTACTGACTGGCGTTGCGAACCTGATAAGCCTGGATGAGTTGGGCATCAGGTCATTCACGGGCAGGGAACAGTATCTCGAATCCCTACGTACATTGTGGAATAACATGGTGGAAAAAAAGATGTATCTGACCGGGGGCATTGGGTCAATGATGCAGTGGGAAGGCTTTGGCATCGATTACTTCCTCCCGCAAGGATCTGATGAGGGAGGGTGCTACAACGAAACATGCGCCTCGATAGGAATTATCATGCTTGCGGAACGGCTGCTGCATGTTGAACTGAACTCCAAGTACGCCGACGTCATGGAGCTATGTCTCTATAACGCCGTCATGACTGCTAGTGAGTGCGAACTGTCTCTCAATCATTTTTATTGTTGCGTTTCCCGTTGAAGGTTTGACTGATTTGGGTGTTTAAGTGAGCCTTGGTGTGAGTATCTCGACTCCAGCTGACCACAGCGTTCTAAATGGGGCTAAACTTTAGGGAAACGCATTTACTTACGTCAACCAACTCGCAAGTTCAGAAAGGGATAAAAACATTCGCGCTGCGGTCAGTCAAGTCATTAAACTTCACTCTTTTGGCCGAAACTTGTTGTGGCACACACCTAGGTACTTAGTAGGCATTCTCCAAACATCTGCTGACATGTGCATCTGGTAGTGGTTTGATACATCTTGTTGTCCGCCGAATGGTATGCAATGCCCTTTTCTTTTGCTCACTAAAAACGCTTATCCTCTTTTCCTCGAAAGATTGGTGGAAATTCAAAAGTTGTTCGTCGGGCCTGCTAGGGGCGCGGATGGCCGGGCTCCAAGGCGGACCGCCGGGTTCCCAGTAGCCAAGACTGAATGTCCTGCTGACATCATTTATATCTGTAGTATCACGTTTGTTCGGCAGCCTCGGTGGCTATCTGTGGGACTATGGTGGTCATGAGCAAGACATTTTCGTGAATGTACACCTTTACACTACAGCGAAGGTCTCGTTTCAGGTCGAAGAACACGCAATAGTCTTTGAGCAGAAGTCAAACTGGCCATGGGAAGGGAACATAATGTTTCAGCTTGAAGCACCTCCATCTGCGAAAACGATAGTTAGGCTCCGAATTCCTGCTTGGGCCAAAGATAAGTTCACTGTACGTTCCATTCGTCCCTGCTATGGAGTAGAGAGCGCCGGTATCGTGTCAGGCACTAACCTGCCCTTCAGCTTACTCCGTCCCTGGAATCAGCCACAATCGAGAATGGCTACTTGGCGCTCCCACCATCATATACCACGATCAACAAGGCCTTTAGTGTACAGATCCATGGCTTTGAACCCCGATACCTGGCCCCCCATCCCTATACAAATCAGCATACGTTGACTCTTGCCCGTGGCCCGTTAATCTACTGTGTAGAGGATGTCGATAATCCGTGGGAGCAGGATCACTTTCGTAATGTTGGCATATCTATTGGCAGCCCAGTAAGCGAGCAGAAGCGCGTGATAGACGAGATGGGTGAGCGCTATGTCGGTCTCCGTGCTACCGGCTGCATCCGCAGGATGAGCGATTGGTCGCATACGGAGCCGGGTCTAGCGCCCGGTTTCACCGTCGCGGCTGAGGCGCCCAAGGAGGCTAGGGAGTTGACGTTCATCCCATACTATTTGCGTGCCAACCGTGGAGGCAAGGGGCACATGAGGGTTGGGTTGCTAAAGGTTGACTAATGCGGTGATACGAGCCGTTGTAGCTCACCCGCGACAAAATCCCGGCTAGCACGTCTTGGTTCGCGGCTCATCCCTGGCGAATCGTCGGCAAGATCTATGTACGGTATAAATGCATGGATCTATTGCCCCATATGCCGACACGCTACCCGATGCTACCTTGCCGCTATACTTGTACCTTCGCAGAGATAATAACAAAAGAAAGGGTCTTTTGCCATACTCGGTCTCACGGGTCAACTACTGTATTATTTCTTCCTAAACAACGAGCAGAATCCTTGATTGATTCGATCAGACCTTCGAACTCGCCAAGGCTCGACCTTATTGAGACAATCAGGCTTACTAGGCTCCGATCTTGGCCTCTGTGCCCAGGCTGGGATCGACGTAATCGTCAAGACGTAAGACGAATAGGGCCGCAGCATCCAATTTAAGTAATGAACGAGTGCCTATATTCTCATGATCCCACTTGGCACGCCCAAGACCCTCGATACATATCCAGGACGGCCAAGAGCTGGAGCATTCGAACTAGCGGACCGCTTGACAAGGCCAAGCGAGACTTGTCTGCATACTGGTGGCGCTTTCGCGGTGGCGAAGCCAAAAAAACCGCTGGATCGATGGTCACGGAGAAACTGCTGCAGTCTGCATATGGAATGTCAGAAACAGACTTCAATAAGGAAGTCAAGATGGTTATTTGTGTATCCACCTCGCAGAAGAGCTACGTACATGTCATCATTATTTAGATAGTGCTGGACGCCCAAGAATGGAAAATATCGCACATAGTCCTTTATAAGAGGGAATTTCTCAGCTTCGTATCTTGGCTCTGCACCATACCTGTAACCCGAATATGTCAGATCATAGTAGAAGCCTTGGCGGCGAGGAAGAGCCTGCGGAAACGGGCATCATTGTGGCCCAAAATCAGTCGCAGAAGAAATACAAGTGCCCTCAGTGTCCGAGTAGCTTCAAGAGACCCGAGAACTTGAAGAGACACCAGCGTGGCCATGATGATACCAGAAGATTCACGTGCCAAATATGCGGCAAGAGCTTTGCGCGAAGGTAAGCCCTGTCTATTCTATGCGGTAATTATCAAGCAACTCTCAATGATGGTATTGACCAGCGTCTTAAAGTGACATTCTAGGTCGGCATGTATCGACTCATACACCGCTCGAACGACCAAACGAGAACCCGCAGAGAAGACGAGCATGCCGTGAATGCGCGAGGGCCCGAGAGCGATGCTCGCGAGGAGAACCGTGTCGGAGATGCACCGTGAAGGCGTTATGCTGCCTCTACCCAGACGAACATCAATTCAAGACGATGACACCAGGCGACTCTAGCCCTTCGACCTCCGAATCGGGTCATTACAACGGAGCCGGAGTTGGATGGTTTGGTCCGCAGTCACCGCTGGGGACTCCATACGCTCCGGAAGGTAGCCTGTCGCAAGATACGGAGTCCTCGGGATGGCTAGTCGAGGATTCCCCGGGTCCATCCAGACGGCTATCCACAATGTCGGGCTCGCACTATAATGAGGACCAACCCTATCCTTCGGATCATCACAACACTAGCCTCACAATGCCTTTCGGATTCGATGCATTACCCCTTGGGCACCAGAGAACCAATTCATGGGCTACGAGCGATATTAGCACGGAAGACATGAGCTTTGCACTGGATGCTCCCCGACTAGAAGGAATAATGGAATTCCATGACCAAGTACCCCATTTGCCTCTAGACATGGCTTCAACTCCAAGTTCGATGAGCCTCCATCAGCCTGGCCTATCCCCTGAGTATCAGGGTTATTTCCATAGCCCGTCTCTCGATGGCACACAACTTGACGCCAATTTCTATCCACAGAATAGCCACTGTGCGGACCAACCCACGACGTTAGACTTCTGGAATTCTACGAAAAATCACGAGTACCATCATTTCGAGTTTCCAACATCTAGTCTCGAGATCGACGACCGAGCAACGTATTTCCAGTCCGGGCCGTGATAAACCATATCATCAGCTAGTAGGGCCTAGAACGTTATTAGACATTCGCGGTGCAATGTTTCCACGACTGTTGTCAACAAGTGGAAACCATTTGATTTAAATGAAGTTCCCCTGGGAATGTTATAGTTGGACTTCTTTCTTAACGTTCGGAGCACGTTTTATCGTCCTAGAAGCGGCAAGAATGTTTGTGTAGATATTTGTAGAATGTGTATATTATTCAACTACGATACAGATCTACAAGGACGGAGAATAGCTTCACATATAGATAGCCTGATACAGTTTGACTAGCCGAATCATGATAGAGCTATTTTTCTATTATCTTTTAGTTTCTGAAACCCTCTCTCGATTATATTTGACTATACTCGTTCCCACAAACAATTGCAATTCGTCATCTGATCAAGGGCTTGCAGCTCATAGGTAATGATTCCATTCCCTCTCTATCTGCACCATCTCTATTGACACAGACTCCCGGCGTATGTTTACTCGAGTTCTGGGATGCTGCTTTTACAGGAGAACCTGGACGGAAGTCCTGCAGTGCGCGTCGCAAGTGGCAGTGCAAACTTATCTATAATCTCTACGCATCTGCCCGAACTCGGTCAGAGGGAGGACTTGATTTCATGCAGTATACTGAAAGAGCAACCAGTAATACCCGGAGCCATAGTAGTGACGGCGGAAAGGAATAGTTCAAAGACATATAGGTCCCTCGCAAAGAACTGCCATGGCTTGTCACGAAATTCCCTCCTTCTGTATATGCTTGACGCGAAACTTGAAATCACTCCGAACGGCCGTACTACTTACACCGCTAGAGCAAGCGATGCAGCAAAAATTAACCATGAGCTACTAAAAGGGTGTTATTTTGAACGTTGACCTCCTCGCACGCAAGCATGATGTTTTGTTCAAATATCTTGTAATGGCCTCGATCCCCTTCGATATTCTAGGAGAAGTTTTTTGTTAGGGCCAAGAGTCCTGAAACATCCGAGAATCTGTTGCCAAGATGGGAGAGGTGGGGGAACGATATGGGTGGTAACACGAAATGCAGGTCTTCAATCACCGCAAGTGGCTTTAGAAATGCCGTGAATATTCCAAGATATCACGAGATAGGTTTGAATGCTACCGTCTTTGGCAAACATATTGCCCACTAATTTTAGAATATTGAAATTGAAATCTCTTGTCACGGAAACCGCTAGTCATAATGGGCGTCGAATGGCTGCCAGCAGTGGCTTCGCGTACGAGATTGCCTACAAGTGTAGAGTCCTCATTGGAAGTTTGTGAGGGAAATATTAGTAGTGTTGTGTCATCTGACCGGCCACGACAGACGGGCGACAATGCTGGGCAATGAACAAAAAGTGCCGACGTGCATAATGCCAAGGTAGACAAGCGACATATTTTGTACAATCGGCATTCTGATTGAGAAAACACTAAGAACGGTTTGAACACTTGAACCTCCCTCCTCCGGTATTCTCAATGTTAGCCATCTACCTCCTCATGAAGTCTCGCTTCTATTTTGTAATTATCCTAGCTTAATTTTGTATGCTAGTTGGACGGGGTACTGTGTTACTCACCGTCTTGGTTATGATACCAGTTACACTGTTCCTTTTGTATCAAACCAACCCGCAACTAATAGAATAATATGTGTATACAGGGGTCCCGCACATTGACATCATCTAATTATTCTCATGTCCCATCTACCTGATGGAATAGACTAGTCATCTATACTCGATGACTTACTCAGGGTGCTACATATAAGTTCTCATATTGACCCGGAACTTCAATAATCCTTGTCAGGTTTCCTGGTGTAATGGTTATCACTGTGGATTTTGATTCCACCAATCTGGGTTCGATTCCCAGGGAGACCTCTCGGGTGACACTGTGTTACTCAATTGCATTTCCTAATCCGGATTAGTGTAGGGGTTAACATATCGCGTTTTCACCGCGGGGCCCGGGGTTCGATTCCCCGATCCGGAGTGTAGTGTCAATTTTTCCTTCACCCTGCAGAGGTTACTGATACAGACCTTGTTTTTTCCCCCTTATGAGCTGATAAGCAAGGTTGACCTTGTAGCATAGATGTGCTTACAGTGTGCATTAGATAGGGTATCATCACATTAATAGATCACTTACCTCTAATGGTATAATACTACAGACAGGTTTTAAGTTAGGTAGAAGTGAGATAGAAGTCACTCCATGTTTGGGAAACTTCGACCTGCAATACTGTTACAGGATAGCAGCAAAGATCATGTATATGGTTACAACATAACCCTGAGTGAGTTAATGAGACCTTCGCACCACAACAGGTGTCATTTCCTACCCGACTAACAACCCGGACCTAGAAAACCCACCGACACTCTGTTGTTACATATAGTAATTTTTCACATGTGCTGCATCGGAGGTTAGGGTAAGTGTCGTTGCATAACATTAAGTACTTGATTCATGCCGTCCCTTCTGTCACTGATCCACCTGGAGAAACCAGATCTGTAATACAGAAACCTATTATATATAACGCCAGCCTAGACACGAAGGTTTCAAGGAAGCCTCATGCACCAAAAGATGTCATACACGGTCAGGGAGGGATCATATGAGGGCGAGGTATGAACCTTGCTGTTGCACGAGGCTTCCAACATCTATTGAAACCAATCACAGTTCTAACTATGTACACAATAAAACTCCTGTGTTAGAGATTGTGACAACCAGTATGTTCCTGGTTGTAGTCTAGACATCTTCAGCCCGGATATTAATTTCTAAAACATATAACTCATACACCAGCGGAGCCTGCAGAAGGTCGTCGATCTAAAATGGGAATTCAAAGAAGCGCTCGTTTCAGTAAGCTACATATTATCATTGGAGCAGTCCTGGAGTAAGTGGTCGAGCTTACTGCATAAATAGATAATTAAGCAGAGGGTAGTTGGGGAGTCAATATAACAGTCAATTATTTTTACATATTCCGTAATTATAGGTATGGAGGGCAACGCCTATATTATATAGCCACCTTTAGGGTCTATATGAATATATCATTAAACAATTAGGTAAAGCTCTGGCTTCTACTCCAGCCAAATTACTATTGATATGAATTCTCGTAGTGTCAGTTGTTGCAATGAGGCGGTTCGACTTAGACTCCTACTTTCATGTCTACTTACCTTCCGGGTCAGCGGACATGCCCTCAGCAAGGGCGAGAAAAAAAAGAAGAGACAGCCGGGCTCAAAGTGATTCCCAAAGTAGCTATCGGATGGTAATTCCCCCAGCACCACTTGCTTCTTTCATCTTTCGTATTGCTTCATTGTTGTCGCACAGAGTCAATTCGTATCTACGTCAGCTGAGACATCTCGATATTCTATCTGAACTGTAGTTCTTGTACGTGGTGTATATCAAAATTTATTCGTAGTTACAGCTTCACCTCACAAGTGCTAGATATTTCATAATGTAGCGTGCAGAACCACAAAGCAATACGAAGGCAACATTCTCCGCGATAGAAAGATCTGAAGCCTAGTGGAACTGTAATGTATCTCACCGAGGGAGGCTGGTAGACCGCACCGTACGTCTGCACGAGATTCGTAATATCACCTGGGTCGTATAGTCGCTCGTGGCCTTATTTCCGTCGCTAATCACGAAAACGATTATTCGGTAACTCATTTTTCATGATAATAGTGCATGATACAGCAGGAAATGCAACATCAACGGGCGTTGTAGGTGTAACGACAAAGTCCATAGGTTGCATCACTGGGCCCTTTAGAGACCTACAAGGAAAGCGATGCCTGGGAGAGAACGGTTGTTGATGTCGAAGTCGCTGAAGGAAACTGCTGTCGGAGAGACCGGATTTCTGCAGCTCCATTTGGGGTCAGATCCAGCGAGGCATGTCACGACGAAGGCAAAACAACTAAACCTGTGTGGCATTGCAGGATTCTTTGCTGATCCCCACAAGCATGGTTTTCGGAATGATTCGGGTAGGCCACGACACGATTTACCATCTGGGATACACAACTTTGTAGAATAGCAAGGTTGGTAAGGGACTTCCAATATACTCTTCCATGGATGAGCATAAAGACAATAAGCTTATGCAATCAATCGTGGTGCGTGTGTGCGTATGCCTATTGTTTCATGTAGCCTTATTATGATCAAGCAATTGTTTCATTGGTCGTGATAGGGGGTGTAGACGGTGACGGAAGGTGACATTTCGAACTGCTACAGTACACAGATGTGAACTACATAGTAAACTAAGTAGGTAGTACAAGTTTTGTTATCTTGCATTAGATAAAGTCCTACCTACCTCCGGCTGGAGGTCTATTCTGAGTAATCAAGTTCGGAGCCTCATTGGCCAGAACGGTCTCCATAGTTGCAAGGCGGCGCCTAGCAGACATGATTCTGATCCTGCCGATCATGGAGAATCATCATCACGCTTGTCAGCTGCCGGGAGAATTCTCTTGCGCATTGTGGCAAGAAATCGGGCCCGATCTGGACGTACCTGATCGATCCTGGTTTCGGTGAGAAAGGTAATACTGGCATGTACGCTGCAATGTCAGCTGCGTAGCGTATAATCTTCGAGGAAACCATACAAGACTGGCATGTGAAAACGGAAATTCCCTTACATCTTGGAATTAATCTATTCAAGGCTGCGACTACTGTCACCTGCGTTAAATCATCATAGCATCGTAACAAGCACGATGCTTGACCATAATATCAATCTTAAGTACGACGCAGGCAACATAGATTCACGATATGTTCTGACCTCTAAAGAACTGGATCTGACGAGTCGGCAACTCTTTCCCTGTTAAGCCTTGAGCAGGTATTGAGAGTGATTGCATAGCTGTGTACTTCGGTTTGTCGCATTCGGAATCTGGTTAAGTTAAAATCCACCTCAGGCAGTTTCTGGTCAGCCTTTTGGTGTGCTAAGAAGTTTTGACACCGGCCAATTTATCTTCTACGTAGTTCCTGTGGACGGAAGATACCGGATGAACGAGGAGGGCTTGCTATTATTCAAGAGTTGGCATCTTGATATAATGAGTATACCACTGCTGAACAGTTTCTACCTGAGAACTGGACTTTCACGGTATTCGGATCAAGGCATACCGAAATAAGCCACAAATGCTATGTTTGATCATCTTGATTAAGTATATCCATTTCGAGCACACGAACGAGGGCTGCGGCCTTGTTGTAGAGAGCACCGTCGAAGATCATCGTGAGTTTACATCGAGAAGATAGCTCCGTGGGGCCGATTGACTAAACCGGCTCCACAACTTTCAGGAGGGCGATTAAAACGAAACACTCAGAGGATAGGCGTCTTAATACCGACTTGTTAAGTCCCAATGGTATCGTGTGCCTGGCCGTCGGGGCTTGCGTGGGGGAACTCGAGTCAGATTCATTCTGTACTATGGCTACCTAGCTTATACTCGCACTATCGGCAGCATAGCAAAAGCCACCTTTGCTCATGTGACTTCATGATGGACTGGGGGGACCTTTAAGGCGTGTTAGGCTAACCATAGGCGGACTACTTAGCATTATGATCGGTACACACCGTAGCTTCATCCCACGCGGGGAAGAACCGGTGGAGCGACCCAAGATCGATCACATTCTGGAGAAGCAAGCTCTAGCCACGTATGCGTGATAGATGATCCCGATTGATGACAGTGCATTGTTTCGCCTACCATCGACTGGCATCACGTCCTGTAGAATACGGTTATACGGCCTGAGGCTGTAGGGCTTGTCTTCTGAGATGGAGGTCTGGGATCATGCAGCTCAATGTTGACAAGTACGTATCGGAACCTTTCTAGAACCTGAGCCAGCAAATGACAAGACAGCACTACCTCTTGTATACTGTAAGCCTCAATACTACCCTCGATACTGCAGGGGTTATCACAGTTCCAGAGATGCATACAAAGTTCCATTTCCAATACCTAGCTTGAAAGTCCCTACATGCACGACCCCAACAATGGCAGTTCATGGGGCAGTGCCATACCCTCGCGTTAGGCTTCGTTACAAACGTGGCACCATTGTGACGTGCCAACATATGTGATAGAGATGCAGAGATGCCCAATTGCTACAATATACTGACGCGATGGAGTCCATAATGGAGCCCAATGAGAGCATATATGAAGGGCACTGGCAGCTGAGGTGCGGCTTGGGGTAAGTTACTTCTGGCTTCAGTACCCAGTAGACAAAAACCAGCGGCAATGAGACCGATTCGTCTTACACGACCGAACAAGGTTCCCCGATCGAAGTTCATGGTATGGCGGTGAAGGATCGCAACGCGCATAACGAGACAGACGCGCTGTAGCCCTGTCCAGCCGAGGTTCAATAATCTACACTAATGCAACGGCTTGGCTTTGCATACAACTGATAACCGGGGTAGATGGTCGACTCCCATGATCTATTAGGAAGCCCCATGACGATGCTGGATGTGAACTGGGGTAGCATCAGCGACTGGAATCATCAATGCTCCGGATAAGCTGGACTGAGGGAGGTAGCGCATAGCGCATAGCGCCTCGATCATGCGAAGTATTTCCCATCTTGGCTTGCCGAACAATCGGTGCCTAGTCATGCCTATCTTATGACGAAAGAGGAACTCGGTAACGATGGGAATTCTTCATTCGTTGAGAAATGCCATCCGGTCTTAGACGCGCAAAGCTGCAGCGCTGACAGAAAGCCCCCAGAAGGATTTAGCATTACTGCTAACAGCTATAGCTCCTCGATCTGTAGGGCACTCCCCTAACACATAAAGCAGTACAGCTGTACAGGGGTCTCGGCGTCATGGATCGCAAGCCGCCTTGTTTTCTCTTTCTGGGAGTCATTCCTTGCGTGTTGTCGTCTCGGCTAGACAGAAGACGGCACCGGGACAGTCACATCACTGCCACGAAATCCAACACTAGAGCCGCATCAATGTGACTTAATCGATTGCACGGTCCCGAGGAAACCGACACATTCCAGTCATGCCAACAGAATGCTGACGCCTGCCTACTTAGCCTGCTGAGCGGTGTCTGTGCTACATGGTCTGGAAGGACTTTCACTGCCGCCTCCCGCTCGCTGTTCCTGATCAGGTAAATATGCCTACTACCACTACCACCAACCAACTTGGAACCCGCAAGGGAAAAGCAACGCCGAACGAGCCACTTGACATTGGCTGATCAGTCCGCCCTTCACCCTCCCCTCCCCTACACTAAAACTAGAGGCCCCTAGATGGGAAGGCAACCGTCCTCGCAGGAAGCGGCCCGTTTGCTGTCAATAGTAGGCGATCAAGCCAGGGACACGAAGCAAATCGGGTGCTCTGGCCTGGTAATGAGCGCCCAAAGCCACTTGTGGCTTCGTCATTTTCTACTGGTCACTTGCAATATTCGTGTACCTCCAGTACCTGACTGGCCAGTGGCGGCTGTGCTTGTAGTACACATCCTCCTACAAGCTGATCGATGCGTTTGGGCTTGGTAGCAAAT
Organism: Xylaria sp. MSU_SB201401; assembly: GCA_002288965.1. Taxonomy (NCBI): domain Eukaryota; kingdom Fungi; phylum Ascomycota; class Sordariomycetes; order Xylariales; family Xylariaceae; genus Xylaria; species Xylaria sp. MSU_SB201401. The sequence continues at coordinate 415,396 of NPFG01000001.1, forward strand.
GCACGTTTAGACTCACGCACAAAATGCTACATCTCCAAATTGTGGCATGATAGCTCTCAATAGGAATAGCTAGTGGGATTGCTGTTATTAATTTGAAAAGGAATATCAGGCTCCAGAGAAATTGCGGTTCTCCTGCACCTGGCATTGCAGCTCACAAACAACAAGCGACCTGATTTCATGCCGGTCCCAAGAAAGTGACTGGCTTGCCATCTCCAACGCTCTGTCATCCTCGGTGTCTTACTGGTATGTAGCCCGAGCCTTCTTTGTAAGTCAACCTCCTTGCCTGCCTAGTCCAATTACAACCACATCCACACATCACCCAAACTGCATTTCTACATCACTTTGACTGGCAGTGCTCTTATGCCCCTATCGAAACTTATGCCAGCCCTACTTTAAGCCTTGAAAAAGGCATAATTGGGTCTTCGCGAATTTTTAACGAGCCTGATGCTGACCATCTCCCACTTGGTAAGTCAGTCCTAGACAGGAGATAATCGTGATTCGAGACTTTCCTTTTCTTAACGGATTTTGCCTGTACCCCAAGCGCCAGAGAGACGACGGAGGTACCCGGCTACACACCGAAGGTGACGCCGGCAGGCAATCCGCGCGAATCTTCAGGTGGAGATCGGCCACGTTTCGTGAAAGCTGGTCATCGACATCTACAACTGATATCGCGATATCAATACCAGAAGTTCTCTTCCATCACGCATTAGCGTGATTTGCTGTGACCTAGGTGTGTGTGGCTTTGCATGCCGCCTGCCAACTAGACAGCCCACGTCTCGTCTTATCGGTGAGACGATGAGTTATTAGTCCTCGTAGAACCATGTCGAGTTACCGTTAAGTTGATTACGAGCACATCTCATCATTCTGTTTCTTTTTCTATTATCACTGGGCGGATCTCGGAAGCTGTGCCGTCTAGCATGCTGTAGGTATATCATTGTGCATACTAGGACTAACACGTTAGTCATCTATTTTTCGTCCGCCTCACACTGAGATTCTGCATTTTGAGCCTCGCTTCCACCTGCTAGTGACGCAATGAGCTCTCGGCCTCTCGGTGGAAGGTTGCCCGTTTCTCATCTTTGCCATGTATTAATATAATAGAACCCCCAAGATCCAACCGATGTCAAGCCGCCCATCTTGTATCAAAGCTTCTCATCTAATTTGCCCCTTTCCGACGCATACCAAGAAACCATCTTCCACTGAGCCCCTTCATAACATTCGGGGTGAGCTACCTTCGACCAATACTCTGCAACCTAGCCAAGTACTCGTTCTTCTAAACGCGGGAGGCAGCACAGAAAGTGACAACCTATACAACACTCCTCGTACATGTTCACCGTTTCCACATGTGGACTCCGGAATCTACGCCGGTAGTCTTCAGAGAAGATATCGCAAATCATAGCAGTCAAAGTTCTGAAACTATGACTCCATATTTCGATAGCGATGGTTACTATGACCACGATCAGTACTATGCCCCTGATCGCCGAGCTTCGTCAGACTGGTCGCTCAGTCCCAGTGCTGGTACGCCCATGACCCGGGAATCATCTAGAGACAGCGCAATTACTACATACAGTGATATTCCAGTGCAAACTCCTAGCTCAGATTACGGGAATTACAACTCTGCATGGTCGCCTACGCATGCTGATGACCATACCTCTTTATGGTCGCCTATGTCCGACTCTGGCTATGATTTTGCCTACCCACCCACGAGTGACGACTCTCCATCTTTGCCCCATGCGAGCGAATACTTAGCCGCAGGTTACTATAAATTTATCGTCGACCTGGAGCCCAACCAGCAACCTTACTGGAAACTGAAGCCAACTTTTCAACCAACGGAGTACCTCCCGGAGACGAGGATTGCTGAGGATTTGGATCCCACGGTGTAAGTATACCATACCTCCATCAGCTGGTAGATGAAGCTTATGCTGATATATTTTCTACAAAAGCCAGTACTCTCAGGCAAATGAGGGCGTATTCGTCTGCATGAAGAAAGATTGCGAAAGGAGCTTCCGCCGCAAAGCCGATCTCGAACGTCACTACAGTCAACTACATACATCCGCCGAGCAGAAAGCGAAATTCCACTGTGACTGGAAGAAGTGTCAGCGGGCTCAGGATCCCTTTCATCGCCGTGACCACCAGCGTGACCACTACAGAGACTATCACAACGAAGACCTTATACGCCGTGGCTCTTCGAGCAGAGAGGATGAGAAGTGGTGGAGTACACGCCAAGTCAACCTTGACTGGTGGCGCTGCGCACGTTGCCTAGAACGAGTCAAGGTCGAAGAATACAACTACCGCTGCCCTCGCTGCAAGACGGGCTGTGAGCAGGAGAGGCAGCACTATAGGACTCAATGATTTCAGCTCTCGCTCCACGCCATCAGCTGAGTATTTACATACTGCTTACACGTCTAACGTCACCTAGTTAGCTAAGTAGGACCCAGCCTACAGATTCGGCTCTGGGAAGAGCTACAACACCAAAAAAAAAAAAAAAAAAAAGCAAAAGAAAATAGAAGTCATTCGAGAATGAGAAGGAAGTCAAAAGGGGACGGGGGGAACAGTTTCAACCAACGCACCTACGACAGTATCTTTTCAAATATTCAGGGATCAGAGCGATTACTGCCTAATCCTGTACCCCAAGGTCAGGCTCGATCACCACCACCCATCTTTTCTTTCTGGGCTCCTTTTTGGCGTTCAGGGACTTTGCGGCTGGAACAAATGGGCGAACGACAGCTACACACCCATACCAACGGTACACTACGATGCCCAACACAAAACCATCTATCTATGTGTTTGTGGGGGGGGGGCAGAATGCTGTGCCGCAGCATCGCAGCACCCTTTTGATCTCACGAGCCATACAAACACCAGGCATTCAGACGGGGTAAACTGAGCCTGCTTCTTCATGCTTTTATCAACCAGTTAAAAAACTTACTTCCATTACCTTCGGCAATTTTGTTCCTACTTTTCACTTTCTTGATCAATATTTTTCACTCGCCCTGCGTTAGATGCCGACGGCGATGTAACAGAAACCTTCTCTTCACTTGTCGCTTATCTGATGCCGCCTACGAGGTGGGAGAGTAGGGGAGGCTGTGCTTATTGTTCTTCTTCCCCAAATATTGCCTCACTGCATTGCCTCCCCCACACCTCTCTCTCATCTTCTAATCATCCATATGTCTTATTCCCGTCAATATCATGTCTTGTGGCGCAAGTTTAGAACGGCTAGTGGGAGCTCAGCCCCTCCCATCACTGACTTTGCCTTCAGTTCATTCATTCATTCTCTTCTTCGCTTGTGTTCTAATTAATGTAAGTTCACTTATCAGTATCTTCTGTCTTTTTCTTGTCAAATTCGGAGAAACTCCCAACCAGAGAGACTTTGGGGGGTTTCATGATGTAACATCCTGCATGTTCCTTCTACGGCGTATTTCTTTCTTTGCGCGTGTGTTAGTGCCACGAGGGGGGATGTGGAGGCGGGGCTAGACGCAATGCAATGCGGGTTATGGGCTGCTGCATCTATTCGGCTGATTGCGTCGATTGCTCCAAGGGCGTGTTAGACGGAGGAAGAAGTGGAAAAAGTAAACTTGGGGAAGCGCATTTCATTGGCTCACAGCACACGCAATAGACGGGGACGAGAAAAACGCCAATCGCAGGATAGAACCTTTGTTTGCCCAATCATCTCTATCTACCTCTACTTTCATTCTTTCCTTTTATTATACCCGTCCCTTACTTGGGCTGGAGTCTTGGTCACCGGAGTTGCCAGGCTGGGCTGACTGGACGAAGTGGTTCATCATTGATTAAATAGCGCGCTTGTTTCACTTCAAGGCAGACTGTCATTGGCGTTTGGTTCACCTGGGTATGTTTGACTTCGCTGTCCTGCAGTTATTACTTTGTTTTTTTTTTTTTTTTTTGAGGAGGGGGTTTCTACGTTTATCCGCCTACCTTTTTACTAAGGCATCGCGTTGTTGCATTTGGCGGACATACACCTGTGCATTTGCACGCTTCCAGTTCGAGCTGCTCTTATAATGCAAGATCACATACCAACGGCAACAGAACTTGCGAGTTCAACATGGGGTCTTTAGATGGAGCTAGGAGGACGCAACGAATCTTGGTCGACCTGTGTCACTGCCAGATATTGGCACACTGGGACGAGTCGCTCTGGTCATATGACTACCGAGTACCCGGTCTTCCTCTCAGACTCCAGATGTAGAAGTATAACGTTCAAATTTGTTAAATACAAGTTGCATTATGCCGCTTGACTGGGAGACTGTACCGTGACCCCGATTATTCGGAAAGATTGGATAATTCTTTGACCCAAGGCTGTGAGGTCAAAGACAATAATGCATAAGTCCTACCTTTCGCATGCTGCTCCATGCTTTAGACGATTCGCAAATATCGCACGATTGCTAGTATTGCGAGAACCTATGTCCGGATCCTAGAAAATCGGCGGTCACAAAGTAGTAAAGACCATATCTTGAATCCCAACATTTTGCTTATCCTCCATCTACATCGGGAACCGTCGTAGAAGTCTCAAATCAGACAGACCACCCACATCCTTATCCTAAGGGATGCGGCCATGCTGACATAGCCCTGATATTGACCTATTCCTACAAAGCGTGCGTCAAGAAAGGGGTCGATTGTGCGCGGCGAAGTTTGGACCTTGTCGTTGCGCGAAGCACCCAACATCTCTTGCCATCTACAGTCTGAGCTATCTACACAAGATATCCCTGTTAGAGACCGTGACACGCGAGACTATTACAACATGCCCAATTCCCAGCCAGAGCGTGTTCTTCCCAATGACACACATGTCGACTATGTGCCAAAAAACATTTTCCTTCCAAATCCCGTCATGGGATAGACACAGACTAGTCCTAGACAGATGCACACTGCCGCAAAGAACGAAACCATTCCATTCCCGTTTCTTTAACCTAGCGGAGCGCCCTTGACAGAGACGTCCTCCCAACAGATAACCACCAACCACTTAAGAATCGCAGGCAAGCCGGAAGGACTTCTAGCTCTTGTATATAAATTCCCACACATCATCGAGCAAGCACGTACAACCATAGCCACTGGAGAATTCGGGGTCCCATCTGCTCCCCCTTAGACAAGCCAGTGAGCGCCGAATTAGTAGTTGGGTCGGTGACGACCAGCGAATTCTCGGTGTTGTATGTTTTGATGATCCCCTTTCTTTTTTTCCTCCTTTTTCTCTTTCTCTGGCCCTCCTTTTATCAACGTTCTAAACGAGGTGTGCTGCCGCGACGGTATAACCAGAAAGATGAAAGGAGTTCAATCTGAGATGGGGTCTGGAATAACCTCATCCCAAGCACACTTTTGCAATCGGGGGGCAAGCTTTCTCGGGATTTCGGCACGTTTGAATATCATTAACTATTATTAAAACCCCGCAAGTGACGGTATCTTTTCCATGGCTTAATTCCAAAAAGGGCTTGAGCGCTGTGCGTCACTCAAATATATCGTGCCGAAAACTAGTAGGTGAAGGTTTCCATGAACCGTACACGTGCGTGACATGTGGCGGTTATATAAAGTTTGGCTTCTGGCTATGTTGCTACCCTGGCATACGACAGAACATAGGGCCGTCTCTGGACGGTTATTACACGATGGGCATGGTGCCAGCCAATTAGCTGCGTCCTTCTTATTAAGAAGGAGTCCGCCAGCTGATGATACAGTAACTAGACTCCCTTTGAGGCAGTAAGCACACTGGAGAATATCTGTTTATTTGACGCTTGTCGCCACGGAAAGCACATATTCCCGAACTCGAGCACTGACTACCAGATGGGTTTCCTCAACCATTATTTGGAGACAAGTAAACGCCGAACAGCTTTCTAAAACAGAAGCGGGGGAGAGAGCACACGTGACATGCTGCAGCCATCCATAACAAAGCGGGGAAACAGGGGAGAGGAAAACGGGGGGCGCGCGTATATGATGTTACAAGGCGAGTTTAGATGCCGAAGGACAGTTGCAATCGAGGCCAGCATCAAACTCCAATCAAACCGTCGTCTAGTCCCCATTACTCGGCAGGCTTCGCGTCAGCCTCCTCGGCCTTCTTTTCCTCGCCAGCCTCCCCATTCGTAGGCTTGTCTGCGACAGCCTCACCTTGAGTGGTGGAGAGGCCACCAGCCGCGACGAGTTCCTTAACTGCGTTTACCGTGCCAGCAGGGCTTCCAGGCTCCGCGAGTAAGACTTTGCCCGTCTTGTCCACTACGAAAACGCCACGCGTTGTGCCTTTGGGCGTCTTCTTGAGCCCGATGGCGCCAATCAGTGTTGCGCCTGGGTCGCAGAGGAGCGGGTACGGCAGATTCTGCTTGGTCTTAAAGGTGGTGTTCGCCTTGGGTGAGTCAGTGGAAAGGCCGTAAATGAGGAGTCCATCCTTGGTGAGGTCCGTGTACGCGTCCCGGAAGAGACAGACTTGATTGGTGCATCCTGGCGTGGAGGCCTTGGGGTACGTGAAGAGCACAACACCCGCCTTGCTCTTGTCCACGAGAGCCTTGAGAGACGTCTTGACACCGTCATTGGTCTCAACTTGGCCACCAAATCCCTCAAGAGTAATCACATCGCCGACAGCAGGCTTCCCGGATTTCTTTGAGCCATTAGTCTCGGCGGGCTTCGCGACAGAAGCAGCCGCGCCCTTGACAGCGGTTTTGACTTTGGCCGCTGTTTTTGCTACTTTGGATTGCTTCTTAGCGGGCGGCTCAGGTGCGGGCGCGGGCGCAGGTGCCTTGCGCTTCCGGAGCTCAACGGGCATTATGAGGCGACAAGAAATGAATTATTATACAAAAGTTGAAGGAATTAGGAGGATATGATGCGATTACGGGCCAGACGAACCGGAGAAAAGGTGTAAAGAGGTTGAAATCAGGCAGATGGGTGTTGAGGACGATGGGAAAAAGAAGAGCAAGCCGGGTACACGTCGACGAGGCCTCGACGGGGTCAGCAGTAAACAACAGGCATACCGGGCAGATTACAGGGGGGTTTCTGGGCTGGGGAATGCGAGTGGCAAGAGGATGGATGGATGGATGTATGGATGAAGGAGGGAGGACTCAGGCCAGAAAGGGGCAGGACAGGCCTGGGGATGGCGGGATAGTTTGTGGTGCCGGTCGCACAGAAGTTAAGCTACCTAGCTGCCTGCCTACCTACCTACCCAGTAGTAATAGGTATTGCTTTATGAGGTGGTAAGGCAGGTAGGTAGGTATTTCAGTTCGGTTCGCGTTTCGCGTCATGCTGGCCGCCCAAGCCAGCCAAAGAGGAGCGACGGTAGAAATAACGTGACATCCGGCGCAGCTCAAGCCTAGGGGGGGGCGGCTTGTTGTTTTGAGTTTCGCAGGCCCGGGGACTCTGGAACTCTGCTGTCATTGCCCGCCGGCGACCACGACGAGAGCACCACACACACTGTACCTCGTATACCTATACCTACACCTACTAGTCATCATGATCAACCAATTGACATGTGTACAAAGGTTTGTACTGTGTTTGCCGTGCTCGAACCATCATTCGTTGTATACCTCCAGCTACAGCACATAGTTGCAGACGACGCTGGAATGGCAACAAGTCGATAGATTGGCAGCCAACGGGAGGCAGATAGCGTGTGGCTGGTTTAATTAGGTGCCTAGGGTAGGTAGACGGTAGTGCAGCCAGCGCGTTAGATACGGTAGCGCATAGTCCTCTTGGCTAGGACGTTTCTAGCCCGGGGAGCCTGGGCTGGTGCATGGTCAAGAGCACTGAAATAGGTAGTACAAGGTGATATGGCAATAACAACAATAAGGCAGGGGGCTAGGATACTAGGTATATGCCTACTTAATCTTAGTAGTTACCTAGGTAGTATCCCTGGTAGGGATGAACGGTTTCTATCATGGAGAAGAAACGGCACCTAGAGGCAGACTCGCTGGCTAGCTAGGTATTCAGGCACTGAGTACGGAGTAGGGACATTGTCGGTAGGTAAGTTTACAGCAGCATTGAGCTATGACTGCAAGTAGATACCTCTGGTCCTACCACTCCTACTTGCAACCGCCTAAACTCATTGCCGAGCTGGTTACACGTGTGACATGGAGCTTGTTGGCGCAGGTCACTTTGACCCTCTACTCTCCCTCTGAGTTAGGTAGGCATGGTAGTAGTGATGGCTCAGCAACGCAATATCAGGACAGCGTCGACCAGGGTAACTCGTGGAAAAGCATCCTGTAGCATATCCAGCTGCCAGTCGGAGATGTTCCTCGGGGATATCGGTGCGTGACAATGTTCAGGAGGAAGTACGTAGGGACGATGGTAGTGATGGTACCTAAGGGACCAAAGAAAGTAGGGCAGTGACTGCGTACTAAAACTTACACGCGCCGTGCCGCGACGGGGTTACCTAGGCTCGCTAGGTACCCGTTGTACATGCCGTAAAATGACCGTTTCTAGAGGTGACGCACACAGCCAAGTACTAAGCAAAGAGAAGATTGGCTTTGGTAGGAGATGTGATGTTTGTTGTATGAGAGAGAGAGAGAGAGAGAGAGAGAAGAGAGGAGGACGGGAGAGTAGGTAGGTCAGCGTCA